>OX638301.1:7635887-7673763 GCA_951812265.1 Taphrorychus bicolor
CGCCAAAACGTAATTTTTCCACTTTTTATCAACATTTTCATACTTTTGAATATATAATTCGAAAACTAAATATGGCATAGCAATGTTATTGACACCACTGAATAGAACATTCACGACCACAAAACACCAGCTTAATTCGTCATTCTAGATTTTTAATTTAGTTGGCATGATATTCGATCAAAATAAAACATGAGGTCATTTTCATACAATTTGAACAGTTTTTCAATTCTATGCGCAATGCCTTTGATAATGTCTGCCGCAGCTGTAGACGAAACGTGAGGAAAAATTCCATTAGACCACGGCTTCAAAGCTCGGTGAACACTCTAGGTATTTGACTGGCCGTGAAAACCTTTTATTTATGACGAAATATGTGTGTTCTAGAGCTGTGATAGTCAGCTATATCACAATTCATGGTACCCTCATAGGTACGTACCACCCAAATTTGTACCATGATCAGTCCATCTTTTATTCATTGACGAAATCAATGTTGTCTCGTTTAAAAAGCCCTGGGTAACGAGTTTTTTATGGGAAGGAAGACGGTTGCGTCAATTTTTGGAACTACCGAAAATTTTGACCGCAAAATTTAAAAAACTTGCATCACTCGTTTCGAAATTCAATTAAGACCATTTAGCGATGTCCCAGCGAAAAAGTGGTTTCTAGGTGCCGAAAAGAAAACATTTCAAGGTATCCTCTGGGATAGAAAACCGTGCGGTTGGATGTATGGTCTCGGCACAAATAGACTTCAAAATGGCAGTTTGAAATTTTAAGTTTAAAAATTCGTGAAAATTTTTTGTCAGGTCCGGGGCTCATATGGGTACTTCCTCTGTGAATTATATCAACTTTTTTACTGCAAAAATGTGGAAACAGTCAAATATCATTTGTTTTTCCAAAAATGTTTGTGTTCAAAAATTACACTTCTTCTGAAACCTTAAAATTTCAATGTTTAAACGAGGGTCGTGTTAGATATAACCTGAATTTCGACACCTCAATAAGTCCAAATTAGCGTTTTTAGATGCTTTGTGCGATTTTAAACCGAGAGTTTGGCCTTAATTCTGATCTGGAGTGCTCCAGAAGTTTAAAAATTGCATTTTTAAAGTTAATTGTCTTCTCTTGATTTCAAGGCAAAATGAAAGTAAGTTCTTGATTGTATTGTCTTGCCTTGCAACAGTAGATAGATCAAAGCGAACGCTTATTTACCCTAAATAGAAAACAGGTCTAAAATTACCATATAGACAAAAGGCACCGCCGTTGGCGACATTTCAAAATCCAATGAATTTTTAATGCAAAAGTGGGATGTGACGGGAGGGGGTGAGGGGGGGGGGGGTGGGGTGAGGGGGCTGATGTTCCGAACAGTCCAGGAGCCGATAAAATATCAATTTTTATTTCTTGATTTTGTGTCGACGTGGGAAGCCGTTTTAATAACGGCATTAAAGCTCCGATTGCATTCGAAATGGGCTAATAAAATTTTATCCAGTAGAAAAATCTGGTAAACAGCGCTCTCGTAAAAATTTAAGTGCTTCTATTATGGAATTGTCGATTTACATGTTAGTTTTCCTGGTGCTGCAAATGGCTGAGTAAACGCTTTAGGTAGACACCATAAAATGTGCGCCAGGCCCCTGAGCTTTTTTGACGACTTCCCAATAACAACATCATGCCATTGGTGGACGGAATAAGTTTTCCAGCAGAGGACGCGTTATTGTTTATATATTCCCGAAGTTGCTCGGGAGCAAACTTGAAAAAGCAGCCCGCGGGACGCTCGAAGTATCGGAAAACGATTGGGCCCGTTGATAAGTCGGGAAATTCGCAGATTATCACATTCCCAGTGGACCAACCCCCATGTCAGACACTTGACAGATACTTTTTCGCTTCAGGAACGATCTTAAATATTGTTTCTTTAACGGCCACAGGAACCTTGGAAATCCGTAAAAAATATAAAGTCTTCCAGAAAAAGAATCTTTGACTTCACACTTATGTTTTTTACGTTGATTAATTTGTAGAATGAATCACCGGTGGTACACGTCGGCTCTAAGTCAAAGTTGTTACTTAAATCCGGGATGGGTATCTCGACGTTTATCTATCAGGATTGCCTGGCACTTGGTTGGGCTAATTTTAATCCTCCAACTTACCAGCCTCTCCTGGAGGTCGTCTAAGTCTAGCTGCAGATTCTGCCGCACAACATCTTTTCTCTGGTGTTTGGATAAAAGACCTGTGTCGTCAGCATAGAGTGCGAGCGTAGTCCTTGGTGTTATATCCCCCGTGTACAGCCTGTACAGGTGCGGCGACAATACCGACTCTTGGAGGGCACCTGCCTCTAGAGAATCCGACCCTTACAACGACTGTCCTATCGCTGGCAAATGTTTGCTGACAAACCTAGGTCTGCTCTATATCCAGCAGGATTATTCCAGAGATCAGTCTGGAGTTCCTGGTTTCCGCGACGTTCTTCATAGTTTTTAGGACCTGCAATTTTGCCGCATGTAGCTCCCGAAAACCATATTTCTCCACGGGAACAACATTTAGGCGTGTACACTCGTCTTGGAGTCTCCTCAGACTACGCTCCATGACCTTCCCAGCCCTACACAGTAATGTGATGGGCCGGTAATTTTGTCGAAATGTCTTATTCTTGCCCCGTTTGTTTAGCATTATCACCACTCCCTTTTTCCACTTCGATGCAAAGTGCCCTAGCCTCAGGGTTCCGTTTGCTACAGCGGAGGGGTAAGCAGCACCCTTCTTAGTTAGGATTTTCAGCACCTGTTCCACCCAGGAGCCTTTCATTCTACAGGAGTCCTCAGGATATCCCTAACTTCCCCGGGGGTAACCGTGTCCATCTGACCCCTGGGGTCCCTGCTCCTCAGTTCCCGGACGGTTCTTTCAACAACCAGGATGTGACGATCACCATCGCTGAACACTCTGTTTTGAGTGTTTGGCCATTTGCAGCTGCCAGAAGCTAGATGAGCTCGACTCTAGCTCGCTCAGTTTATCTTCCCAACATCGACTGCGGTGTTCACGCAGGGCTCTGTTCAATCGCTGGCTGCTTTCGTTAAGCAGCCTGGAATTGTCCTCTGGGATACAATCTACGCAGTCGTCCCTGTTCCTGAACGAGCGCCCGTACATGTTGATTAGACCTAGAGCCTGCAGCACGTCCTCCTCGAACGTCTGCACTGACCCTCCAGTTGGGCCACCTCAGCAATAACTGGGACAGTCGCAAGTACGTTAAAATGCTCTTAAAACCGTTTCCAGTTAGTGTACCTAGAGCTGGGCGTTTTAATTTGCTCCGCATACCTTTCAAGGGTCAGTCTAATAGGATTCTGATCCGAGGTACCTTCATTCACCGTCACCAACTCTGACCAGAATTTGACGTTCGTCAACACCGCGATGTCAAATACGTCCGGTCTCCTTCTCCCGTTGGGTAGGCATGTCAGTTCCTGGGGCTCCATTATCACATCCATCCATCCATCACATCCAACAGCCTTTGCCTGTTATCAATTGCAGAGTTCCATGAGCCGTGCTTGCAATTGAGGTCGCCAAGTGTTTGCTGGCCACCCAGCAGAATGTCGAAATCTCCCTGCTTCTGTTCGTCCTGTGGAGGCTTATACCCCCACTGCATCAGTTTCCGTGTCTTGGACGCCCAGGCAATGATGTAGAATGTCGTCTCTCACCAGTATGGGCACCTTTTCGTTATTGGGGTTTCTTTTGTCGTAACGATACGTGCGGAAGTTCTTCTGAAGAATCTCTGTTCGTTGAAGAGGTAGAATTTTCGGCTCTCTTTCCGCCAAGAGCCACTTCCTGGCGCGTAGCCCATTCCAGGACATAATGGTGAGGACGTTCCAGGACATAATGGTGAAGGACTCAGGGTGTCTAGCAGCCATCACCAGAACGCAGTGCCTCGCGAATCTATCCTGCCAAGCAGTTTCTAAACTTGGCTTCGATGTCCTTGATGTCGTCCTTCTGAGGGCTTTTGCCCTTGGAAGCTTTCGGGTCCACAACCGGCTTTTGGCCCGATGTGACTTAGATGCGCGCTTTTCGGGGCCTTGGGGTATCCCAGCCAGTTAGCTGGGTGGCCTTCTCCAAACAACTTATCGAAGACAGTTGGAAGTAACCAAAATTGGTGCCGCCCATCAGCTCAATTTTAAAAAGTTGGCTGAAAACGAGTACAAGCTTCATGTGTCTTTCTATAAAAATAATGAAGTTCGAAAATATCTCGGAAACCGTGGGAGTTTCGAAAAAACTGAACTGCATCTTCGTGTTAGTTGAAAAAAGGAATTTTGAAAAATCAGGTGTTTGGAAATCGCTCAAGAACGGTTGGAGATTATAAAGAAATGGAAATCGACTATCCGCTCACTAGTAACTCAGTAACTCAGTAACTGTTCGAGTTTCGAAAAATAACCGCAAAACGTAGCTGTCAATTAATACAAACGGTGGTGGAACTACTTTGCAAAATAAGAATGCTACCGATAATTTTTCTGAAAATAACAAATTTCGTAAATACCTCGAAAACTGTTTGTCAAAAAGTTTTGAAAATGGATTGAAAATAACAAATTTCGTAAATACCTAAACTATTAAAGTTTTGAAAATGGATTGCGTCGTTTTTCTAGTTCGAAAATGTAGCTCAAGAGTAGTATAAAATTGATTGGGTCTTGAGAATGGTTGGAGATGTCAAAAATGAGAATCGACAATCGGCTTAATTGGAATTTTTTTGCGAAAAGTCGTTAAAATCTTGAAAACCGTTGGAGGTCCGAAAATGTACACAGTTCAAATATTATCTATTTTAGAAATATGAATTTTAGAAAATATCTCGTAAACGGTTGGAGTTTCGGTTGGAAGATTCTTGCTGAAAAGGAATAAAAATTTCAAGGGATTTTTTTTTGAAAATAACAAAATTCGTTAATATCTTGAAAACCGTTGGATGTCAGAAAAATTACAAAGTTCAAATATTGTCTATTTTAGAAAATATCTCGAAAACGGTTGGAGTTTCTGTTGAAAATTTCTTGCTGAAAAGGAGTACAACTATCAAGGGTTTTTTTGAAAATAACAAAATTCGTTAATATCTTGAAAACCGTTGGATTTCAGGAAAAATTACAAAGTTCAAATATTGTCCATTTTAGAAAATATGGATTTTAGAAAATATCTCGAAAACGGTTGGAGTTTCGGTTGCAAATTTCTTACTGACAAGGAGTACAAATTTCAAGGGTCTTTTTTGAACATAACAAAATTCGTCGATATCTTGAAAACCGTTGGATGTCAGAAAAATTACAAAGTTCAAATATTGTCTATTTTAGAAAATATGGATTTTAGAAAATATCTCGAAAACGGTTGAAAATAACAAAATTCGTTAATATCTTGAAAACCGTTGGATGTCCGAAAAAGTACACAGTTTAAATACTGTCTATTTTAGAAAATATGAATTTTAGAAAATATCTCGAAAACGGTTGGAGTTTCGGTTGCAAATTTCTTACTGACAAGGAGTACAAATTTCAAGGGTCTTTTTTTGAACATAACAAAATTCGTTGATATCTTGAAAACCGTTGGATGTCAGAAAAATTACAAAGCTCAAATATTGTCTATTTTAGAAAATATGGATTTTAGAAAATATCTCGAAAACGGTTGACAATAACAAAATTCGTTAATATCTTGAAAACCGTTGGAAGTCCGAAAAAGTACACAGTTCAAATACTGTCTATTTAAGAAAATATGAATTTTAGAAAATATCTCGAAAACGGTTGGAGTTTCGGTTGCAAATTTCTTACTGACAAGGAGTACAAATTTCAAGGGTCTTTTTTTGAACATAACAAAATTCGTTGATATCTTGAAAACCGTTGGATGTCAGAAAAATTACAATGCTCAAATATTGTCTAATTAAGAAAATATGGATTTTAGAAAATATCTCGAAAACGGTTGACAATAACAAAATTCGTTAATATCTTGAAAACCGTTGGATGTCCGAAAAAGTACACAGTTCAAATACTGTCTATTTTAGAAAATATGAATTTTAGAAAATATCTCGAAAACGGTTGGAGTTTCGGTTGCAAATTTCTTACTGACAAGGAGTACAAATTTCAAGGGTCTTTTTTTGAACATAACAAAATTCGTCGATTTCTTGAAAACCGTTGGATGTCAGAAAAATTACAAAGTTCAAATATTGTCTATTTTAAAAAATATGGATTTTCGAAAATATCTCGAAAACGGTTGAAAATAACAAAATTCGTTAATATCTTGAAAACCGTTGGAAGTCCGAAAAAGTACACAGTTCAAATATTGTCTATTTTAGAAAATATGAATTTTAGAAAATATCTCGAAAACGGTTGGAGTTTCGATTGAAAATTTCTTGCTGAAAAGAAGTACAAATATCAAGGGTCTTTTTTTTGAAAATAACAAAATTCGTTAATATCTTGAAAACCGTTGGAAGTCCGAAAAAGTACACAGTTCAAATATTGTCTATTTTAGAAAATATGAATTTTAGAAAATATCTCGAAAACGGTTGGAGTTTCGGTTGCAAATTTCTTACTGACAAGGAGTACAAATTTCAAGGGTCTGTTTTTGAAAATAACAAAATTCGTTGATATCTTGAAAACCGTTGGATGTCGGAAAAATTACAAAGTTCAAAGATTGTCTATTTTAGAAAATATGAATTTTAGAAAATATCTCGAAAACGGTTGGAGTTTCGATTGAAAATTTCTTTCTGAAAAGAAGTACAAATATCAAGGGTCTTTTTTTTGAAAATAACAAAATTCGTTAGTATCTTGAAAACAGTTGGAAGTCCGAAAAAGTACACAGTTCAAATATTGTCTATTTTAGAAAATATGAATTTTAGAAAATATCTCGAAAACGGTTGGAGTTTCGGTTGCAAATTTCTTACTGACAAGGAGTACAAATTTCAAGGGTCTGTTTTTGAAAATAACAAAATTCGTTGATATCTTGAAAACCGTTGGATGTCGGAAAAATTACAAAGTTCAAAGATTGTCTATTTTAGAAAATATGAATTTTAGAAAATATCTCGAAAACGGTTAGAGTTTCGATTGAAAATTTCTTGCTGAAAAGAAGTACAATATCAAGGGTCTTTTTTTGAAAATAACAAAATTCGTTAATATCTTGAAAACCGTTGGAAGTCCGAAAAAGTACACAGTTCAAATATTGTCTATTTTAGAAAATATGAATTTTAGAAAATATCTCGAAAACGGTTGGAGTTTCGGTTGGAAATTTCTTGCTGAAAAGAAGTACAATATCAAGGGTCTTTTTTTGAAAATAACAAAATTCGTTAATATCTTGAAAACCGTTGGAAGTCCGAAAAAGTACACAGTTCAAATATTGTCTATTTTAGAAAATATGAATTTTAGAAAATATCTCGAAAACGGTTAGAGTTTCGATTGAAAATTTCTTGCTGAAAAGAAGTACAATATCAAGGGTCTTTTTTTGAAAATAACAAAATTCGTTAATATCTTGAAAACCGTTGGAAGTCCGAAAAAGTACACAGTTCAAATAATGTCTATTTAAGAAAATATGAATTTTAGAAAATATCTCGAAAACGGTTGGAGTTTCGGTTGCAAATTTCTTACTGACAAGGAGTACAAATTTCAAGGGTCTTTTTTTGAACATAACAAAATTCGTTGATATCTTGAAAACCGTTGGATGTCAGAAAAATTACAATGCTCAAATATTGTCTAATTAAGAAAATATGGATTTTAGAAAATATCTCGAAAACGGTTGACAATAACAAAATTCGTTAATATCTTGAAAACCGTTGGATGTCCGAAAAAGTACACAGTTCAAATACTGTCTATTTTAGAAAATATGAATTTTAGAAAATATCTCGAAAACGGTTGGAGTTTCGGTTGCAAATTTCTTACTGACAAGGAGTACAAATTTCAAGGGTCTTTTTTTGAACATAACAAAATTCGTTGATATCTTGAAAACCGTTGGATGTCAGAAAAATTACAATGCTCAAATATTGTCTAATTAAGAAAATATGGATTTTAGAAAATATCTCGAAAACGGTTGACAATAACAAAATTCGTTAATATCTTGAAAACCATTGGAAGTCCGAAAAAGTACACAGTTCAAATCCTGTCTATTTTAGAAATTATGAATTTTAGAAAATATCTCGAAAACGGTTGGAGTTTCGGTTGCAAATTTCTTACTGACAAGGAGTACAAATTTCAAGGGTCTTTTTTTGAACATAACAAAATTCGTCGATATCTTGAAATCCGTTAGATGTCAGAAAAATTACAAAGTTCAAATATTTTCTATTTTAAAAAATATGGATTTTAGAAAATATCTCGAAAACGGTTGAAAATAACAAAATTCGTTAATATCTTGAAAACCGTTGGAAGTCCGAGAAAGTACACAGTTCAAATACTGTCTATTTTAGAAAATATGAATTTTAGAAAATATCTCGAAAACGGTTGGAGTTTCGGTTGCAAATTTCTTACTGACAAGGAGTACAAATTTCAAGGGTCTTTTTTTGAACATAACAAAATTCGTCGATATCGTGAAAACCGTTGGATGTCAGAAAAATTACAAAGTTCAAATATTGTCTATTTTAGAAAATATGGATTTTAGAAAATATCTCGAAAACGGTTGAAAATAACAAAATTCGTTAATATCTTGAAAACCGTTGGATGTCCGAAAAAGTACACAGTTCAAATACTGTCTATTTTAGAAAATATGAATTTTAGAAAATATCTCGAAAACGATTGGAGTTTCGGTTGCAAATTTCTTACTGACAAGGAGTACAAATTTCAAGGGTCTTCTTTTGAATATAACAAAATTCGTTGATATCTTGAAAACCGTTGTATGTCAGAAAAATTACAAAGTTCAAATATTGTCCATTTTAGAAAATATGGAGTTTAGAAAATATCTCTAAAACGGTTGAAAATAACAAAATTCGTTAATATCTTGAAAACCGTTGGATGTCCGAAAAAGTACACAGTTTAAATACTGTCTATTTAAGAAAATATGAATTTTAGAAAATATCTCGAAAACGGTTGGAGTTTCGGTTGCAAATTTCTTACTGACCAGGAGTACAAATTTCAAAGGTCTTTTTTTGAACATAACAAAATTGGTTGATATCTTGAAAACCGTTGGATGTCAGGAAAATTACAAAGTTCAAATATTGTCCATTTTAGAAAATATGGATTTTAGAAAATATCTCGAAAACGGTTGACAATAACAAAATTCGTTAATATCTTGAAAACCGTTGGATGTCCGAAAAAGTACACAGTTCAAATACTGTCTATTTTAGAAAATATGAATTTTAGAAAATATCTCGAGAACGGTTGGAGTTTCGGTTGAAAATTTCTTACTGACAAGGAGTACAAATTTCAAGGGTCTTCTTTTGAACATAACAAAATTCGTCGATATCTTGAAAACCGTTGGATGTCAGAAAAATTACAAAGTTCAAATATTGTCTATTTTAGAAAATATGGATTTTAGAAAATATCTCGAAAACGGTTGAAAATAACAATATTCGTTAATATCTTGAAAACCGTTGGAAGTCCGAAAAAGTACACAGTTCAAATACTGTCTATTTTAGAAAATATGAATTTTAGAAAATATCTCGAAAACGGTTGGAGTTTCGGTTGCAAATTTCTTACTGACAAGGAGTACAAATTTCAAGGGTCTTTTTTTGAACATAACAAAATTCGTTGATATCTTGAAAACCGTTGGAAGTCCGAAAAAGTACACAGTTCAAATATTGTCTATTTTAGAAAATATGGATTTTAGAAAATATCTCGAAAACGGTTGACAATAACAAAATTCGTTAATATCTTGAAAACCGTTGGATGTCCGAAAAAGTACACAGTTCAAATACTGTCTATTTTAGAAAATATGAATTTTAGAAAATATCTCGAGAACGGTTGGAGTTTCGGTTGCAAATTTCTTACTGACAAGGAGTACAAATTTCAAGGGTCTTCTTTTGAACATAACAAAATTCGTCGATATCTTGAAAACCGTTGGATGTCAGAAAAATTACAAAGTTCAAATATTGTCTATTTTAGAAAATATGGATTTTAGAAAATATCTCGAAAACGGTTGAAAATAACAATATTCGTTAATATCTTGAAAACCGTTGGAAGTCCGAAAAAGTACACAGTTCAAATACTGTCTATTTTAGAAAATATGAATTTTAGAAAATATCTCGAAAACGGTTGGAGTTTCGGTTGCAAATTTCTTACTGACAAGGAGTACAAATTTCAAGGGTCTTTTTTTGAACATAACAAAATTCGTTGATATCTTGAAAACCGTTGGAAGTCCGAAAAAGTACACAGTTCAAATATTGTCTATTTTAGAACATATGAATTTTGGAAAATATCTCGAAAACGGTTGGAGTTTCTGTTGGAAATTTCTTGCTGAAAAGGAGTACAAATATCATGGGTCTTTTTTTGAAAATAACAAAATTCGTTAATATCTTGAAAACCGTTGGAAGTCCGAAAAAGTACACAGTTCAAATATTGTCTATTTTAGAAAATATAAATTTTAGAAAATATCTCGAAAACGGTTGGAGTTTCGGTTGGAAATTTCTTGCTGAAAAGGAGTACAAATATCAAGGGTCTGTTTTTGAAAATAACAAAATTCGTTGATATCTTGAAAACCGTTGGATGTCGGAAAAATTACAAAGTTCAAAGATTGTCTATTTTAGAAAATATGAATTTTAGAAAATATCTCGAAAACGGTTGGAGTTTCGATTGAAAATTTCTTGCTGAAAAGAAGTACAAATATCAAGGGTCTTTTTTTTGAAAATAACAAAATTCGTTAATATCTTGAAAACCGTTGTATGTCAGAAAAATTACAAAGTTCAAATATTGTCCATTTTAGAAAATATGGAGTTTAGAAAATATTTCTAAAACGGTTGAAAATAACAAAATTCGTTAATATCTTGAAAACCGTTGGATGTCCGAAAAAGTACACAGTTTAAATACTGTCTATTTAAGAAAATATGAATTTTAGAAAATATCTCGAAAACGGTTGGAGTTTCGGTTGCAAATTTCTTACTGACCAGGAGTACAAATTTCAAAGGTCTTTTTTTGAACATAACAAAATTGGTTGATATCTTGAAAACCGTTGGATGTCAGGAAAATTACAAAGTTCAAATATTGTCCATTTTAGAAAATATGGATTTTAGAAAATATCTCGAAAACGGTTGACAATAACAAAATTCGTTAATATCTTGAAAACCGTTGGATGTCCGAAAAAGTACACAGTTCAAATACTGTCTATTTAGGAAAATATGAATTTTAGAAAATATCTCGAAAACGGTTGGAGTTTCGGTTGCAAATTTCTTACTGACAAGGAGTACAAATTTCAAGGGTCTTTTTTTGAACATAACAAAATTCGTTGATATCTTGAAAACCGTTGGATGTCAGAAAAATTACAAAGCTCAAATATTGTCTATTTTAGAAAATATGGATTTTAGAAAATATCTCGAAAACGGTTGAAAATAACAAAATTCGTTAATATCTTGAAAACCGTTGGATGTCCGAAAAAGTACACAGTTCAAATACTGTCTATTTTAGAAAATATGAATTTTAGAAAATATCTCGAGAACGGTTGGAGTTTCGGTTGCAAATTTCTTACTGACAAGGAGTACAAATTTCAAGGGTCTTTTTTTGAAAATAACAAAATTCGTTAATATCTTGAAAACCGTTGGAAGTCCGAAAAAGTACACAGTTCAAATATTGTCTATTTTAGAAAATATAAATTTTAGAAAATATCTCGAGAACGGTTGGAGTTTCGGTTGGAAATTTCTTGCTGAAAAGGAGTACAAATATCAAGGGTCTGTTTTTGAAAATAACAAAATTCGTTGATATCTTGAAAACCGTTGGATGTCGGAAAAATTACAAAGTTCAAAGATTGTCTATTTTAGAAAATATGAATTTTAGAAAATATCTCGAAAACGGTTGGAGTTTCGATTGAAAATTTCTTGCTGAAAAGAAGTACAAATATCAAGGGTCTTTTTTTTGAAAATAACAAAATTCGTTAATATCTTGAAAACCGTTGGAAGTCCGAAAAAGTAC
This sequence comes from Taphrorychus bicolor, assembly GCA_951812265.1. Lineage (NCBI taxonomy): Eukaryota > Metazoa > Arthropoda > Insecta > Coleoptera > Curculionidae > Taphrorychus > Taphrorychus bicolor. The sequence goes on from OX638301.1 coordinate 7,647,896, forward strand.
ACAGTTCAAATATTGTCTATTTTAGAAAATATGAATTTTAGAAAATATCTCGAAAACGGTTGGAGTTTCGGTTGCAAATTTCTTACTGACAAGGAGTACAAATTTCAAGGGTCTGTTTTTGAAAATAACAAAATTCGTTGATATCTTGAAAACCGTTGGATGTCGGAAAAATTACAAAGTTCAAAGATTGTCTATTTTAGAAAATATGAATTTTAGAAAATATCTCTAAAACGGTTAGAGTTTCGATTGAAAATTTCTTGCTGAAAAGAAGTACAATATCAAGGGTCTTTTTTTGAAAATAACAAAATTCGTTAATATCTTGAAAACCGTTGGAAGTCCGAAAAAGTACACAGTTCAAATATTGTCTATTTTAGAAAATATGATTTTTAGAAAATATCTCGAAAACGGTTGGAGTTTCGGTTGGAAATTTCTTGCTGAAAAGAAGTACAAATTTCAAGGGTCTGTTTTTGAAAATAACAAAATTCGTTAATATCTTGAAAACCGTTGGATGTCCGAAAAATTACACAGTTCAAATATTGGGTTCTGGTCCTTTTTTTTGTGATTGAAATAAGTTACAGCGGGTGCTTCTAACTTCGTTGTTGATTTTGACGTTTCGACGCAAAATTGGTGCCTTCATCAGAGTACTACAACATACGGAAGTCTTAATTTAAAGTTATATTTGTACACTAGCAGGAAGGAATGGTATAAAGGAATAAATGAAAAAAATATATAAAGATTACTACAAGTACAAAATAAAATGATTAGAAAGACTAGATAGACATTATATTACACGAATAACTTGCCTAGAGACTTTTTCACTCTTGTTGTTGGAAATTCCGTCGATTACACTACTTTGAACAAGTTTTAATATTTTTGAAAATTTCGTCTCTCTGTAGCCTTCAAAATCCCTGTCAAGAAATAGTTTGGACCTCGGTGTCTCTGTACTCTTTAAAACTTGAATGCAGTTTTTTCCGATAATTATTTAAGATTGCGATTAAGTTTGTGTTAGTTTCAATGGAATTTTTGTGTTGTGTAGGCTAACAGTTCAAACCTCGATGTCTCTGTAGTTTTTAAAACTTCAATGCAGTTTTTTCGGACAAGTATTTAATGGGTTTTACTGTTCTGTAGGCGTAGCAATGGATTTAGAAAGACTACATAGACATTATATTACACGAATAACTTGCCTAGAGACCTTTTCACTCTTGTTGTTGGAAATTCCGTCGATTACACTACTTTGAACAAGTTTTAGTATTATTGAAAATTTCGTGTCTCTGTAGCCTTCAAAATCCCTGTCAAGAAACAGTTTGGACCTTAGTGTCAATGGAATTTTTGTCTTGTGTAGACTAACGGTTCGAACCTCGATGTCTCTGTAGTTTTTAAAACTTCAATGCAGTTTTTTCGGACAAGTATTTAATGGGTTTTACTGTTCTGTAGGCGTAGCAATGGATTTAGAAAGACTACATAGACATTATATTACACGAATAACTTGCCTAGAGACTTTTTCACTCTTGTTGTTGGAAATTCCGTCGATTACACTACTTTAAACAAGTTTTAGTATTTTTGAAAATTTCGTGTCTCTGTAGCCTTCAAAATCCCTGTCAAGAAACAGTTTGGACCTCGGTGTCTCTGTACTCTTTAAAACTTGAATGCAGTTTTTTCCGCCAATTATTTAAGATTGCGATTAAGTTTGTGTTAGTTTCAATGGAGTTTTTGTCTTGTGTAGGCTAACAGTTCGAACCTCGATGTCTCTGTAGTTTTTAAAACTTCAATGCAGTTTTTTCGGACAATTATTTAATGGGTTTTACTGTTCTGTAGGCGTAGCAGTGGATTTAGAAAGACTACATAGACATTGTATTACACGAATAACTTGCCTAGAGACTTTTTCACTCTTGTTGTTGGAAGTTCCGTCGATTACACTACTTTGAACAAGTTTTAATATTTTTGAAAATTTCGTGTCTCTGTAGCCTTCAAAATCCCTATAAAGAAACAGTTTGGACCTCGGTGTCTCTGTAGTCTTTAAAACTTCAATGCAGTTTTTGAACAAGTTTTTTTTTTTAATTCGGTGTCTCTGTAGTTTTCAAAATCCCTATAAAGAAACAGTTTGGACCTCGGTGTCTCTGTAGTCTTTAAAACTTCAATGCAGTTTTTGAACAAGTTTTATTTTTTTTTAATTCGGTGTCTCTGTAGCCTTCAAAATCCCTATAAAGAAACAGTTTAGACCTCGGTGTCTCTGTAGTCTTTAAAACTTGAATGCAGTTTTTTCCGACAATTATTTAAGATTGCGATTAAATTTGTGTTAGTTTCAATGGAGTTTTTGTGTTGTGTAGGCTAACAGTTCGAACCTCGATGTCTCTGTAGTTTTTAAAACTTCAATGCAGTTTTTTGGGACAAGTATTTAATGGGTTTTACTGTTCTGTAGGCGTAGCAATGGATTTAGAAAGACTACATAGACATTATATTACACGAATAACTTGCCTAGAGACTTTTTCACGCTTGTTGTTGGAAATTCCGTCGATTACACCACTTTGAACAAGTTTTAATATTTTTGAAAATTTCGTGTCTATGTAGCCTTCAAAATCCCTGTCAAGGAACAGTTCGAACCTCGATGTCTCGGTAGTCTTTAAAACTTCAATGCAGTCTTTTCGGACAAGTATTTAAGACTTCGATTAAATTTGTGTTAGTTTCAATGGAATTTTTATGTTCTGTAGGCTTAACAATGGATTTGGAAAGGCTACAGAGAAATTATATTGCCCGAATAACCTGTCCAGAAACGTTTTTTACTCTTATTGTTGGAAATTCAGTCGATTACACTACTTTGAACAAGTTTTAATATTTTTGAAATCTCGGTGTCTCTGTAGCCTTCAAAATCCCTGTCAAGATCCAGTTTGAACCTCAATGTCTCTGTAGTCTTGAAACCTTTAATGCAGTTTTTTCGGACAATTATTTAAGATTATGATTAAGATGGTGTTAGTTTCAATGGAATTTCTGTGTTCTGTAGGCTTAGCAATGGATTTAGAAAGACTACACAGACATTATGTTGCCCGAATAACTTGCCTAGAGACGTATTTTACTCTTGTTGGAAATTCAGTCTATTACACTACTTTTACTTTTAATTTTTTTGAAAACTTGGTGTCTCTGTGGCTTTTCGCTACAGTAAATATACTATAACTAATTCACTTACTTTTGACATCTCATTACTTTTGAATCTTAATTTTTTTATACCTATCTCGCTTCAGCGCATATTGAGAAGATAGGATAAAAATGTCAAAGTCAAGATTTCCAATGCCTATTTGATGTTAATAATAATTGAATGGTTTATATGTAAAAATGATTTTTTGCACTTCGACAGTAACAATTGCTCCGATTCCTCGTCGTGCTCCACTCCAAGGTTTCAGGTTCATTGTACTATTCTTTGGTCAATTGTACTTGTGTACTCTCACATTCTCAAATGTGCGTTTTTTAGTACAAAGTACATAGGCGTAACATCTTTGGCCGCACGCATTAGTTACAAAAATCCTCCAATATTCGAGAAGCTGATGAGGCCAAGAAAATCTTAGTAGTAGCCCCATCTATCGGCCACCTTACTGAATATAGAAGTTAAAAAAACTCAGTCCTATTTTCTTCATTGCACCATGAACTAAAAACCACTTTTTTGCATTTCGCAGGAACTTTTTTCCAAGACCGGGCAGTGGGGAAGAGATTTCAACACATTATTCGGAAGCTGGACGATAGATGGCGCTACTGCTATGATTTTCTTAGCGGCAGCAAAATTTCTGTCTTCATCACCTTCTCGGTTGTTGGAGGATTTTAGTTAGTGTCGACTACAGCCTTACTACAAATGGCAAAACTGGTACCTATAACAATGGACCCGGCTCAGTCCTCAGCGTTTATTATTTACATTTTTAAAGCTTGTTATAGTTTCTCTATTCTTTTATCGTTAGCGTTATTCTTTGGCCCTCCTCTGACCATGCAACAAAGTCATTGGCTCTATCGTTTTCTCTTAGAAAAAGCAAGCAAACTCGAAAGATTAATCAACTGGGTGCGAGTTTATACTCGGTTATCAGAAATAATATGTCTTACGTCAGGCCCAGCGCCTGGAAAAAATCCACCAGTCATTGCACAACCATTATTCCAAATTCGCTCGCACATAACTTGTTCCTGGGGAATGATTTTTTGTTTTTTTTTCAGTGCCTCCACGAATAAGCATTTTTATCGGATTCGGAATCACGCCTTGGGGAGCATGGGGATTACTTCCGAAATTCGATCTTAAAGATGGGACAGCGCGCAAAACTTTGTGTCGTGTCATTCTCGGCAAGAGGCAAAGACATGCAAAATAACGTTAAAACGAGAGATTTTCAGTTCGCGCAACGACAAAAAGGGTTCCAACTGCCATCATCATCACGAAAGGCATTTCAAAACCGTAAATAATCGCCATTCGCTACGGGGATTTTCTTTTATTTTTCCCATTCAGTTTGCCCTCATAAACATCTGTCCTGCAAAAAGCAACGAAAAAACGACCGAAGCGTCATCTGGTGATTTTTATAAATAACCTTGGCAGACACGCGAACCTTTAAGACTGATTAAAGAGAAATTTTGACAAATTTAGTGCGGCTCGTGCTAAAGTTTGGTAAATAGAGGACGGCATGCGATTTCTTTCTTTATAATGAATTTATTTACTGTTGTCGGTGCTGGTGGTAGTTCTCGTCAATTTTTCTCCATTAACTTGCTGCCAAACATGCATGCATCCGGATCGTAAAATTTCCAAATGGATGAGAAGCCTGATGGTCAACGCAGTGGCGTACCGCATAAAGCAGAATTTTTTATTATCGATATTATATAGCGAAATAAAGGAAATAATTATGAGTACCACTGATTAATAATGGAAAATATCTATAAGGGTGGTTGCTCGAACCAGTGTAACAAAGACACTCTATGTCTTGATTACTCTCTTGTCAGTGAAAACAAAACTTTGGAAGGTTTCCGGAAATTTTCGGGGAATTTTGTGGATTCGGAAAATTTTTTTTTTAGCCCCAACCTTAATGATCCTTGGGGGGGAGGCGGCAATAACTAAAGATAGATTTATTATATAATATTAATAGATAGATAGTTTGTTATCTCACGAGATAACAAACTTTTTGCAATAATTTTTAAGTAGTAATGAGTAGGATAGAGAAAGACTTATGGAGAAGACAGCGTTAAAAAGAGAGATGCATAGATTTTTTTTGCATAGCCCAGAAGCAAAACAAAACCCACCTTGTCGTATCATTTTTTACCATCTACTACCTACTAACACTCGAAAACTTAACTCCCAGACATTTCCCCCAGTACCTACCTAATAATCTCAATAACCGGAATATAAGTAAATTACACATAACGGTGTCTTATTTCCACACTTCGAAGTTAATAATTATTGTTCCTGTAATAAAGCAGCAACAATAAAATATTTGTTTACTGCATCTGCGAGCGTAGCAGCACTATAAATCTCCATTCAATGGAAAAAATCCTGCTACCGCAGCCATATTTCTGGCTTATAAGGAAAACAGTATAATTAGCTAACCGTATCGGGCTTGGGGATCATGGGTGTTTTGTTTAAACATGAGAGGAAAACGAATTTTGAATAATCGGTTACGATCTGGGCAATTAAACCTGTCGCGAGACCACGACCGATCAGATTGGAGTGCGATAGCCATAGAACAGGAAGAGGATAAACAAGCGACTCTGATGACTAATGATGGAGGCAGCGTTGCCAATTTTACCTCATATGTGGGGGTTCGAAAACCAATTACCGCACTTCGTCCATATTCAATCGAGTTCACCAGACGAATCGGAAAAAATTCGCCTTCCTGTCCCATTCAAAGGTCTTTGAATGCACAAATTCTTCATCCATCATCATTGAAAGGAAATTACGTGCGTTTTTTCCGCACGGTGTTTAGTAAAATGGCTTTTTTGCCTGATGCCTACATTTATTCGTACACACAGAGGTATTCGGCTCTTTTTTTTTGGTGAAAAGCAGCTGATCGGCAGGTGATCGCCGGCGGAACGCCCGACAAATGAAGAAACCGAAGAGCGGGCTACCTGCTTTTGGTCGGTGGGCATATAGGTCGTTCTTTAGGAAGTGCACCTCAAGGCTGCAACTTGAAGCAGACTCGAAATGAGTGGAAAACCTACCAAAAGAACCGAAAATTAATTGCGCCTTAAGTAGCAGTAATCAGTAGCAAAAGCCAAAGCTATAGCAAAAAATTTTCTTTAGGGTTTAACCATAATGGGCTAAAGTATGTCTATAAAAATCAAGTGTGGCGGAACTTCATCCACCGACTCACAGGTGGCAGCAATAGTCGAAATCCTTCACAACAACACACCGCCTTTCCTTCGCTGAATTTGTGTTCAAATACAAGTTTCAACCATAACATGAAATTAGAGACTTCCATTTTTCACAACCCAAATTGGGGTCTTTCCCGAAGATTTTTCTGACTAGAATGGGGGAGGGGGGGCAAAAGAAAACTACTGATTATTTGTTTTTGCTGTAAAGTAAGTCTCATTAATTTATTGTCATTTTGGTACAGGACGACGACCTAGAAGGTGTATTAGCTAAACCAAAAAATAATATTTGTAAAGTAGAATGACTGCTCTAACATGGTGAGCGAAGCCTGGAGTTAGGTAGTCATGTGAAGAAGTGCGTGGAACAATTTCAAAGGCAATATCGATTGAAGAAGAGAAATAAATAAGAAAAAGGAAAAAGACGCTCAATAAAAGGAGATTGGAGAAGGAAAGTGGATGGTGGGTGATTCGTCAGACCTTGTGCTTCAAACTCTATATGATGAACTCATTGACAGTGTGAGAAATTTACATCTTTACAATTGAAAAAAAAAGGAAAGAAACGGGGCAGAAGAGATGGAAAGGAATCAACAACTAAAAAAGAGAAAAAAATAAGAAAAAGGAAAGGGACGCTAAATAAAAGGAGAGGAAAAAGACAGGAGAAGATAAGGATGACATGTCACTTGAGGAACTAGGAAACATTTTTTTTTTTAATTTCTGTGAATGCTCAAAGGGTAGTGCCGAAGATATAGGAAAGTGGGTAGTAGGTGATTCGCCAGACCTTGTACTCCAAATTCTAAATGATGACGAATTGAATATTGAAAGTGTGAGTGTGAGCAATTCACGTTGTCACAACTGAAAACAAAAGAAAAGAGCAAGAACTGAAAAAGAGAAAAAAGTAAGACAAAAAGGAAAAGACGCTCAAGAAAAGGAGAGGGAAAAGACAGGAGAAGCTGAAAATTCCTGTGAGTGCTCAGAAGTTAATACTGAAGATTTAGGAAATTGGATGGTGGGTGATTCGTCAGACCTTGTGATTCAAATTCTAAATGATGATAAACTCATTGAACGTGTGAGACATTTAAATCGTCACAATTAAAAAAAAAAAGAAAAAAAGAGGAAGAAGAGATGGAAAGGAATGAACTAAAAAAGAGAAAGAAATGAGAAAAAGGGGAAAGACGCTAAATAAAAGGAGAGGAAAAAGACAGGAGAAGATCAGAATGACATTTACTTAAGGAAATAGGAAACAAGAAATAGAAAGGAATCAATTAAAAAGAGAATGGAAATAGACGCTCTAGAAAAGGAGAAGAAAAAGACAGGAGAATATAAGAATGCCATATCACTTGAGAAATTAGGAAACTTTCTTTTGAAAATTCCTGTGAATGCTCAGGAGTTAGTGCTGAAGATATAGGAAAGTGGATGGTAGGGGACTCGTCAGATCTTGTGAAACAAATTCTAAATGATGATGAACTCATTGATGGTGTGAGAAATTGAGATCGTCACAATTGAAAAAAAAGTAAGAAAGAGGAAGAAGAGATGGAGATGAATCAACTGAAAAAGAGCCACAAAATAAAAAAAAGAGAAAAGACGCTCAATAAAAGGAGAAGAAAACGAAAGGAGAAGATGAGGATGACATGTTACTTAGGAAACATTCTGTTCAAAATTCCTGTGAATGCTCAGAAGTTAGTGGTAAAGATATAGGAAAGTGGATAATGGGTGATTCGTCAGACCTTGTGCTTAATCCTTAATGATGATAAACTCATTAAAAGTGTGAGAAATTGAGGTCGTCGCAATTGAAAAAAAAAATAAAGAAAGAGGAAGAAGAAATGGAAAGGAATCAATTAAAAAAGAAAAAGGAAATAGACGGAGAAGAAAAAGACAGGAGAATATGAGGATGACATATCACTTGAGAAATTAAGAAACTTTCTTTTGAAAATTCCTGTGAATACTCAGAAGTTAGTGCTGAAGATGTAGGAAAGTAGATGGTGGGTGATGCGTTAGAACTTGTGCTTCAAATTGTAAATGATGATGAACTCTTTGATAGTGTGAGAAATTGTGATCGCTAAATTGAAAAAGAAAAAAGAAAGAAAGGGGAAGGAGAGATGGAAGGGAATCAAATGAAAAAAGAAAGAAATAAGGAAAAGGAAAAAGACGCTGAACAAAAAGACAGCAGTAGAAGTGAATGACATGTAACTTGAGGAATTAGGAAACATTCTTTTGAAAATTCCTGTGAATGCTCAGAAGTTAGTGCTGAAGGTATAATAAAGTGTACCTTGTACTTCAAATTCTAAATGGTGACGAACTCATTGAAAGTGTGAGACATTTAGAATGTCATAACTGAAAAAAAAACGGAAGAAAGAGGAAGAAGAGATGGAAAGGAATCAACTGAAAAAGGGAAAGAAATTAGAAAAAAAAAAGTCGCTGAATAAAAAAAAAAGGAAAAGACAGGTGAAGATGAAGATGACATGTCACTTGAGAAATTAGGAAATATTATTTTGCAAAATACCTGTGAATGCTCAGAAATTAGTGCTGAAGATATAGGAAATTGGATGGTGGGTGATTTGTCAGACCTTGTGCTTCAAATTCTAAATGGTGGTGAATTCATTGAACATGTAAGTAATTTAGATCGCCGCAATTGAAAAAAAAATAAGAAAGAGGAAGAAGAGATTTAAAGGAATCAACTTAAAGAGAGAAAGAAAAAAGAAAAAAGCGCTCAATAAATGGAGAGGAAGAAGACAGAAGAAGATAAGCATGACATGCTACTGGAGGAATTAGGAAACATTCTTGCGAAAATTCCTGTGAATGCTCAGAAGTTAGTGCTGGAGATATAATAAAGTGACCTTGTGCTTCAAATTCTAAACGATGATGAACTTATTGAAAGTGTGAGAAATTAAGATCGTCACAATTGAAAAAAAAAAGAAAGGAAGAGGAAGAAGAGATGGAAAGGAATCAACTGAAAAAGAGAAAAAAATAAGAAAAAGGAAAATGACGCTCAATAAACGGAGATGGAAAAGACGAGGGAGATGGAAAAGATGAGGATGACATGTCACTTGAGTAGTTAGGAAACATTCTTTTGAAAATTCTTGTGAATGCTCGGAAGTTAGTGATGAAGATATAGGACGTAGATGGTGGGTGATTCGTCAGACCTTAGGTTTCAAATTCTAAATGATGATGAACTTATTGAAAGAGTGGGAAATTAAGATCCTCTCAAATGAAAAAAATAAGAAAGAGGAAGAAGAGATGGAAAGAAGAGATCAACTGAAAAAAGAAAAAGAAAAAAGACGCTCAATAAACAGAGATGGAAAAGATGAGGATGATATGTCACTTGAGAAATTATTAAACATTCTTTTGAAAATTCGTGTGAATGCTCAGAAGTTAGTGCTGAAGATATATGAAAGTGGATGATGGGTGATTCGTTAGACCTTGTGCTTCAAATTCTAAATGATGATGAACTTATCGACAGTGTGAGAAATTGAGATCATGACGATTGAAAAAAAAGAAAGGAAGAGCAAGAAAAGATGGAAAGGAATCAACTAAAGAAGAGAAAGAAATAAGAAAAGACGTTCAAGAAAAAGAGAAGGAAACTACAGGAATTGGGAAATATTCTTTTGAAAATTCCTGTGTATGCCCAAAAGTTAACGCAGAATTTAGAGGAAAGTTGATGGTGGGTGATTCGTCAGACCTTATGATTCAAATTCTAAATGATGATGAACTTATTGAAAGAGTGAGGAAGATGGAATAGACAGGAGTAGATGAGGATGACATATCACTTGAGGAATTAGGAAACATTCTTTTGCAAAATTCTTGTGAATGCTCAGAAGTTAGTGCTGAAGATATAGGAAAGTGGTTGGTGGGTGATTCGGCAGACCTTGTACTTCAAATTCTAAATGATGTTGAACTCATTGAAAGTGTAAGAAATTGAGGTCGTCATAATTGAAAAAAAAAGAAAGAGGGGGAAGAGATGGAAAAGAATCAACTTATAAAGAGCAAAAAATAAAAAAAGAGAAAAGACGCTCACAAAAAGGAGAGGAAAAAGAAAGGGGAAGATGAGGATGACATGTTACTTGAGGAATTAGGAAACATTCTTTTCAAAATTCCTGTGAATGCTTAGAAGGAATTGGTAAAGATATAGGAAAGTGGATAATGGGTGATTCGTCAGACCTTGTGCTTTAAATTTGAAATGATTATGAACTCAATGAAAGTGTGAGAAATTGAGGTCTCGCAATTGAAAAAAAGAAAGAAATTCGAAGAAGAAATAGAAAGGAATCAATTAAAAAGAGAATGGAACTAGACGCTCTAGAAAAGGAGAAGAAAAAGACAGGAGAATATGAGAATGCCATATCACTTGAGAAATTAGGAAACTTTCTTTTGAAAATTCCTGAGAATACTCAGAAGTTAGTGATGAAGATATAGGAAAGTGGATGGTGGGTGATGCGTTAGACCCTGTGCTTCAAATTGTAAAGGATGATGAACTCATGGATAGTGTGAGAAATTGTGATCGTTACAATTGAAAAAAAAAGAAAGAGAAAGGAGAGGTGGAGGGCAATCAAATGAAAAAAGGATAAATAAGAAAAAGAAAAAACACGACGAATAAAAAAAGAGGGAAAAGACAAGAGCGGATGAGGATGACATGTCACTTGAGGAATTAGGAAACATTCTTTTGAAAATTCTTGTGAATGCTCAGAACTGAGTGCTGAAGATATAATAAATTCTAAATGTTGACGAACTCATTGAAAGTGTGAGACATTTAGAACGTCGCAACTGAAAAAAAACGGAAGAAAGAGGAAGTAAAGATGGATAGGAATCAACTAAAAAATAGAAAGAAATTAGAAAAAGAAAAAAGACGCTCAATAAAAGAAAGAGGTGAAGATGAAGATGACATGTCACTTGAGATATTAGGAAACATTATTTTTCAAAATTCCTGTGAATGCTCAGAAGTTAGTGCTGAAGATATAGGAAATTGGATGGTGGGTGATTCGTCAGACCTTGTGCTTCAAATTCTAAATGATGGTAAATTCACTGAACATGTGAGTAATTTAGATCCTCGCAACTGAAAAAAAAGAAAGAAAGAAAGAGGAAGAAGAGGTTGAAAAGAACTTAAAGGGATATAGAACTAAGAAAAAGTCGCTCAATAAATGGAGAGAAAGAAAACAAAAGAAGATGAGGATGACATGTTACCTGAGGAATTAGGAAACATTCTTGCGAAAATTCCTGTGAATGCTCAGAAGTTATAGTGCTAAAGATATAGGAAAGTAGATGGTCGGTGACTGGTCAGACCTTATGCTCCTAATTCTACATGATGATGAACTCATTGATAGTTTGAGAAATTGAGATCGTCACAATTAAAAAAAATAAATAAAGAAGAAAGCGGAAGGAAGAAGAAATGGAAAAGTATCAACTGAAAAAGAGAAAGAAATAAGAAAAAGGAAAAAGACGCTCTAGAAAAGGAGAAGGAAAAGATGAGGTTGAAATGTCATTGGAGGAATTAGGAAACATTTTTTGAAAATTCCTGTGAATGCTCAGAAGTTAATGCTGAAGATATAGAAAAGTGGATGGTGCGTAATTCGTCAGACCTTGTGATTCAAATTCTAAATGATAATAAATTGAAAGAATGCGAAATTGAGATCGTCACAATAGAAAAAAAAGAAATAAAGAACGATGAAGAAGAGACGGAATGGGATCAACTGAAAAAGAGGAAGAAATAAGAAAAACAAAAAGATGCTCAAGAAAAGGAGAAGGAAAAGATAGAAGAAGATGAGGATGATATGTCACTTGAGGAATTAGGAAACATTCTTTTAAAAATTCTTGTGAAAGCTCAGAAGTTAGTGTTGAAGATATAGGAACGTAGATGGTGGGTGATTCGTCAGACCTTGCGCTTCAAATTGTAAATGGTGATGAACTCATTGAATGTGTGCGAAATTTAGATCGTCACAATTGAAAAAAACAACAGGAAGAAAGAGGAAGAAGAGATGGAAAGGAAACAACTGAAAAAGAGAAAGAAAAAAGAAAAAGGCGCTCAATAAATGGAGAGGAAGAAAACAGGAGAAGATGAAGCTCAATTGTTACTTGAGGAATTAGGAAACATTCGTTTGAAAATTCCTGCGAATACTCCGAAGTTAGTGCTGAAGATATAGGAAAGTAGATGGTTGGTGATTCGTCAGACCTTATGCTTCCAATTCTAAATGATGATGAACTCATTGATATTGTGAGAAATTGAGATCGTGACAATTGAAAAAAAAAAGAAAGAAGAAAGAAAGAAGAGGAAGACATGGAAAGAAATCAACTGCAAAAAAACAAAAAAATTAGAAAAAGGGAAAAACGCTCAATAAAAGGATAGGAAAAAGACAGGAGAAGATGAAGATGACATGTCAGTTGAGGAGGTAGGAAACTTTGTTATGAAAATTCTTTTGAATGCTCAGAAGTTAGTGCTGAAGATATAGGAAAGTGGATGGTGGGTGATTCGTCAGACCTTGTGCTTTAGATTCTAAATGATCATGAACTCATTGAAAGTGTGAGAAATTGAGATCGTCACAATTGAAAAAAAAAGAAGAAAGAAATAGGAGGAAGAGATGGAAAGAAATCAACTGACAAAAAAGAAAAAAAATAAGAAAAAGACGAAAGACGCTCAATAAAAGGAGAGGAAAAGACAGGAGAAGATGAGGATGACATGTCAGTTGAGGAGTTAGGAAACTTTCTTATGAAAATTCTTTTGGATGCTGCCTGAAAGTGGAAGGCTCATTGAACGTGTGAGAAATTTAAATCGTCACAATTGAAAAAAAAAAGAAAAGAAGAGGAAGAAGAGATACAAAGGAATCAACTGAAAAAGAGAAGACAAGAAGAAAAAGGAAAAGGACGCTCAATAAATGGACAGGAAGAAGACAGGAGAAGATGAGGATGATATGTTACTTGAGGAATTAGGAAACATTCTTTTGAAAATATCTGTCAATGCTCAGAAGTTAGTGCTGAAGATATAGGAAAGTGGATAGTGGATTATTCGTCAGACCTTGTGATACAAATTCTAAATGATGATGAATTCATTGAACGTGTGAGAAATTTAGATCGTCACAATATAGAAAGAAAGAAAGAGGAAGAAGAGATAGAAAGGAATCAACTGAAAAAGAGAAACAAATCAGAAAAAAGGGAAAAGACGCTCAATAAATGGAGAGGAAAAAGACAGGAGAAGATGAGGATGACATGTCACTTGAGGAATTGGGAAACATTGTTTTTTAAATTTCTGTGTATACTCAGAAGTCGATGCCAATGCTGAATTTCGAAGAAAGTTGATGGTGGGTGATTCGTCAGACCTTCTACTTTAAATTCTAAATGATGATGAACTCATTGAAAGTGTCAGAAATTTAGAACGTCACAACTGAAAAAAAAAAGAAATTATGAGGAAGAAGAGATGGAAAGGAATCAACTGAAAAAGGGAAAGCAATGAGAAAAAGGAAAAAAACGCTTAATAAGAGGAGAGGGAAAAAACAGGAAAAGATGAGGATGACATGTCATTTGAGGAATTAGGAAGCATTCTTTTAAAAATTCTTGTGAAAGCTCAGAAATTAGGGCTGCAGATATAGGAACGTAGATGGTGTGTGATTTGTCAGACCTTGGGCTTGAAATTCTAACTGATGATGAACGTATTGAAAGAATGAGAAATTGAAATGATCACAATTGGAAAAAAGAAAGGAAGAGGAAGAAGAAATGGAAATGAATTATCTAAAAAAGAGAAAAAAAAAGAAAAAGTAGAAAGACGCTGAATAAAAGGAGAGGAAGAAGACAGGAGTATCCAATTCTAATCGATAATGAACTTATTGAAAGTGTGAGAAATTAAGATCGTCGCAAATGAAAAAAAAAAGAAAGAATCAAGAAAGAAGAAGAAGAGAAGATGGAAAAAAACAAAAACAGTAAAATAACATCAGTTACCCCAAGCAAACAAAAAATTGCCGCCTGAAGACGCCCTGTATCTTGCAGTGAGACGTTTAAAAGGCGTGATTCCTGTGCAACTTTCTGTGATAAAATCACAGGATTTACTGAAACATGTTCAAAAAATTGTTGAATGTCAAGAGAACGTATAAATATGTCTTGGGGTGATTATACCAAGAAGGTCTCAAATTAAAAGTTACCTATGTTATAATTTTCACTTAAATTCACGTTTAGATAGTACTAAATAAGGTTTTTTGGAGCCTAGAATAAGTGGTTACATTTATGGTACTATTTTCAGAATATATTTATTTTTCTAACCTTAGTTAACCTGAACTATTTTTCTTCTCATATCAAACCTCTAACAAAAATAGCCCCCCTACTCCCCTACCTTTCAGTCTTTTTTTTTACATTTTCAGCTAAATCACTTTTCATCTCACCCACATATTACCTTATTTATCTAGTACTAGAAATCTCCCTCTATTGGAAAGTTGTGGCAACACACATACCTTTTGACTAAGGTATCTGCGTTGTTCGCCCCCTAAAAGGGAATATTCCTGCATCGACTAAGCTCGCGTGCACCCCAGACATTTTTTATAAAATTAATCTATTTAAATGAGGTCCCCATTTTCTTCTAATTCCTTTCCCGTATAATACCGCAAGCCAAAACATTAGTCCGCATTATCTTAATGGGGTTCTTTTAATTTTAGCTTGATTGAAGTCTATGAATAAACAAACTTCCTTGGGGAAAGTAAGGTAAGTTAGGGCTCTTAGACATGACAGCGGAGGGGCTCAGCTTATGATTAATCTATGCAGGTACACCCCGAGTTTAACAATTTTTCTTAGGGGGCCTCTTCAACAATATAATATAATTACAGACGTGTAAGAAGAAACCAGAAGGGTATAGTACAAGGAGGAAGAAACTTGAGGAATTTCGAGGAGTAGCACTTGATTACATCGATTTATGTCGCTTTCAAACAAAACCTATTCCCTTCGAGTTTAATTAAGCCAGAGTCAGAGGAGAAATTCGGTAATACAAAAGGCACAAGGGCCCAATTAAAGGGAACAGTTGTGCTTGAAATTCCTTCAAAACTATCGGTGGATCTGGGCTAAGGGTGAGGAGCCCAAAGGCAGAAGCAATGTGGGAGATCCGCTTTCCTATATAGAGACGGAAACGGTTGCGTTCGAGGAATTCCGGCCCCATGATTTGCGGGTGATGTGACCGAGCCGCAATACTTTTCATCCCTCCCCTTTGGGGTACATAAAGTTTCACATGTCAGGGCTGTCAGGCTCTCAATGCGTACAAAACTAATGCCATTCGAAGCTGCTTTGTGTGTACTAACATTAGTACAATTTTGAGTTCACCAACAGCCCTGGCTAGAAAGCGTGTCCTTTAGCGAAATTAAGGTCGCAGCATTGTTATTTATGAATGGAAGGGCTTTTCACGCTGTCACGCAGTCATATTTATACATAAAGGAATAATATAAAATTACACAGGGGGCTGCAGAAGCAGAACGTTTGTTAAAGGACCCTTTAGCATTGCTTTCAAACATTCTTATGTTAATACCGGCCGAAAAAAACTCTTTTGAGGTCAAACCGCCATTAATTGAGAGAACAATTAAACGATAGTAGGTACCATCATCGATTTCAAGAAAAAAAAAAGTTACCTGCCTGCGTCTTCTGCGAAGGACGCCGAGCCCACATGCACCGGCGGCCAGCTGATCATAGTACCAGCTGACGTCTGTCGCCAGCCCAGGTACCATAAAGAGTTCCGAACGTCACAGAATCACATGCTTCCTGTCACCTGGAGGCCACGAGCGAAGAATTTCAAATGTGGGTCAGAAATTTCTTATTTTTTGTTGCCGAGTCCTATAACGTGGTGGTACCGATAATGTCAGGGTGTCAAGACAGGCAGTTTCCAAATTCCGTTCTAATTGGAGTTTTTCCATTGGTGGCATCATCACGTGTTTACTGATATAAGTGTTCAAGTTGACTGTGAAGTGAATAGAAAATGATAAATTTAGTTTTTGAAAATATGTTCCTGCAACTACATTTTCTTAAAATCACATTTATTAAATTTCTTAAGTAAACCTGACTTTAATGTACTTTTATTACCTTCTTTGCGAGTGCTAAATGTTTATCTGCGAAGGAGGTAATTAGGGATTTATCAAGTCAAGTAGCTTGAACATTTTAAGAAATACTTGACTTTGATTTTTTATAGTTGAGATTGACTTGAGTATATTCAAACTACTTGATACTTGACTTAAAATAGTGAATGAACAAGATAAACGGTTTCGTTATTCCGTATCAGTCGATTTGACAACATTAAATGATGATCAAAAATCTACAGAATAAATTCTTTTTTAGTATCACTTTGCTATCAACGTGACAGCGTTGTGACGCTCTTTCTTTGTATCTTGTAACTATTTTTTACGCGTATCCAAAGGTAATTTAAAAGCTCTGAGCATTTCCCGATTTTAAATTTTTTAAAGATTGTACAACACAGTTAAATTTAACAAGATTTACTTTATATTAATTATATTCTTTTAATAACTAATCTCAGTTCAAGTTAACAGTTAGTCAAGATTTTCAATACAAATTTTGACTTACTCATACTACATTTAACTACATTTAACCTGAGTAAATTTTGATCAAGTTCAGACAATTTCAATTCTCTTTGCACCAAAAATGGTTGCCAAGTTTCAAAATAAAATCCAGAAAAAGTCCACCAACAAAAATCGGCCATTAACCCGCCAATTTACGAAATGTAAAGGTTGCAGTAGGTTAATCGTCAGCGTATACCTAGAATATTCTTAATCCTACCTTTAATCCAATCTTCCTCCAATCTGTTGGCCAATTCATATGGAAATTACGGAATTTTGCAACTTGTTTCGACATGTCGTACATCGAACGTGAAACCCTGATCATCACATTTTCACAAACTTTAATTTTCTTTTAAATAAAAATAGCATTTTTAAATACTTAAAATTTAGTGAAGGTTTCTAATAAAAGATAAAAAAAATTCTAGTAAGTGTTTGTTATCCCGCATTAAATGTATGATCAGGTTTCTAGAGATAGTCTAATCAAAATAAGATAGTTCAATTTCTCTGACTTGACTACGCTTAAACTGAAGAATACTCAGGCCAAGATGTTTTCGATGATTCTAACGGGAATAAGTCAAAAATGGCAAAAAAGTCTTGACTAACTGTTAACCTGAACCGAATTATTAGAAGAGCCTATTTGATATAAACAAAAATTTGACAAACCTAAATAAATATGTTGAGTCTCAGTTCAATCTTTCAAAGGCTTAAAATCGGGAAACGCCCAGAGGAACTGAAATATCTTGACCAAAAAAACTGGAAAAAGACTAATTTTGATCAAAATACTTTCGCCAACTTCATCATACAGTTCTTGTTAATCAGTTAATGTAATAAATCCGACTCTGATCCGAAGAAATTTTTATATTTTATTAGAAATCTTGACCTACAAGAACTAAACTTAATTAACTATGACTAAGCTTACTGAAAATCTTGACTGTGTAGCTTGAACTCTCAGCTTGTAACATAACAATAGTAGGTATTCAAATTGTCTTTGGTTCAAGTAAAAGATAGATATACAGGGGCGATCCTAAACTAGGGGCTGCCCGGATGCAAATCGATTTCGGCCGCCCGTAAATGTCAAAATTTATTTTAGGTTAGTTCAGGTTAGTTGCTTCCAGCTTTTTTGATGGAGCCAAAAATTACAGTGTAATATATTGCAAGAAAAAAAGTTTTCGGAACCATTTTTATGTAATAATGAGTGGAATAGAGAAAGACTTATGGAGAAGACAGCGTTTAAAAGAGAGATGTATATATCTTTTTTCGCATTAGTAAAAAAGGCGGGACCGTAGGAGTCCATCTTTATATAATTGTTAGAACAAGTTATATCTAGTTAATTTAGGTTAGTTCGGGTTTTTTAAGTAATAATGAGTGGGATAGAGAAAGACTTATGGAAAAGGGAGCGTTTAAAAGAGAGATGCATAGTTATTTTTTTCGCATTAGTACGAAAGGCGGGACCGTAATGGCCCACTTTATATAATTGTCAGAACAAGTTATATCTAGATACTTTAGGGTCAGGTTAGTTGCTTTCAGCTCTTTTCAAAAAGCTAGTTATAGAGAAATATCTCGCAAGAAAAAAGTGTTCGAAACCATTTTTAAGTAATAATGAGTGGGATAGAGAAAGACTTATGGCGAAGAGGGCGTCTAAAAGAGAGATGCATAGATCATTTTTACTCATTAGTATACGAGGCGGGACTGTAATAGCCCACTTTTATATGTGTTAGAACAAGTTACATCTAGTTTATTTAGATTAGTTCAGGTTAGTTACTTTCAGCTCTTTTGAAAAAGCCAAAAGTTACACTGAAATATTTCGCAAGAAACAAAAGTATTCGAAACCATTTTTATGTAATAATGAGTGCAATAGAGAAAGAATTATGGAGAAGACAGCGTTTAAAAGAGAGATGTATATATCTTTTTTCGCATTAGTAAAAAAGGCGGGACCGTAGGAGTCCATCTTTATATAATTGTTAGAACAAGTTATATCTAGTTAATTTAGGTTAGTTCGGGTTTTTTAAGTAATAATGAGTGGGATAGAGAAAGACTTATGGAAAAGGGAGCGTTTAAAATAGAGATGCATAGTTTTTTTTTTCGCATTAGTACGAAAGGCGGGACCGTAATGGCCCACTTTATATAATTGTCAGAACAAGTTATATCTAGATACTTTAGGGTCAGGTTAGTTGCTTTCAGCTCTTTTCAAAAAGCTAGTTATGAGAAATATCTTGCAAGAAAAAAGTGTTCGAAACCATTTTTAAGTAATAATGAGTGGGATAGAGAAAGACTTATGGAGAAGGGGGCGTTTAAAAGAGAGATGCATAGATCATTTTTACTCATTAGTATACAAGGCGGGACTATAATAGCCCACTTTTATATGTGTTAGAACAAGTTACATCTAGTTAATTTAGATTAGCTCAGGTTAGTTACTTTCAGCTTTTTTGAAAAAGCCAAAAGTTACACTGAAATATTGCGGAAGAAACAAAAGTTTTCGAAACCATTTTTATGTAATAATGAGTGGAATAGGGAAAGACTTATGGAGAAGACAGCGTTTAAAAGAGAGATGTATATATCTTTTTTTCGCATTAGTAAAAAATGCGGGACCGTAGGGGTCCATCTTTATATAATTGTTAGAACAAGTTATATCTAGTTAATTTAGGTTAGTTCGGGTTTTTTAAGTAATAATGAGTGGGATAGAGAAATACTTATGGAAAAGGGAGCGTTTAAAAGAGAGATGCATAGATATTTTTTTCGCACTAGTACGAAAGGCGGGACCGTAATGGCCCACTTTATATAATTGTCAGAACAAGTTATATCTAGATAATTTAGGTTCAGGTTAGTTGCTTTCAGCTCTTTTCAAAAAGCTAGTTATAGAGAAATATCTCGCAAGAAAAAAGTGTTCGAAACCATTTTTAAGTAATAATGAGTGGGATAGAGAAAGACTTATGGAGAAGGGGGCGTTTAAAAGAGAGATGCATAGATCATTTTTACTCATTAGTATACAAGGCGGGACTGTAATAGCCCACTTTTATATGTGTTAGAACAAGTTACATCTTGTTAATTTAGATTAGTTCAGGTTAGTTACTTTCAGCTCTTTTGAAAAAGCCAAAAGTTACACTGAAATATTTCGCAAGAAACAAAAGTTTTCGAAAGCATTTTTATGTAATAATGAGTGGAATAGAGAAAGACTTATGAAGAAGACAGCGTTTAAAAGAGAGACGCATATATCTTTTTTCGCATTAGTAAAAAAGGCGGGACCGTAGGGGTCCATCTTTATATAATTGTTAGAACAAGTTATATCTAGATAATTTAGGTTCAGGTTAGTTGCTTTCAGCTCTTTTCAAAAAGCTAGTTATAGAGAAATATCTCGCAAGAAAAAAGTGTTCGAAACCATTTTTAAGTAATAATGAGTGGGATAGAGAAAGACTTATGGCGAAGAGGGCGTCTAAAAGAGAGATGCAAAGATCTTTTCGTCGCATCAGTTGTTAGCTCTCAGCTCTTTTGAAAAAGCCAAAAGTTTAGAGTGAAATATCTCGCAAGAAAAAGTTTGCTAAACCATTTTTAAGTAATAATGAGTGGGATAAAGAAAGACTTATGGAGAAGGGGGCGTTTAAAAGAGAGATGCATAGATCATTTTTACTCATTAGTATACAAGGCGGGACTGTAATAGCCCACTTTTATATGTGTTAGAACAAGTTACATCTAGTTAATTTAGATTAACTAGATGTAACAAAAGTCTTCGAAACCATTTTTATGTAATAATGAGTGGAATAGAGAAAGACTTATGGAGAAGACAGCGTTTAAAAGAGAGATGCATAGATCTTTTTTCGGATCAGTGCGACCCGTAAGGGCCCATCTTTATATACTTAATTGCTAGAACAAGTTATATCTAGTTAATTTAGGTTAGTTCAGGTTAGTTACTTTCAGCTCTTTTAAAAAGCCAAAAGTTACAGTGAAATATTTCGCAAGAAAAAAGAGTTTTCTAAACTATTTTTAAGTAATAATGAGTAGGATAAAGAAAGACTTATGGGGAAAACAGCGTTTAAAAGAGTGATGAATAGATCTTTTTTTGATCTTTTAAACTGGCGTGAGCCAGGTTGGTTTCTATCTCTATAATAAAAAAATTGTTTAGTACGAAAGGACCAAAAATGTATTAGATTAATTTGTTAGTAAGAAAATTATTAAAATATTGTTTTGGCAGATTAGTGCAATAGATTTAGGATCTAGATATGTAAGGTGTTTGAGCTTTATTTTGGACTATATTTATTAATTTTTCTATCAAGTTTAATTCAAGTAGTATGTGTTTTACTTAGGGTTGCTTTTTTAACTTTATTAGAACGAAAGATTTTAGGATATATTCATTTGCGAAAAGGGCCTAATAAATTGGGTTTAATAGATTTATTGCAGCCTTTTAGAGATGCAATTGAACTATTTTCTAAAGAGCAGCTTTTACCAATTTATTCAAATTTAAGAATTTTGTATTTTTCTCCTATTGTAAATTTATTTTTGGCAATTTTATTATGAATAAGAATACCATTTTTTACATATAATTTGAGATTTAATTTATTTTT
The DNA here is from genome assembly GCA_951812265.1 of Taphrorychus bicolor. Classification (NCBI taxonomy): domain Eukaryota; kingdom Metazoa; phylum Arthropoda; class Insecta; order Coleoptera; family Curculionidae; genus Taphrorychus; species Taphrorychus bicolor. The sequence continues at coordinate 7,669,284 of OX638301.1, forward strand.
TTTATTCATTTTGAGTGTTTCTAGACTAAAGGATTTAATATTTTATTATTTTCTTTTTTTCCTTTAAGGGTTATATTACTGGTTTCTTTATTGGCTGAGACTAATCGATCACCTTTTCATTTTGCTCAAGGTGAATCAGAGTTAGTTTCTGGATTTAATGTTGAATACAGAAGGGGGGATTTGCAATAATTTTTTTGGCTGAATATGCTAGAATCTTATTTATAAGTATATTTTGTGTAATAATTTTTATGGGGGGGGGGGATATTACTAGATTTTTTTTTTGTTAAATTATCATTGATTAGATTTTTACAATTTGGATTCCCCGTAAGGGCCCATCTTTATATATTTATTAGATCAAGCTATATCTAGTTAATTTAGATTAGTTCAGGTTAGTTGTTTTCAGCTTATTTGAAAAAGCTAAAAGTTACAGTGAAATATCTTGCAAGAAAAAAGAGTTTTAGGAACCGTTTTTCAGTAATAATGAGTGGGATAGAGAAAGACTTATGGAGAAGAGAGCGTCTAAAAGAGAGGTGCATAGATCTTTTTTTATTAGTGCGAAAAAACGGACCCGTAAGGGCTCATCTTTATATAATTGCTAGAACAAGTTATATCTAGTTATTTAGGTTAGTTCAAGTTAGTTGTTTTCAGCTCTTTTGAAAAATCCAAAAGTTACACTGAAATATCTCGCAAGAAAAAAAGCTTTCGAGACCATTTTTAAGCAATGATGAGTGGGATAGAGAAACCCTTATGGAGAAAAAAGCGTTTAAAAGAGAAATGCATAGATCTTTGTTTTGCATTAGCGGGACCGTAAGGGCCCATCTTTATTTTAATTGCTAGAACAAATTATGTCTAGTTAGTTTAGAAAAAACAACTGACAATCAAACAAGTATGGCCTCCAGAGGGCGAAACGCTATTGGTTGGGTATTCAGCATGGCCGCATATTGACATTTATAGGTACAGCGTTTTCAGATGGAGGCTTTAAGACTATTTCCATCCTTTGTTTTCTCAGTAAGAATTAAAGGATAGAAATACAGTCTAAGAGAAACCAGAAAAACGCTAATGGAAATTTATATCTTAATATATTATGTACACTCTTAGAAGAGAGAGATTTACTATTTATTAGAGAAGTTATGTGCTAAAATTGTCTGAATGAAAATCAATTTACAATTATTTACTCGTTGAAAACGTTTAATTTTAGGTAAAAAAATGACAGCATAGAGTTACAATAAAAAATCTAATTCAGTTCGATAAAAAAAATAAATAACAATTGTACGAAATATGACAAAAGATCATAATATAAATAATAGAAGAATAGAAAGATATGTAGAATATGAGAACAAAAAGCACCAAGTTAAGAAACATGTAAAAATTAGAAAACTGTTGAAAAAAAATAGGTCAAAAAGAGGTAGTTACACATTTTTTAAATAATTCTAATTTTTGACCTAAATATTCTAAAAACTATATATAATACGGCCGTATAAAAGCTGTATAAAAGCTTAAAAAATTTTAGATTTGTAAAAAATTAGGTATGATTAATTTAAAAAAAAAAACAGAGGTGTAGGCCAATATCTCAATACATATCAGTTTACATTAAAATTTTTCACTCGTTAGAAAAACTCAATTTTGGGTCAAAACCTCGAAAGAATAAAAATCCAATAAAAATTCAAATTTTGATCGATGAAAAGAATAAACAAGTAAGGAACACAAATTTTAACGAAACATGAACGATACGTGGCAAAGAACAAGAAATTTTTCAAATGGGCTGACAAATTCAAAAGTCACAGTACAATATCTCGCAAGAAAAAAAAGTTATTGTGTCGTAAGTAGGGGAATCGAGAAAGACTTATGGAGAAGAGAGCGTTTAAAAGAGAGATGCATAGATCTAAAATTGTTTCAACCACTTTTTTTGAAATTATCTTCAATTTAAACTGCTTTTGACGCATTTTTGGGACTACATAAATTCTGCTTTCACTGATGAATTGCTAAGTTTAAGGTAATCGAAAATGAATGGACATTTGCCCCATGTAATTCCAAAAACAAAAAAATAAATAAATTTTGTGTTTTACAACGAAAATTATATGTTTATTGAGAATATACCTAATTCGAAGTATTTTCCTAAATTTCTTTCTAATGTAAGAATTTTTAGAAACAATTTCCTCGATTTCAAGTTTTTTAAAGGATTTTTTAGACATTTCTCCTATAACACATAGGTACCCAAAAATATGTTTTTTTTTTATTTGAACTTCCTAGCTCTATTTTAGAGCAAATCCATAAAATGTGTTTTTAAATTAAAAAAAAATCAAAAAGATATTTAAATTGAAGAACAAACAAAAACACTGCAAAAGGGAGAAAGCAAAAAAACATTTGCAACATAGCATTTTTATGAAATAAACAAAAAAAACAAATTGGAGGCTGAAAATTTAATGAAAAACACACTAAAACTGAATAAGAAAAATCATAAAAACCAATTTTCAGGAAAATTTTTTGATCTAAAATTCAAATATCTCAGCTTTTTTTCTGAGTTAAATTAAATTTTCTGAGTTGTTATACGTTATTTAACGCAGAAAAAAAAGGTTTTTGCAAGTTCCCTGACATTGACCAATTTTATTTATTCCGTGCAATATGATTTTACCATTTTTAATGATAATCAAAGGAATTTCTGAGCCTCGTTGCAGATTGTGAGTGTGTTAGATATTAGAATTCTTACTTTTTAAAAAATCTAATATGTCTTAGAATTTTCTTTTAAATTTTCTGAGCATCCTTAGCTAAGTCTCTGATTTTAAGAAAAGTTTGGTTAACTATATAAAGATATTGTGTATTTAAGTATTAGTGGGTGCCAAAACAAAATTTACGAAGATTAAAATGCTCAGAAACATTTTGATTCCTTCAGAGTTTAAATAAAATTTTCTGAGGTTAATACGTTAATAGTATTTAAAAAAAAAACGCTGTTGTTAATTCAGGGATTTTGACCAATTTTATTAAGTCTGAACGATATAAATTTATCAGTTTTCTCATTAGGCATTAGATCATGGAGTTCTGCCTTTCTAGGACCAGTAAAACATATCAATTTTTGTTATTTGATTTTTGTTTCAAATTTTCTGAGCACCACTTAGTTAAAATAATTTTCTGAGTGCATTCCTAACGCATAAAAAAACAAACTATTTTCTGATATTTCTTAGATTAGTAAAAAGTTTAAAATTTTCTGAGTGACCATAAGTTAAAAATACTTTTCTGAGCGTGTTTCTGATTATGCTAAAAAAACCCTTATTAGGTATATAAAGATTTTTAGATAATATTTGTAGGTTTTAGAACAAAGATTAAAATTTTCAAATTTTTTTATTCTGTCTGGAATTAAAAATAAATTTTTTGAAAGTTAGCAAAAAAGTTGTAATAGTTGTCTCTCACCAATAGTACGTTATATCTAGTTACCTAAAGTTAGTTCAGGTGGCTTTCAGCTCTTTTGAAATAGCCAAAAATTACAGTGAAATATCCCGTAAGAAAAAAATTTTCGAGACCGTTTGTAATAATTAAAAGTAATAATATGTAGTATTCCGCGCAAAAATTAAAAAATGTTAAAGTTCAAGCTAGATGTTAGAATGATAATGTCTGTCACTTGTCATGTCAGTTATCAGTGGCAAAAAGGAGGAAATGTTGACAGTTGGGGAGGAGAATTTTCGTTTTCTGTTTGTGCATTTTTATGTCGGGTTTAGGTAAAAATAAGTTTAGAATTTTTTGCTGTTAAGATATAAAAAAACCGATTACAAGACGGTAAAAAGTGTTTTATTTTTGTTAGCGTAAAGTTTGGCTGAATAAGTTCACCACCAATATATGAAATAGAAAAAGACTTATGGAGAAGACAAGACTCGAAAAAGAGATACATAGATCCGAGGATAGGAAACTTTCTAGCTCGATTCTATTACCCATTCACTTATTTTTGTCATCTAGCTACCTTTGAAACCTCGATTTTTTTAGCACATGTTGAGAAGGTACGATAAAAATGTCAAAGCCAATATTCCAACACATACTTGACGACAATAATAAGGGAATTGTTTATAATTTTGTAATTTCTCAGGAAAAAAATTAACATTTTTTACTGACGATTCAGAGAGCCAAATAAATTAAAGTAAAAATATCTCGAGAGAAAACAAAGTTTTTGAAACAATTCTTAAGTTGTGATGAGTGGGACAAAGAAAGACTTATGGAGGAAAACTGCATTAAAAATAGAGATGCAATGTCTTTTTTTTTTGCATATCCCAGAAACAAAACAAAACCCACCTTGTTGTGTTAAGTACTTGCAACTGATAATAGTTTTGCTATATGAGAGAATACTTATATTTTGGCCCTAAGGAAGGTCTCAATAAAGGTGAAAACGTTGGCAAATGTGAATGTAAAATTAAATTTTTTTGACCGCCCCTAAATTTGACCACCCGGGTTTTTGCACCCATTTGCCTATAGGTAAGTTGGCCCCTAAATAAACTGC
>OX638301.1:8273963-8643545 GCA_951812265.1 Taphrorychus bicolor
TCACATTAGAATTAGAGCTTAAAGTGGTTAAAAATTTACAAAAAGCATCTAAAAGTTCAAATTTTAAATCTTTGAAGAAATTCAGATTTGAACTAGGACTAAAGTTGATTAAAATTGAACCATTTCTTCTAGCAATTACACACTTAATTCTTTTGGATAAAACTAAAGTAGAAATGGGTAAAATTGCCTCAAGGTGTGTAAAAATGCAATTTTAGAGATTTTGGACAAATTCGGGTTAAAATAGGGGTCAAAATGGGTTAAAAAATGACCCAATGTGTCTAAAAGTGGAAATTTTGAGTCTTGGAGGACATTCAGGTTTTAATTAGGCATATATTTGATTAAAAATGACCAATTTTTTCTGAAAATAACAATTTTAATGTTTTATCATTAAAATTAAGTTAAAAATTGGCAAAAATAGATCAAAGGGTACAAAAAATGCAAGTTCAGAGTTTTTAGACAAATTCATGTTAGGATTAGAGTCAAAATGGTTTAAAACATGATACAAAGTATCTAATAATGCAAATTTGCAGTCTTTGGAAAAAGTTCAGGTAAGGGTTAGAGCCTAAACTGTTTAAAAATTTACACAAACCGTCTAAAAGTGTAAATCATCTAGAGTTAATTAAACAGGAATAATTTCTTTTAAAAATGACGATTTTAATGTTTTTTGGCCAAAATTGAGATAAAAATCAGTGAAAATTACTCAATAGTGTAAAAAAATCCGTATCAAAAGTTCCTAGTCAAATTTAGGTTAGAACTAGGATCAAAACGGGTTAAAACATGACACAAAATGTCTACAAATGCAAATTTGCGGTCTTTGGAAAGGTTCAGGTTGGGGTTACAGACAAAAGTTATTAAAAAATTTCACAAAGCGTCTAGAAGTGCAAATTTTGAATTTTTGGAGAAATCTAGGTTAAAATTATGATTAAATTCAATTAAAAATTAACAATTTTATTTAAAAATGAGAGGTTTAATCTTATTTACTTAAAATTAAGTTTAAAGGGTCAAGATGAGTTAAAGCATGACACAGGATATCTAAAATGCAAATTTGTGTCTTTGGGGAAGTTCATGTTAGAATTAGAAGCAAAAGTAGTTAAAAATTTAAAGAAAACGTCTTAAAGTTCAAACTTGGTGTCTTGGGAGAAAACTCAAGTTAGAATTAGAACTAAAGTAATGCAAGTAATTTTAATGTTTTCTGGCTAAAATTGAGTTAAAAATTGGCAAAAATAAAAGTTCAGGTTAGGGTTAGAGCCTAAAGTGGTTACAAATTTACACAAAACATCTAATAGTGGAAATTTTAAATCTTTGGAAAAACTCGAATTAGAAATTAAATTAAGGTAAAAATCAGTGAAAATGACTCAAAAGTGTAAAACAATTCGTATTAAAAGTTCCTAGTCAAATTCACGTTGGAGCTATGATCACAACAGGTTTAAACATGACACAGAATGTCTAAAAATGCAAATTTGCTGTCTTTGGAAAAGTTTAGGTTGGGGTTAGAGCCAAAAGTTATCAAAAATTTACACAAAGCATCTAGAAGGGCAAACTTGGAATTTTTAATTTAGGTTAGAATTAGGATTAAATTCAATTAAAAATTACCAATTTCATTTAGAAATGAGAGGTTTGATCTTTTTTGTCTAAAACTAAGGTTAAAGCGGTGAAAAATTACCAAAGTGTGAAAAAATGCTAAGAGTTTTTCCACAAATTCAAGTTAGGATTAGGGTCAAAATGGTTTAAAGTAGGATATCTAAAATGCAAATTTGTGTCTTTGGGGAAGTTCATGTTAGAATTAGAAGCAAAAGTAGTAAAAAATTTAGAGAAAACGTTTAAAAGTTCAAACTTGGTGTTTTGGGAGAAATTCATGTTAGATTTAGGACGAGTCGATTAAAAATGGACCAGTTTTTCTTAAAATAACAAATGTAATGTTTTCTAGCTAAAATTAATGTAAAAATTGGCAAAAATGGATCAAAGTGAAAACAAAATCAAGTTTCTAGACAAATTCATGTTAGAATTAGGGTCAAAATGGATTAAATGATACAAAGTGTCTAATAATGCAAATTTGCAGTATTTGGGAAAAGTTCAGGTTATGGTTAGTGTTCAAAAGTGGTTAAAAATTTACACCAAGCATCTAAAAGTGCAAATTTTAAATCTTAAGAGAAATTTCAATTAGAACTGGAACTAAAGTTGATTAAACATGAAAAATTTCTTCTCAAAAAGTGAAAATTTTAATTTTTTTTTGGCTAAAATTAAGGTAGCAATCGGTGAAAAATTATTCAAATTGTGTAAAGATACAACTTTAGAGTTTCTGTACAAATTCAGATTATGATTAGGGTTAAAGTGGGTTAAAACATGACACAAGGTGTCTAATTTAGAGCAGCAAATTTGGAGTCTTGGGGTTACATATGTATGTGTTCAGGTTGTAGTTAGTCATAAATTTGATAAACCTTTTCAGAGAAACTTTGTGATCGATTTTGGATAATGAAAAATTATGTAAATATCTCGAGAACCGTTTGAGGTTTCAAAACTTGTACAGAACCATTGTTTTAATTGGAAATAATTAGCTGAAAATGCGTAGGTACAGACCTCATGGATTTATTTTCGTAAGTTAGAAAGTTATTGAATATTTTGAAAAGGGATTGAGGCTCCACGAAAATGCATTAGACCACCATAGTGGTTGGGAAAAATGAGCTACAGCACATAAACAGAATTATTATTATCGAATTTGAAACATGAAAAAAATGTGTAATTATTATTATTTATATAAAATAACAATATTATTGTAATAATATCAAAATCTGTTACTAAATCCACAATAATGAAGACAGTCAAAAACAACAAAACTTATCTTAAGGCGGTTTTACAATTGACAGTGTAAAACAGCCTTAATTTATTGAATTGAATTGATTTAATTGATTAAATTTCAACCAATTGACCAATAAATTGACAAGAAGAGTTAATCAAGTTCCTTGAACACTTTTTCTAATTTTTTCCAATTTTTTTCATCAATCTAGTGTTACCAACCTCGAAACCAGTGGCCCTCAAATGTTACAAGATATTTTTGTCGTCAATATGAAAAGAAAAAATCTGGTGGATGTGATGGTGCAGCAGTAGTGGGTTTTTTTCACAAAAACGTATTTTTTCAATAGAACATCCTGAATATTTTCTTATTATTGCATTTGTCTTCAAATTTCAAAAATATTTCCCTACTCAACTGTTTTCGAAACAATTACCTTCAAGTGTTCAAGTTTTTGAGAGAAGGCACTGCTAACCTCAAATGAATAAAAACTTTTTTTTAAATAAATAAATACATTTTTTATTCCTGAAAAACTCTAAACTGAAAAGTATTAAGATATGTATGGGTTAAAAACATCAGAATTTTAAATATCCACATGGTGAGTTTTTTGATGTTTTGTGAAAGAGTTCTGCTGAGAGTAGTAGAGTTATGAAGTGGGTTAAATTTCTCCAAAAAACGACATCTGTCGGACAAAATCTCATCATCATATAGTGAAGAAATGAAGAGGAATGAATAAACTGAGAAAATTTATGCTTTTCCAGTCATTATACGTTGTTTGCGCAAACTTATTGATGTTATCTGGTCGCAGAACAATACTTCCTAACTCGATGATGATGATTGATTTCCCAGAGCGGCCTTGCATAGAGAACCTATATGGCCAAACTCGTGCTTACAGAATCTTGTTCTAGAACCAATTTTTGCATATAGTTAATATAACAACCTTCGAAGTGATGGAATCACTTTATATGTTGTGTATGGTTAATACCATACCGGAGCAGCAAGGAAAGGTTCGACCTTGATTTAATCGTACACCTAATCGCCGTCTAATTTGTTTTGACTTAATTTTATTTAATGCGGCTGCGGATTTTTTTTGTTGTGTTTTGAAAAATTGCCAGTTCCCGATCCTGTAATTAAACCGTGATGAAAATATGATTCATTTGTGACCGAACGCGCGGTGTAAGGTTTATTTATCGCTATTTGCACTACATTTATGGTTTTTTAATTGGACTCGTAAATGGTATCGGGGATAAGTGGTGGTAATGATGTTGGGAAAGGATCTGCAGTAAATAATTCAGTTATTCATCACAGATAAAGAAAACGATTAGTTGCACTTTGTGTATTCTAATTTTAAACGTGATAGGGTGGTTAGTTTCTGACGTCGACAACCTGATGATTTTGATGTCGCGGCCTCTAAAGCTGGGTTCACATAACAGCTTTGTTTGACGTCACTTATATTATTGCTACTATATTTCTACTATAACACGTGTGTTCTTTGGGGAACGATTCAAGTGGCCGCTGAGCGCCGAGACCAACCAGGAAGCCATTGAGATGTTCAAACACGAGAACAACTAAAAAAAGTAGAAGTAGTAGTGGTAGTGGTAGATTTGGGGGGGGGGGTCGAAGTCTTGAGCTTTCACAGTCCTAGAGGTACACTTTTTGTGTGAACCCATCCCAGAGTTACACTTTTTGTCTCTGCCAGTGACCCTAGAGAATCCCTGCAGTCCTGAACGAGTTTTGAAAAGACAATAAACGAGAAAAAGTAGAATACAAAAAAAGAAACGAGAAAGAATCTAAACAGAGATCGGAGGGGCTTAGTGACAGAATTTTCGATGATTGAAAAAACAAAGAAAACTAAATCAGACAAAAAGACAATTTTTAGATCCAATAAAGGAGAGCAGAAAGCGAAATGATGCTGAAATCAAAACCAAAACAGTTAGTCGCCAGTGACAATAGATCCAGTCATTTATAAAATGAACCCTCAGACAATAAAAATAAATGAAAATACAACAAACATGAACATAAAGTGAACTAAAGGGAATGAAACAAAAATTGGTAGTATTCACTGATAACAGCTTTGGTTATTTAAAACAAAAGAAAACTCAAACAGAAGACAACCAAATAAAAATCCAAGTAGAACAAGCCGAAAGAGAACTAAAAGAAATGCTAAATCAGGACCGACTCTGTTAATGTTTAGTGGCAGAACACATTGTTTAAATATTTTACTGTTAGGTTGTCTAGTGGCAGTAAGAACTTCAAACAAAAGACAAGAAAATAAAAATCCAAGAAAAACCAGCAGAAAGAGAACTCAAAAAAATGCTAAAATTAGGATCGAATCTATTAATGTTTAGTGGCAGTATATCTTGTTTAAATATTTTATTATTAGATTGTCTAGTTGCACTACAAACGTAAGAACTTCAAACAGAAGACAAGATAATAAAAATGCAAGAAAAACAAGCAAAAAGATAACTTAAAAAAATGCTAAAATCAGGACCGAATCTAGTAATGACTAGTGGCAGTACATCTTGTAATAGAAAAAAAGAAAGCTGAAACAGGAGAAACGAATAAAAAAATCCATGAGAATTGAGCAGAAAGAGAACTGAAAAAAATGCTGAAATCACGACCCAAACCAGTAATGTTCAGTGACAGTAGATCTTGTGATGGAAGAAAGAGACTGAAACAGACGAAAAACCAATAAAAATCCATGAAATTAAGGAATTGATGAAATGATAATGATGAAATCAAAACAAAAATTGCTAATATTCAGTGACAATAGATTTGGTTATTGAAAAAAAGAAAATTCAATCAGTAGACAACCAAATAAAAATCCAAGAAGAACGAGAAGAAAGAGAACTCAAAAAAATGCTAAAATCAGGACCGAATCTAGTAACGTCTAGTGGCAGTACACCTTGTAATAGAAAAAAAAAGAAAGCTGAAGCAGGAAAAACGAATAAAAAATCCATGAGAAGTAAACAGAAACAGAACTGAAAAAAAGGCTGAAAACAAGACCCAAACCAGTAATATTCAGTGCCAGTAGACCTTACCATGGAAGAAAGAGACTGAAACAGACGAAAAACCAATTAAAATCCCTGAAATGAAGGAATTAGTGAAACGATAATGAGGAAATCAAAACATAAATTGCTAAAATGTAGTGATAATAGATTTGGTTACATAAAAAAATCAAACAGAAGACAAGAAAATAAAAACCCAAGAAAAAAGAGCAGAAAGGGAACCCAAAAAAATCCTAAAATTAGGACTGAATGTAGTAATATCTTGTGGCAGTACACCTTGTGGCCAGAAATGAGCAGAAAGAGGAAGTGAAGAAAAGGATGAAATCACAACCCAAACCAGTAATGTTGAAATTAAGGAACTGATGAAATGATAATGATGAAATCAAAACAAAAGTTGGTAGTATTCAGTGATCATCGATTTGGTTACTTAAAAAAAGACAATTCAAACAGTAGACAACCAAAATAAAAATCCAAGAGAGAAGAGTAGAAAGAGAACTCACAAAACTGCTAAAATCAGGACCGAATCTAGTAATATCTTGTGGCAGTACACCTTGTAATAGAAAAAAAGAAAGCTGAAGCAGGGAAAACGAACAAAAAATCCATGACAAATGAGCAGAAAGAGGAACTGAAGAAAATGATGAAATCACAACTCAAACCAGTAATGTTGAAACTAAGGGATTGATGAAATGATAATGATGAAATCAAAACAAAAATTGCTAATATTCAGTGATAATAGATTTGGTTATGTAAAAAAAATCAAACAGAAGATAAGAAAATAAAAATCCAAGAAAAAATAGAAGAAAGAGAAATCAAAAAAATGCTAAAATTACTACCGAATTTAGTAATTTTTAGTGGGAGTACACCTTGTAATAGAAACAAAGAAAGCTGGAGCAGGAAAAACGAATAAAAATCCATGAGAAATGAGCAGAAAGAGAACTGAAGAAAATGCTGAAATCACGACCGAAACCGGTAACGTTCAAAGACAGTAGACCTTGAGATGGAAGAAAGAGACTGAAACAGACGAAAAACCAATTAAAATCCATGAAATGAAGGAAATAATGAAAAGATAATGATGAAATTAAAACAAAAATTGCTAATATGTAGTGATAATAGATTTGGTTATGTAAAAAAATCAAACAGAATGCAAGAAAATAAAAACCCAAGAAAAAAGGGCAGAAAGAGAACTCAAAAAAATCCTAAACTCAGGACCGAATCTAGTAATATCTTAAAATGTTAAAATCAGGACCGAATGTAATAATGTCTAGTGGCAGTACACCCTGTAATAGAAAAAAATAAAGCTAAAGCAGGAAAAACGAATAAAAAATCCATGAAAAATGAGCAGGAAGAAGAACTGAAGAAAATGATGAAATCACAATCCAAACCAGTAATGTTGAAATTAAGGAATTGATGAAATGATAATGATGAAATCAAAACAAAAATTGGTGGTATTCACTGATCATAGATTTGGTTATTGAAAAAAAGAAAATTCAATAAGTAGACAACCAAAATAAAGATCTAAGAAGAACGAGCAGAAAGAGAACTCAAAAAATGCTAAAATCAGGACCGAATCTAGTAATGTCTAGTGGCAGTACACCTTGTAATAGAAAAAAAGAAAGCTGAAGCAGGAAAAACGAATAAAAATCTATGAGAATTGAGCAGAAAGAGAACTGAAGAACATGCTGAAATCACGATCGAAACCAGTAATGTTCAGTGACAGGAGATCTTGTGATGGAAGAAGGAAACCGAAACATACAAAAAACCAACTAAAATCCATGAAATGAAGGAATTGATGAAATGATAATGATGAAATCAAAACAAAAATTCGTAGGACTCACTGATCATAGATTTGGTTATTGAAAAAAAGAAAATTCAATCAGTAGACAACCAAATAAAAATCCAAGAAGAACGAGTAGAAAGAGAACAAATCTAGTAATGTCTAGTGGCAGTACACCTTGTAATAGAAAAAAAGAAAACTGAAGCAGGAAGAACGAATAAAAAAAACATGAGAAATGAGCAGAAAGAGGAACTGAAAAAAATGATGAAATCACAACACAAACCAGTAATGTTGAAATTAAGGAATTGATGAAATGATAATGCCGAAATCAAAACAAAAGTTGGTGGTATTTAGTGATCATAGATTTGGTCATTTAAAAAAAGACAATTTTTATCTAATTATTAGACAACCAAGTAAAAATCCAAGAAGAACGAGCAGAAAGAGAACTCAAAAAAATGCTAAAATCTGGACCGAATCTAGTAACGTCTAGCGGCAGTACATCTTGTAATAAAAAAAAGGAAGCTGAAACAGGAAAAACGAATAAAAAATCCATGAGAAATAAGCAGAAAGAGAACTGAAAAAAATGCTGAAATCACGACGGAAACCAGTAATGTTCAGTGACAGGAGATCTTGTGATGGAAGAAAGAAACTGAAACAGACGAAAAACGAATTAAAATCCATGAAATGAAGGAATTGATGAAATGATAATGATAAAATCAAAACAAAAATTCGTAGGATCATAGATTTGGTTATTGAAAAAAAGAAAATTCAATCAGTAGACAACCAAATAAAAATCCAAGAAGAACGAGCAGAAAGAGAACTCAAAAAAATGCTAAAATCAAGACCGAATCTAGTAATGTCTAGTGGCAGTACACCTTGTAATAGAAAAAAAAGAAAGCTGAAGCAGGAAAAACGAATAGGAAATCCATGAGAAATGAGCAGAAAGAGGAACTGAAGAAAATGATGAAATCACGACCCGAACCAGTAATGTTCAGGGACAGTAGACCTTGAGATGGAAGAAAGAGACTGAAACTGACGAAAACCAATTATAATCCATGAAATAAAGGAATTGATGAAATGATAATGATGAAATCAAAACAAAAATTTCTAATATTCTGTGATAATAGATTTGGTTATGTAAAAAAAAATCAAACAGAAGACAAGAAAATAAAAACCCAAGAAAAAAGAGCAGAAAGAGAACCCAAAAAAATCCTAAAATCAGGACTGAATCTAGTAATATTTTGTGGCAGTACACCTTGTGGCCAGAAATGAGCAGAAAGAGGAACTGAAGAAAATGATGAAATCACAACCCAAACCAGTAATGTTGAAATTAAGGAATTGATGAAATGATAATGATGAAATAAAAACAAAAGTTGGTGGTATTCAGTGAGCATAGATTTGGTTACTTAAAAAAAGACAATTCAAACAGTAGACAACCAAAATAAAAATCCAAGAGAGAGGAGCAGAAAGAGAACTCACAAAACTGCTAGAATCGGGACCGAATCTAGTAATATCTTGTGGCAGTACATCTTGTAATAGAAAAAAAGAAAGCTGAAACAGGAGAAACGAATAAAAAAATCCATGAGAATTGAGCAGAAAGAGAACTGAAAAAAATGCTGAAATCACGACCCAAACCAGTAATGTTCAGTGACAGTAGATCTTGTGATGGAAGAAAGAGACTGAAACAGACGAAAAACCAATAAAAATCCATGAAATTAAGGAATTGATGAAATGATAATGATGAAATCAAAACAAAAATTGCTAATATTCAGTGACAATAGATTTGGTTATTGAAAAAAAGAAAATTCAATCAGTCGACCACCAAATAAAAATCCAAGAAGAACGAGAAGAAAGAGAACTCAAAAAAATGCTAAAATCAGGACCGAATCTAGTAACGTCTAGTGGCAGTACATCTTGTAATTGAAAAAATGAAGCCGAAACAGGAAAATCGAATAAAAAATCCATGAGAAATAAGCAGAAAGAGAACTGAAGAAAATGCTGAAATCACGACCGAAACCAGTAATGTTCAGTGTTAGTAGATCTTGTGATGAAAGAAAGAGACTGAAACAGACGAAAAACCAATTAAAATCCATGAAATGATAATGATAAAATCAAAACAAAAATTCGTAGGATTCACTGATCATAGATTTGGTTATTGAAAAAAAGAAAATTCAATCAGTAGACAACCAAATAAAAATCCAAGAAGAACGAGCAGAAAGAGAACTCAAGAAAATGCTAAAATCAAGACCGAATCTAGTAATGTCTAGTGGCAGTACACCTTGTAATAGAAAAAAAAAGAAACCTGAAGCAGGAAAAATGAATAAAAATTCCATGAGAAGTAAACAGAAAGAGAACTGAAGAAAAGGCTGAAAACAAGACCCAAACCAGTAATATTCAGTGCCAGTAGACCTTAAGATGGAAGAAAGAGACTGAAACAGACGAAAAACCAATTAAAATCCATGAAATGAAGGAATTAGTGAAACGATAATGAGGAAATCAAAACATAAATTGCTAATATGTAGTGATAATACATTTGGTTATGTAAAAAAAAATCAAACAGAAGACAAGAAAATAGAAACCCAAGAAAAAAGAGCAGAAAGAGAACCCAAAAAAATCCTAAAATTAGGACTGAATGTAGTAATATCTTGTGGCAGTACACCTTGTGGCCAGAAATGAGCAGAAAGAGGAAGTGAAGAAAAGGATGAAATCACAACCCAAACCAGTAATGTTGAAATTAAGGAACTGATAAAATGATAATGATGAAATCAAAACAAAAGTTGGTAGTATTCAGTGATCATAGATTTGGTTACTTAAAAAAAGACAATTCAAACAGTAGACAACCAAAATAAAAATCCAAGAGAGAGGAGCAGATAGAGAACTCAAAAAAATGCTAAAATCAGGACCGAATCTAGTAATATCTTTTGGCAGTACACCTTGTAATAGAAAAAAAGAAAGCTGAAACAGGAAAAACGAATAAAAAATCTATGAGAAGTAAACAGAAAGAGAACCGAAGAAAAGGCTGAAAACAAGACCCAAACCAGTAATGTTCAGTGCTAGTAGACCTTAAGATGGAAGAAAGAGACTGAAACAGACGAAAAACCAATTAAAATCCATGAAATGAAGGAATTAGTGAAACGATAATGAGGAAATCAAAACATAAATTGCTAATATGTAGTGATAATAGATTTGGTTATGTAAAAAAAAATCAAACAGAAGACAAGAAAATAAAAACCCAAGAAAAAAGAGCAGAAAGAGAACCCAAAAAAATCCTAAAATTAGGACTGAATGTAGTAATATCTTGTGGCAGTACACCTTGTGGCCAGAAATGAGCAGAAAGAGGAACTGAAGAAAATGATGAAATCACAACCCAAACCAGTAATGTGGAAATTAAGGAATTGATGAAATGATAATGATGAAATAAAAACAAAAGTTGGTGGTATTTAGTGAGCATAGATTTGGTTACTTAAAAAAAGACAATTCAAACAGTAGACAACCAAAATAAAAATCCAAGAGAGAGGAGCAGAAAGAGAACTCACAAAACTGCTAGAATCGGGACCGAATCTAGCAATATCTTGTGGCAGTACACCTTGTAATAGAAAAAAAGAAAGCTGAAGCAGGGAAAACGATTAAAAAATCCATGATAAATGAGCAGAAAGAGGAACTGAAGAAAATGATGAAATCACAACTCAAACCAGTAATGTTGAAATTAAGGAATTGATGAAGTGATAATGATGAAATCAAAACAAAAGTTGGTGGTATTCAGTAATCATAGATTTGGTTATTTAAAAAAAGACAATTCAAACAGTAGACAACCAAATAAAAATCCAAGATGAACGAGAAGAAGAAGAACTCAAAAAAATGCTAAAATCAGGACCGAATCTAGTAATTTGTAGTGGCAGTACACCTTGTAGTAGAAAAAAAAGCTGAAGCAGGAAAAACGAGTAAAATATCCATCAGAAGTGAGCAGAAAGAGACGTGAAGAAAATTCTGAAAGCACGACCCAACCCAGTAATGTTCAGTGGCAGTAGACCTTGAGATGGAAGAAAGAGACTGAAACAGACGAAAAGCCCAATTAAAATCAATGAAATAAAGGAATTGATGAAATGATAATGATGAAATTAAAACAAAAATTGGTAGTATTCAGTGGTAATAGATTTCGTTATGTAAAAAAAATCAAACAGAAGACAAGAAAATAAAAACCCAAGAAAACAGAGCAGAAAGATAACTCAAAAAAATCCTAATATCAGGACCGAATTTAGTAAATTTTAGTGGCAGTACACCTTGTAATAGAAAAAAAAGCTGAAGCAGGAAAAACGAATAAAAAATCCATAAGAAGTGAGCAGAAAGAGAAGTGAAGAAAAGGCTGAAAGCACGACCCAAACCAGTGATGTTCAGTGTCAGTAGACCTTGAGATGGAAGAAAGAGACTGAAACGGACGAAAAACCAATTAAAATCCATGAAATGAAGGAACTAATGAAAAAATAATGATGAAATTAAAACAAAAATTGATAATATTCAGTAATAATAAATTTGGTTATTTAAAAAAAATCAAACACAACACAAGGAAATAAAAATCCAAGAAAAAAAGAGCAGAAAGAGAACTCAAAAAAAAATGTTAAAATCAGGACCGAATGTAATAATGTCTAGTGGCAGTACACCCTGTAATAGAAAAAAATAAAGCTAAAGCAGGAAAAACGAATAAAAAATCCATGAAAAATGAGCAGAAAGAGGAACTGAAGAAAATGATGAAATCACAATCCAAACCAGTAATGTTGAAATTAGGGAATTGATGAAATGATAATAATGAAATCAAAACAAAAGTTGGTGGTATTCACTGATCATAGATTCGGTTATTGAAAAAAAAGAAAATTCAATCAGTAGACAACCAAAATAAAGATCTAAAAAGAACGAGCAGAAAGAGAACTCAAAAAAATGCTAAAATCAGGAGTGAATGTAGTAATGTCTAGTGGCAGTACACCCTGTAATAGAAAAAAAGAAAGCTAAAGCAGGAAAAACGAATAAAAAATCCATGAAAAATGAACAGAAGGAGGAACTGAAAAAAATGATGAAATCACAACACAAACCAGTAATGTTGAAATTAAGGAATTGATGAAATGATAATGACGAAATCAAAACAAAAATTAGTGGTATTTAGTGATCATAGATTTGGTTATTTAAAAAAAGACAATTACATCAGTAGACAACCAAATAAAAATCCAAGAAGAACGAGCAGAAAGAGAACTCAAAAAAATGCTAAAATCAAGACCGAATCTAGTAATGTCTAGTGGCAGTACACCTTGTAATAGAAAAAAAAGAAAGCTGAAGCAGGAAAAACGAATAAGTAAACCATGAGAAATGAGCAGAAAGAGGAACTGAAGAAAATTATGAAATCACGACCCGAACCAGTAATGTTCAGTGCCAGTAGACCTTGAGATGGAAGAAAGAGACTGCAACAGACGAAAAACCAATTAAAATCCATGAAATGAAGGAATTAGTGAAACGATAATGATGAAATCAAAACATAAATTGCTAATATGTAGTGAAAATAGATTTGGTTATGTAAAAAAAATCAAACAGAAGAAAAGAAAATAAAAACCCAAGAAAATAGAGCAGACAGAGAACCCAAAAAAATCCTAAAATCAGGACTGAATCTAGTAATATCTTGTGGCAGTACACCTTGTGGCCAGAAATGACCAGAAAGAGGAAGTGAAGAAAATGATGAAATCACAACCCAAACCAGTAATGTTGAAATTAAGGAATTGATGAAATGATAATGATGAAATCAAAACAATAGTTGGTAGTATTCAGTGATCATAGATTTGGTTACTTAAAAAAAAGACAATTCAAACAGTAGACAACCAAAATAAAAATCCAAGAGAGAAGAGCAGAAAGAGAACTCACAAAACTGCTAAAATCAGGACCGAATCTAGTAATATCTTGTGGCAGTACACCTTGTAATAGAAGAAACGAAAGCTGAAACAGGAAAAACGAATAAAAAATCCATGAGAAGTAAACAGAAAGAGAACTGAAGAAAAGGCTGAAAGCAAGACCCAAACCCGTAATGTTACGTGCCAGTAGACCTTAAGATGGAAGAAAGAGACTGAAACAGACGAAAAACCAATTAAAATCCATGAAATGAAGGAATTAGTGAAACGATAATGATGAAATCAAAACATAAATTGCTAATATGTAGTGATAATAGATTAGGTTATGTAAAAAATAAATCAAACAGAAGACAAGAAAATAAAAACCCACGAAAAAAGAGCAGAAAGAGAACTCAAAAAAATCCTAAAATCAGGACCGAATCTAGTAATATCTTGTGGCAGTACACCTTATGGCCAGAAATGAGCAGAAAGAGGAACTGAAGAAAATGATGAAATCACAACCCAAACCAGTAATGTTGAAATTAAGAAATTGATGAAATGATAATGATGAAATCAAAACAAAAGTTGGTGGTATTCAGTAATCATAGATTTGGTTATTTAAATAAAGACAATTCAAACAGTATACAACCAAATAAAAACCCAAGATGAACGAGAAGAAAGAGAAATCAAAAAAATGCTAAAATCAGGACCTAATCTAGTAACGTCTAGTGGCAGTACATCTTGTAATTAAAAAAAGGAAGCTGAAACAGGAAAAACGGATAAAAAATCTATGAGAAATAAGCAGAAAGAGAACTGAAGAAAATGATGAAATCACGACCCGAACCAGTAATGTTCAGTGCCAGTAGACCTTGAGATGGAAGAAAGAGACTGAAACAGACGAAAAACCAATTAAAATCCATGAAAAAAAGAAATTGATGAAATGATAATGATGAAATCAAAACAAAAAATATGCTAATATTCAGTGATAAGAGGTTTAATTATTTAAAAAAAAATCAAACAACACAGGAAAATAAAAATCCAAGAAAAAAGAGCAGAAAGAGAACTGAAAAAAATGCTAAAATCAAGGCCAAATCTAGTAATTTTTAGTAGCAGTACACCTTGTAATAGAAAAAAAGAAAGCTGAATCAGGAAAAACGATTAAAAAATCCATGAGAAGTGAGCAGAAAGAGGACTGAAGAAGAGGCTGAAAACACGACCCAAACCAGGAATGTTCAGTGCCAATAGATCTTGAGATGGAAGAAAGAGACTGAAACAGACGAAAAACCAATTAAAATCCATGAAATGTAGGAATTAATGAAACGATACTGATGAAATCAAAACATAAATTGCTAATATTCAGCGATAATAGATTTTGTTATTAAAAAAAAATCAAACAACACAAGAAAATAAAAACCCAAGAAAAAAGAGCAGAAAGAGAACTCAAAAAAATGCTAAAATCAGGAGCGAATCTAGTAATGTCTAGTGGCAGTACATCTTGTAATATAAAAAAAGAAAGCTGAATCAGGAAAAACTAATAAAAAATCAATGAGAAGTGAGCAGAAAGAGAACTGAAGAAAAGGCTGAAAGCACGACCCAAACCAGTAATGTTCAGTGCCAGTAGATCTTGAGATGGAAGAAAGAGACCGAAACAGACGAAAAGCCAATTAAAATCCATGAAATGATGGAACTAATGAAATGATAAAGATGAATTCAAAACAAAAATTGCTAATATTCAGTGATAATAGATTTGGTTATTTAAAAAAAAATCAAACACCGCACAAAAAAATAAAAATCCAAGAAAAAAGAGCAGAAGGAGAACTCAAAAAAATGCTAAAATCTGGACCGAATCTAGTAATGTCTAGTGGCAGTACATCTTGTAATAGAAAAAAAAAAGAAAGTTGAAACGGGAGAAACAAATCAATCATTCCATGAGAAATGAGCAGAAAGAGGAACTGAAGAAAATGCTGAAATCACGACCCAAGCCAGTAATGTTCAGTGACAGTAGATCTTGTGATGGAATAAAGAGACTGAAACAGACGAAAACCAATTAAAATCCATGAAATGAAGGAATTAATGAAACGATAATGATGAAATCAAAACATAAATTGCTAATATTCAGTGATAATAGATTTGGTTATTGAAAACAAGAAAATTCAATCAGTAGACAACCAAATAAAAATTCAAGATGAACGAGCAGAAAGTGAAATCAAAAAAATGCTAAAATCAGGACCGAATCTAGTAATGTTTAGTGGCAGTACACCTTGTAATAGAAAAAGAGAAAGATGAAGCAGGAAAAACGAATAAAAAATCCATGAGAAGTGAGCAGAAAGAGAACTGAAGAAAATGCTGAAAGCACGAACAAAACCAGTAATGTTGAAATTAAGGAATTGATATGATGAAATCAAAACAAAAATTGGTAGTATTCAGTGATCATAGATTTGGTTATTGAAAGAAAGAAGATTCAATCACTATTAGTCACCCAATGTTTTGTCGAAAAACGGCATTGTGTCCTGTAACTCTGTGACCATCATTAGCAAAATTATAGACTACGATTAGGCAGTATATATTATTGATTTTTTGATAAACTGTTAATCGAACAATACGTAATATTAATTTCCTAATATACGTTTTAGATTAATGGTCCACTATTATTTGACAAATTTTATTAGTTATGTTCTGTGGATCATCACTAATCATTAATTTTTAAAAGAATTGTATGCTTTTTTCAAGAATTTATACTATTAACCACTTAATATTGAAGATCTAATTCAATAATATTGACTATGACTTCAACTGGAAGAAGACGCGTAACTGTTTTCCTAATGCAGTTCTTAATTCAAAAGTTTAAAATTACCTGAACTGACAAGACTTCAAGCTAAATTTAAATCAATCAATAAATTATTATATGTCTTATTTATTTGGTTTTGAGTATGGCAATCAAGAGCGAACGGAATTTTATTGATGAGCCCTTAATCTGACGATTGTTAATAAAATAAACTTTTGCTTTTCAATCAATAAATGTGATTTATATTCAATAAATGAGAACATGTATAAAAAATTAATAGGCTCTACTTTATATTTTAAAATCAATAAATCGATATGTGTCACCTGTTAGTATCAATAATCCAATCTTTTTAAGCTAACTTTCAAAAAAATAACGACGCTTTGTCCTGTAAATCTTTAATGAGTAATTGTAGGGGATTCAGGAGTGAATATTATTGATTTCTTAATGTAGTTTATTGATCAAATATCAAGATTTTAATTTCAAAACTTTTCCGAACTGATTTGATTAGACTTTTATGGTAAACTTATATGTATCACTAAATTATATATTTGATTTATTTTTTTAGATTTAAAAGTGATTAAAAAGTGAATTTTATTGATTCCTTGATGGCTTGGTTACTAATGAATGAAGAATTACTGTATGTAGCTAAACGGGGTGATAGTTTACACTGGGAATGTTTACACATCCCTATGTGCAATGCGGAGAGTGGTCGTGGGGTAGATCCTCAAGGCGGAAAATGGTCGTAGAGTAGAAATTTGCTCTTGTCTTGCGAAATAATTATTAATAGGCGTCCCTCCTATAGAAACTCAACATCCTCCACTGTTGATCATTAAAGTGAGAAGAGGAGCGGAAAACAATTGGGAGGGAAGGAAAAAAATAGTCGATCTCAGGTTACTATGTATTTGGAGCCTAAGGTAGTCTCGGTTCTTGAAGAGCATTTGGTCATCTACGAAATTGGGGTTTACGAGGTGAAAGAAATTGTTTATTCACAAAAAAAAGCTGCAAATGGGCTTCTCATGATTCAAGACAAACATCCACCGTTATTATTCAAGCATGGCATTAGCCAGCACCAACGAGGCAAAAACAATATTTTTGCTTCGACCCCGTCAGTCGATTCCTCTTCTTCTTCTTCTTCCTATTCCGACCATAAACATTATACACCGGGTGTCAGTCACGATCGCCATTATTCGTGAGCAGATCCGAACCGTAGATGTAACGCGGATAAGGCACAAAATTGCGAAATTATTGTTTGTTTCTCCGGTTGTTTAGATTGTGAATGTAATGCCCCAGGTAATAAATTAGTTGTAATTGTAACGTCTATAGCTTTGTCGAGATCTGAATTGCCGTATCGGTATCAGACGGGGCGATTGTAATCAAAGCTCCTAAAATAATTATGGTCGTGAGGCCACAATGGAACGGCGCTTGTTACTGCCGCCTTAATGGAGGCCGTTTATAAAGGGCTTCGAAAATTGTGAAATTTTAGTGCCCCGCTGGGCCTCTATCGGTAAAATGGCTACTGAATGGAGAGCTTTGGCTTCCAAGCCCGTGCTATTCAACGTCCTAACTATCCAGTTAGTTACAAAATCAAACCAAATATATCATATTTATTTTGAAATCATATATTCATGAAATTGAAAATTTGGAAAAGAAATGGAGAACTTTCAATAAAATAAATACTTCTTATGCAAAAAGAAATATAAAACACCCTCCTCCTTCATCGTTTGAAACTCATCAAAGAGCAACCTTTCCTATCCAAAGAACTTTTGAAAGCGCATCCTCCTCTTCGGATCGGGTTTCCAATGCCCATGACCTTCTCTGCCCCCGAAGGATTACTGGACAAGTTTAGGTTAAGATCAGGGTCAAAATGGGTTAAAACATGACGGAGGGCGTCCAAATATGCAAATTCGGAGTTTGGAGAAATTCAGTTTAGAGTTATAATGACTCATTTCAAGGCAATTTTGATGTTTTTTGAAAGAAGTCAAACTACGATTATGGTACGTGAAAAATTGCTCACAGAGTGTAAAAATTCAAATTTGAAAATTTTGGAAAAACTTAAATTATGGTCAAAATCGATGAAAATTACTCGAAGTGTTTAGAAATGCAAATGTTGGGAGAAATTCGAATTAGAATTAGGGCCAAAATCGATTAAAAATTACTCACCTCATCTAAATCATCTTGATTTATTGATTACAAAATGTAGAAAGAAAGGCAATATTTTTTTTCTATGTTAAATCCACATTTATTGATTGAAAAGTAAAAGCTTTATTTATTAATAATAGTAATATAAATTCAGAAACAATCACATATAAATATTATTCTACAAGAGAATAAATCAACCATATAATTTAATTATAAATATGAATTTATCTAATAGACCTAGTCAGGTCAGTTCGAGATTTATTAAACAAAATCTTGATTTTTTATTTACACACTACTCTAGAAAATCAATAATATGTATTCTTCAAATAACACTCAAGATATTATTGAATTAGCCCAAAGATTTAAAAAAAACAATAAAATTTACTCTTTGAAACGGTCTCTCATAATCAAATTTTTACTCTACAAAGTGGCGTTATTTGACGAAAGTTTGTGTAATAATGCTAGATTGTTGATGCTAATAGCTGATACATATTATTGATGTAATGATTTTAATTTACAAAGTAGAACTTATTATATTTTTTTATGTTAAACCTTCATTTATTGATTGAAAATCAAAAGATTTAATTGATTCGTTAATAATAGTAAAATCACTAAGATTTACCATTGAATTCCATTCTTAAACGAAATAAATGCCAAATAAATTTTTCTTATAATTTAGTCGTGTTTGTCTTGAAAGTCTAATTATCTCAGTCTGGGAATTTTCTGAAATCAAAAACCTTGATTTTTAGTCTGAAAACTGTAATAATAAATCAATAATACTTGTTATTAAATTGCATTTAAAATATTATTAATTTAATTCAAAGATGTTAAGAAATCAATAATATTCGTCCTGGAATTGACATCTACTATACTCTACTACACTATACTAAATGAACTAAAATTTTGTTAAAGTGTCTTGAAACTTTTTTAAGCATATTGGGTTATTAACACCAATAAATAGTAAATATTGATTTATTGATTTCAAAACATAGAGCAGAAAATTTTTTTCTATGTTAAAACCTCATTTATTGTGTGATAACCAAAAGCTTCAGTTATTAATAATTGTCATATGAATAGCTATTAAGGAATCAATAATATTTACTGTTGATTCTCCTTCCCAAAAAAGACATAATTTTTATCACGTATGTGTTTAGCTTGAAGTCATGTAATTTCGAGTTATGAAAAAAGAAAAATATTTAATTTTTTATTTATAAATTACATTTCGAAATCAATGTTCTTCAAGTTGCAGTCTAGATATTATTGAATTAGTGCGACGATATTAACAAATCAATATTATTTATTTATTATTTATATTTTTAAATCAAAATTTCTAATTTTATTAAAAGTTTATATCGTTAGATTTTTACAGGACAAAGCGTCTTTATTAAACAAAATTGTATTTAATTGAGTTATTGATATTAGTAAAGAATATATACCGATTTATTGATTTACGTAAAGGGTAGAACATTAAATTTCTTTATATGTTAAATCCTCAATTATTGATTGAGATTTAAAGCGTGATTTATTAATAATTGTCATGTGAATGGCTATAGAGGAATCAATAATATTCCATTCTAAAAAATATATACGAGAATTTAAACGCAGAATTTTGATTCTTTTTCTAATAGAAAAATAAGAACTGAATATTACGTATTCTCGACATTATAAACTAGATATTATTGAAATTGTTCGCAGATATTGTGAAATCAATAATATTCTTCTGTTCATTGGTGTATTTTTATTAAATGTTTTTCGGAACAAAGCGTCATTATTTGACGAAAACGTATTGACTATTGTTGGGTTATTGATTCTAATAGCTGATAAATTTTGATTTATTGATTTTTAAAAATGAAGTAGAACTTGTATTAGAAACCCATTTATTGTGTGATAATCAAATGCTTGATTTATTATTAAAAGTTGTTATGTCTGCTACTGCTATTAAGGAATCAATAATATTCACTGTTGATTCTCTTCCCTAAACGAAATAAATAAGACTATAAATTTGTTTTATTGATTTTAAAATATGGAGTAGAACTTATGTTAAAACTCCATTTATTGATTGAAAAAAATATCGGGGAATCAATAAGATTTACCTTTGAATACCAATCTAAAGCAATTAAATCAGACATATACTTTATTGATACATACGGTTTTAGCTAAAAGTATAGTCATGTGAATGCGCTGAAATAGACATTTTTCTTAATCTAGCAGCTTCACTAAAACATCAATAATACTTGTTTTTCTAATTGCAGGCAAGATGTTATTGATGCAATACGATATTAATAAATCAGTAATATTCAATTTTGAATCAGTTTTTTTGTCGGTTGCTAAATAGCTCTTTTTTGACTGAAAAGTAAAAAATTTATTTAATGATTGTGCTCACAGAAGGAATGAGTAAGATTCATTTTGAGTTTAAAAGTCGTATCTTGATTTATGAAAAATAAATCAAAAAGATGTGTTCTTCAATAATTGCAATATGGATATTATTGAATTAGTTTGACGTCACGAAAAAAAAATAAATCAAACATATAATATATTGATACAAATATTTTTAGATTATAGGTATATTCAGGTGAGTTCGCGGAAAATTTATATATAAATCAATAATACTTGTTTATCTATTGGCACTCTAAATATTATTGAAGTAGCTCTACGATACAATACATTAAGAAAGCAATGGTTTCCATACATTGTCCAAGTTGAAATCTAGATATTATTGAATTAGTTCAAGAATGTTAAGAAATCAATAATATTTGCTATTAAATCGGATTCTATAATCCTATTATACATTTTTGTTTTGATCATCATATTGACGCTAATAGCCGATACATTCAATATTTATTAATTTTTAATAATTGTCATGTAAACAGCTATTAAGGAATCAATAATATTTATTGTTGATTCTCCTTCTTAAACGAAATTAATAAGACATAATTTTTTATTACATATGTGTTTAGCTTGAAGTCATGTAATATCGAGTTACGAAAAAAGAAAAAAAAATAGTTTTTTATTTATAAACTACACTAGGAAATTAATAATAGTGTCCTTCAAGTTGCAGTCTAGATACTATTGAATTAGTTCGGCGATATTAAGAAATCAATACTATTTATATTATTAAATCAAAATGTCAAATTTTATTAAAGGTATATATCATCAGATATTTACAAGGCGTCTTTATTTAATAAAAATCTATTTAATTGATTTATTGATAGTGTTAGCGGATAAAT
This sequence comes from Taphrorychus bicolor, assembly GCA_951812265.1. NCBI lineage: Eukaryota > Metazoa > Arthropoda > Insecta > Coleoptera > Curculionidae > Taphrorychus > Taphrorychus bicolor. The sequence goes on from OX638301.1 coordinate 8,295,549, forward strand.
ATCGATTTATTGATTTAAGTATAGTGTAGAATTTATCAAATTTCTTTTTGTGTTAAATCCTCAATTATTGATTGAGAATTAAAGCCTGATTTATGAATAATTGTCATGTGAAGGGGTATAGAAGAATCAATAATATATCCCTATATTATAAGAACATATAATTTAATGATATATAAGTGTTTAGCTAGAAGGTCTGGTAATATCAGTTGGAGAAATTAGATTCTAACTGCAGACCTTTGATTCTTTTCCTAGTAGATACATTTAGAACTCAATATTACGTATTCTCCAAATTATAAACTAGATATTATTGAAATAGTGCGTAGATATTATGAAATCAATAATATTCTTCTTTTCATCGGAGTTAAAAGTTATTGGTCATCAGCGATTTTCAGGACAAAGCGGCATTATTTGTATATATAATAGCTGATAAATTTTGATTTATTGATTTTAAAATACAGAGTAAAACTTACTTTAGAAACCCATTTATTATGTGACAAACAAAAGCATGATTTATTAATAATTGTTATGCGGACGGTTACTAAGAAATCAATAATATTCACTGTTGATTCTCTTTCCCAAACGAAATAAATAAGACTATAAATTTGATTTATTGATTTTAATGTTAAAACGCCATTTACTGATTGAAAAGAAACTATCTGGGAATCAATAATATTTATATTTGAATACCAATCTAAAACAATTAAATCAGATATATAATTTATTGATACATATGGTTTTAGCTAAAAGCATAGTCATGTTAGTGCGCAGAAATACAAAAATATTTTATAAACCTAGGACCTTCATTAAAACATCAATAATACTTGTTTTTCGAATTGCAGCCAAAGTATTATTGAAGTAGTACGATATTAATAAATCAGTATTATTCAATTTTGAATCAGAGTTTTTGTCGGCTGCTAAATAACTTTTTTTTGACTGAAAAGTAAAAAAATTATTTATTGATTGTGCTCACAGAGGAAATCAGTAAGACTCATTTCAAGTTTAAAAATAGATAAATCAGACATAATTAAGTTCTAATCAGATCAGTTCGTGAAAGTAAAAATCATATCTTGATTAATGAAAAATCAAATCAATAAGATGTGTTCTTCAATAATTAATCAATAATGCAGTAGAGATATTATTGAATTAATTTGACGACGACGTTATTGGACAACAATTTGCTATTAGCAGATATATTTTGATTTTTTAATTTTTATAATATAGACGACAAATATTGATTGATAATTCATATCTTGATTTATTATTAACAATTATGTGAACGGCCATTAAGAAATCAATAAGGTTCACAATTGAATACCATTCCGAAACAAAATAAATCAAACATATAATTTATTGATATAAATGTTATTAGATTAAAGGTATATTCATGAGGGTTTGCGGAATTTAAAAAATAAAAATGTAGTTCTTTTATTGAAAATGTATATAAAATCAATAATACTTGTTTATCATTGGCACTCTAAATATTATTGAAGTAGCTCTACGATACACTACATTAAGAAAGCAATGGTTTCCATACATTGTCCAAGTTGAAATCTAGATATTATTGAATTAGTTCAACTATGTTAAGAAATCAGTAATACTTACTGTTAAATCGGATTCTATAATCCTATTAAACATATTTGTTTTGATCATCATATTGACGCTAATAGCCGATACATTTTTGTATTTATAAATTTTTAATAATTGGCAATTGGATGATGGCTATTAGGGAATCATTAATATTTGCTGCTGATTCTCCTTTCCAACAAAATAAATAAAGTATAATGTTTTATTAAATATATGTTTAGCATGAAGTCAGGTAAGTTCGAGTCATAAAAAAAGAACAAATTTTGATTTTTTATTTATAAACTACATTAGGAAATCAATAATAGTGTATTTCAAGTTGCAGTGTAGATATTATTGAATTAGCTCGGCGATATTAAGAAATCAAAACTATTTACTTATTATTTATATTATTAAATCAAAATGTCTAATTTTATTAGAGGTTTATATCATCAGATATTTACAGCACAAGGCGTCTTCATTTAATAAAAATCTATTTAATTGATTTATTGATATTTCTAAGGGATACATATCGATTTATTGCTTTAAGTATAGGGTAGAACTTATCAAATTTCTTTCTATGTTAAATCCTCAATTATTGATTGAGAATTAAAGCCTGATTTATGAATAATTGTTATGTGAATGGGTATACAGGAATCAATAATATAGTGATCAAGATCATATAATTTAATGATATATATGTGTTTAGCTAGAAGGTCTGGTCAAGTCAGTTCTAGTCAAATCCGACATAGTTCTAATCAGATCAGTTCGAGAAAGTAAAAATCATATTTTGATTAGTGAAAATCAAATCAATAAGATGCGTTCTTCAATAATTGCAGTAGTGATATTATTGAATTAGTTTGACGTCTTATTATTAACAATTATGTTAACGGCCATTAAGAAATCAATAAGGTTCACTTTTAAATACCATTCTGAAGAAAAATAAATCAAACATACAATTTAGTGATATAAATGTTTTTAGATTAAAGGTATATTAAAGGTATATATAAATCAATAATACTTTTTTATTTCCACGCTAGATATTATTGAATTACTTCTACGATAAACTACATTAAGAAATCATCGGTTTTCAATACTTTGTCCAAGTTGCAGTCTAGATATTATTGAATTAGTTAAACTATGTGAAGAAATCAATAATATTTACCCTTTAATCAGAGTATATATTTTTATTAGAGGATTTTGATTAACTATGATTCTGAGGTTAATAGTTACTCCAATCCAGATTTTCTTTTTTTTTGTCACACTTAATTCCAGTCTTTTGCTGTTAAGCTTTGGAAGACTTTCGGATTCGTCTTCCTTAATTCATAACAATTGACGTCGTTGCTTCAGAAGTTGCTACCAAAAATCGTCAGACAAACGCAATTTGAAATCACACTATAAACTGACTATCGCACCCCGTTGCTTAATGGCCATAATCAAATACAGTCGAGACAAGGCCCAAAACATAAATCAATCGCTTAGGTTGGCTCTCGATGGATTCAATCACCGTGCAGGGTGTGAAAGGCCGTTTCATTCCACTGGCGTGCGCTCGGGAATTAATAAAAACGAACTTGCCCTATTTGTCTTTGAATCCCCAGAGGGCCAGAAGCGCCCTTTAGAGCACCGCTCGTACTAGCTCCCAAATGACAAGTAAGAAATTGATATTAGTAATACGCAAATCGCGGTGGTCTGGGGGGTGGACGGTCGGCTTAGGTACGGCCATGTTGGAAAATGGGGGCTTTAGAATACAAAGAGAGGGTACACGAGCGTAAATTATGATCACATAAACCAAGTCAGGGGGAAAAAACTCCCGAATATCAGCTGAGGCCAAGTAGTCCCCTTAATTATGGAAATGATTAGGCTTTTGTTGGGAAGTCTATAAAACCAGTGAACCGAGGGCTGTAGATAGAGGCTCCATTTAACGCGGAAAGATGACACACTCTTTGAATTAGTGTATAGTGTACAATAACTCGATTTCCAAGATTTACATCTAAATAACTAAAAAAAAAAAAAATAATAAAGATAATTTACGTCCGGCAATAAAAATGAAATCATCAACAAATGGACGCGATTAATAATTTATGGGCGTGTAATTGCGGACGACAATGAGTTTGTTCACGGTGGAAAAGTTTTCGAATCAAATTCGTGCTAGCAAAAGACACTATAAAAAGCTTAATATTTTATTTATTATATTTGAGTCCAACAACATCGTATATCAAGGGGAAAACTGGAGGTAATGTGAGGCGCACATGCAAACCTTAAAAGCGAGGTGCAATATTCTTATGGCCTTATTTTATTTTCGAGCTATACGGCCATAATGGAGAAAGTTATCGTTAACGCGAACTAAGGAAACTGTTTACAAAAATAATATAAAACAACGGCACGTAGTTTCTTGTTTCACTATTAGTATGTTAATTTGAATGCGGCGAAACTGGTTTATTTTCTGCTCTTTCTCTACGTTGATATAGAGCCGTGCTAATATTATAGAGCCAGCGTAGCGCCCGCTATAGAGGTTAAGGAAACTTTCAGATCAGCAAGTGCAGAGAAGAAACCCACAAGTTTTGTTTATTATTATTGCCGACAATATAAAGTTGAATCGAACTAAGCGATTTTCTTTGCATGTTGAGAGTTTTACATCCTTCATGAAATCCAGTCTGTTACAGTTCTTGGAAGTGATACGAAATCGTAACAAAACGCGTTAATGAAAGTGTTTGAAAAAATTAATTCAAATATCAAAATGTATCAGCTATTAGCATCAATATACAGACACCGACTTAATAGCTAATATTATTGATTTCTTAACATAGTCGAACTAATTCAATAATATCTAGACTGCAACTTGGGAAATTAATTGAAAGTCATTAATTCCTAAATGTGTGTAGAACTACTTCAATAATATCTAGCCTGCAAATAGATAACCAAGTATTATTGATTTTTAAGAAAAATTCTAATACAAAAATAACTCATTTTAATTTTTATATTCTGCAATCTTTCATAAATATATCTTTAAGCTAACAACATTTGTATCAATAAATTATATGTCTGATTTATTTTGTTTCAGAATGGTATTCAAAAGTGAACCTTATTGATTTCTTCAATAATTAATAGGGTTCACTTCCCCTTCAAACAATAAGTCAAAATGTATCTGCTAATAGCAAATTTATGTCCACTAACGGCGTTTCTTCTTGCAAATCTCTAATGATATAAAACCTTTAACAAAATATACTCCTATTAACGGGTGAATACTATTGATTTCTTAATATCTTCGAACAAATTCAATAGTATGTCGTATTCAATTTAAAGAACACATATTATTAATATCTTACTCTAAATCGTAAAAGAATCAAAACTATGCATTTAAAACTTTTTCCAGCTGACATGATAAAACATTCAAGCTCAGTACATACGCAAATCAAATTAATTCAATAATATCTCTTCTGCAATTTGAAAAAATCTACTAACGACTTTTAATGTCATTCATAGACTGATTTATAAACTTTCTCGTGAACTGACATAATTATACTATCAAGCTAAACACATATGTATAAATAAATTATGTCTCAATAAATTCTGTTTAGGATGGGATTAAAAAGTGGGATCTTATTTATTCCTCGATAGCCGTTCACTTAACTATTATTAATAAATTAATGTTTTATTTAATACAATTGTACACTCCGATATTGTTGATACTATTAATTCTTTAATTTTGTTGAACTAATTCAATAATATTTAGACTGCAGATTGGATAATCTATTTAAAAATAATCAAGAAAACCTAATGATTTCTTAATGTGATGTATCGTAAAACTACTTCAATAATATCTAGCCTGTAACTCTGAAAACAAGTATTATTGATTTATAAATCAAATTTCAACATAGGGAAAAAACCTTTAAGCTAAAAACTATTTTGCTTTATTTTGATTTAGAATGTTGTATAAAAATGAATCCTATTGGTTTTTGGATGGCGTTCACATGACGGTTATTAATAAATCAAGCGTTTGATTTTCAATCAATAATTTAGGTTTAACATTTGACTTCTGTATTTTAAAAGCACTAAGTCAAAATAATAACAATTTTAAACTTAATTTTAAATTTAAACTAAAATTTTTGTCAAAAAACGGCCTTGGGTTCTGACTCTCTGATAGACAGAAACCTTAAAAAAAAATAGGCTCCGATTAACGAGTGAATATTATTGATTTCAACAATTAGAAAAACATGTATTATTGATTTCTTAATGTAAATCATAAAAAGAATCATAATTATATATTAAAAAAAAATCCAGCTGCATGACCAGACCTTCAAGCTCAGCACATATGCAAATCAAATTAATTCAATAATATCTATACTGCAATTTGAAAAAATCTACTAATGAATTTTTAATGGAATTTCTAAATAAAAGATCAAGATTGATTTATAAAATGTTTCGTGAATTGACATGACTATACTTTCAAGCTAAACCCATTTGTATCAATGAATTATGTCTCATTTGTTTCTGCTTATAATTGGATTAAACAGTGAATCTTATTGATTCCTCGATAGCCGTGCACCTAACTATTATTAATAAATTGATCTTTTATTTAATAAAATTATACACTCCGATTTAGTTAATACTATTGATTCCTTAATATTGTTGAAATAATTCAATAATATTTAGACTGCAGGAGTTAGATTTAGCTTGGAGAATCTATAGAAAATAATTAAGAAAAAATGTGTGTGTTCGTAAAAGTGTATAGTAAAACTACTTCAATAATATCTAGCCTTCAACTCTAGAAACAAGTATTATTGATTTATAAATTAAATTTCAACATAAGAAAAAACCTTTAAGCTAAAAACCTATTTATCAATATATTTTGCTTTATTTTGATTTGGAATGTTGTTTAAAAATGAATCCTATTGATTCCTTGATGGCGTTCACGTGACGGTTATTAATAAATCAAGCGTTTTATTTCCAATCAATAAATGGGAGTTTACCATATGACTTCTGTAATTTAAAAGCAATAAGTCAAAATATATCAGCTACTGGCATCAATAACACAACAGTGTCAAACAAATTTTTGTCAAAAAACGGTGTTGTGTTCTCTCTGATAGTCAAAAACCTTTAAAAAATAGGCTCCGATTAACGAGTGACTATTACTGATTTCGACAATTTGAAAAACATGTACTATTGATTTCTTAATGCAAATCGTAAAAAAAAATAATATTCTGCATTTAAAAATTTTTTCCAGCTGACATGACTAGACTTTCAACCTAAACACTTCAAGCTCAACACTTAGGCTAATCAAATTAATTCAATAATATCTATTATGCAATTTGAAAAGATGTAATTCCTAGATAATAAATCAATATTGATTTATAAAATTTCTCGTGAACTGACATGGCTAGACTATCAAGCTAAACACATATGAATCAAAAATGTCCCAACAATTTCTGTTTAGAATGGGATTAAAAAGTGAATCTTATTGATTCCTCGATAACTGTTCACATAACTATTATTAATAAATTAATCTTTTGTTTAATAAAATTATACACTCCGATTTAGATAATACTATTTATTCGTTAATTTTGCTAAACTAATTCAATAATATTGTGACTGCAGCTTGGATAATCTATTATTGAAAAATAATTGAGAAAACCTATTGATTTCTTATGGTGATGTATCGTAAATAATAAAACCTACTTCAATAATATCTAGCCTGCAACTCCAGAAACCAATATTATTGGTTTATAAATCAAATTTCAACATAAGAAAAAAACTTTTAAACTAAAAAAAATTTTATCAATACATTTTGTTTTGTTCTGATTTAGAATGTTGTTTAAAAATGAATGCTATGGGTTCCTGACGCCGTTCACATGCCGCTAAATAATAAATTAAGCGTTTGATTTTCAATCAATAAATGGGTTTTAACATATAACTTCTGTAATTTCAAAAGGCAATAAGTCAAAATATATCAGCTACTGGCATCAATAATACAACATTTCTAAACAAATTTTCGTCAAAAAACGGCGTTGTATTCTGGCTTTCTGATACTCAAAAACATTTAAAAAAATAGGCTCCGATTATCGAGTGAATATTATAGATTTCAACAATTTGAAAAACATGTATTATTGATTTCTTAATGTAAATCATAACAAAAATTAATATACTGCATTTAAAAAAAAATTCCAGCTGACATGACTAGTCTTTTAAGCTAAACACTTCAAGCTCAACACATATGCAAATCAAATTAATTCAATAATATCTATTCGGCAATATGGAAAAATATATTAATCATTTTATATGTCATTTTTAGATAAAAAATCAGGATTGATTTATAAAATTTCTCCTGAACTGAAAAATAATTAAGAAAACCTATTGATTTTTTAATGTGGTGTGTCATTTATGTATCATAAAACTACTTCAATAATATCTAGTCTGCAACTCTAGAAACAAGTATTATTGATTTCAACATAAGAAAAAACCTTTAAACTAAAAACATTTATATCAATATATTTTGCTTTATTTTGATTTAGAATGTTGTTTAAAAATTAATCCTATTGCTTCCTTGATGGCGTTCGCATGGCGGTTATTAATAAAACAAGCGTTTGATTTTCAATCAAGAAATGGGGGTTTAATATAGGACTTCTGTATTTTAGAAGCAATAAGTTATAATATATCAGCTACTGGCATCAATAACACAACATTTTTAAACAAATTTTCGTCAAAAAACGGTGTTGTGTTCTGGCTCCTTGATAGTCAAAAACCTTTAAAAAAAATAGGCTCCGATTAACGAGTGAATATTATTGATTACAACAATTTGAAAAACATCTATTATTGATTTCTTAATGCAAATCGTAAAAAGAATTAATATTCTTCATTTAAAAATTTTTTCCGTAATAATAAATAGGGTTTAACATATAACTTCTGTATTTTAAAGGCAATAAGTCAAAATATATCAGCTACTGGCATCAATAATGCAACATTTTTACACAAATTTTTGGTGTAAAAACGACGTTGTGTTCTGGCTCTCTGATAGCCAAAAATCTTTATCATAATAGGCTCAGATTAACGAGTGAATATTACTGATTTCAACAATTCGAAAAACATATATTATTGATTTCTTAATGTAAATCATAATAAAAATAAAAATTCTGTTTTTAAATACTTCAAGCTCAACACATTTGCAATTCAAATTAATTCAATAATATCTATCATGGAATTTGAAAAATTCTACTAATGATTGTTTATTGTCATTCCTAGATCAAAAATCAAGATTGAATTATAAAAGTTCTCGTGAACTGACATGACTAGACCTACACTTAAACACATATGTATCAGGAAACTGCTTATAATGGGATTAAAAAGTGAATCTTATTGAGCCCTCGATAGCCATTCACAAAACTATTATTAATAAATTAGTCTTTTTTGTAATAAAATTATACACTACGATTTAGTTAATACTATTGATTCCTTAATATTGTTGAAATAATTCAATAATATTTCGACTGCAGCTTGGATAATCTATTGAAAAATAATTATGAAAACCTATTGATTTCGTAATGTGATGTATCGCAAACTACTCTAATAATATCTAGCCTGCGACTGTAAAAACAAGTATTGTTGATGTGTAAATCAAATTTCAACATAAGAAAAAAAAGCCAAAAACTTTTTATCAATACATTTTGCTTTATTTTGAATTAGAATGTTGTTTAAAAATGAATCCTATTGGTTCCTTGATGACGTTCACATGACGGCTATTAATAAGACAAGCGTTTTATTTTTAATCAATAAATAGAGGTTTCTGTATTTAAAAAAGAATAAGTCAAAACATATCAGCTCCTGGCATCAATAAAACTTTATTAACAATATTATTACACATTATTAAACAGATTTTCGTCAAAAACAGACACTGTGGTCTGACTCTCTGACAGTCAAAAATCTTCAATAAAATAGACTGCGATTAACGAGTGAATATTATTGAATTCTTAATATCTTCTAACGAATTCAATAGTATCTCGTAAGCAGTTTGAAGAACATGTATTGATTTTTTATCGTAAATCATAAAAAGATTGAAAATTCTGCATTTAAATTCTTTCCCAGCTGACATGACTAGACTTTCAAGCTAAACACTTCAAGTTCAGCTCAAATGTTTATCAAACTAATTCAATAATATTTATTCTTTAATTTTTCTAATTTTTTTAAATTGTTGTGTTATTGATGCTAGTGGCTGATATATTTTGATTTATTGAGTTTAAAATATCGAGGACGTATGTCAAACACTCATTTATTGATTTAAAATTAAGCCCTTGAATTATTAATAACCATCCTGTGAACAGCTATGAAGGAATCAATAGGATACGCCTTTAAACAACATTCTAGGATTTATTGATAAAAAATGTTTTTAGGACATAGGTTTTTTTCTTATGTTGCAACTTTATTCATAAATCAATACTACTTATTCTTTGAGTTGCAGGCCCTATATATGCTCAACACATATGCAAATCAAACTAATTCAATAATATAAAATCATTTTTATCAATAGATTTTATTTGTTACTTATTTTGATTTAGAATGTTATTCAAAAGTGAATCTTTTTGATTCCTTGATGAATGTGAATGATGAATGAAACTCACATGAATTAAAGGTTTAATTTTCAATCAATAAATGGTGATATAACACATGTCCTCTATATTTTAAAATCGATAATCAAAATACATCAGCTACTGGCATCCATAATCCAACATCATTAAACACTTTTTCGTCAAATAACGGCGCTTTGCCTTGGCCCTCTGATGGTTAAAAAAAAATAGCCTCCGAATAACTAGTGAATATTATTGATTTCTTAGTGTCTTCTAGCAAATCCAATAGTATCTCGTACCCAATTAAATCAGTGTCCTGACTCCTGAAACACGATCTATATTAAGAGATCAATAATACATATTATTAGTACTACAATATTGAGAAATCAATAATATTCACTCGGCAATCACAGTGTGTAATTTCACTAAAGTTATTGATCGTTAGACATTTTCAAAACAAAGTTCTATAATATGAATAATAATTTTTGATTTTTCCATGCATTTCAAAACTTGATTTAACACATGTCCTTTATATTTTAAAATCGATAAATCAACATACATCAGCTACTGGCATCAATAATCCAACATTATTAAACCAATTTCGTCAAATAACGGCGCTTTGCCTTGGCCCTCTGATGGTTAAAATAATAGACTCCGAATAACTAGTGAATATTATTGATTTCTTAATGTCTTCTAACAAATCCAACAGTATCTCGAACCCAATTAAATCAGTGTCCTGACTCTTGATCCACGGTCTATATTAAGAGATCAATAATACATATTATTTGAATAGCAGTCGAAAACCTATTGCATTACATAGTACTAAAATATTAATAAATCAATAATATTCACTCGGGGTTCACAGTTTGTAATTTTATTACAGTTATTGATTTTCAGGCATTTGCAAAACAAATATTAATAGTAATATCAATGATAATTATTGATTTTTCAATGCAGAGCAAAACTTGTAAAAAAGCTATTTCTATTTATAAATTTATTATTTAAAATGCAAAAATTTGATTTATTGATAAATAAAATAACTATTAAGCAATCAATAATATTCCCTCTTAAGTTCCATCTTATGGAAAACACAATTCACAAATTCAGATTACAGATATGTTGGTTCTTTTGTCTGAAGATCAGGTTACTAAAGGGAAGATAAAAGATCAATATCTTGATTTTTGATTCACAAAACTATTATTAATAAATTAGTCTTTTTTTTAATAAAATTATACACTACGATTTAGTTAATACTATTGATTCCTTAATATTGTTGAAATAATTCAATAATATTTCGACTGCAGCTTGGATAATCTATTGAAAAATAATTAAGAAAACCTATTGATTTCGTAATGTGATGTATCGCAAACTACTCTAATAATATCTAGCCTGCGACTGTAAAAACAAGTATTGTTGATGTGTAAATCAAATTTCAACATAAGAAAAAGAAGCCAAAAACTTTTTATCAATACATTTTGCTTTATTTTGAATTAGAATGTTGTTTAAAAATGAATCCTATTGGTTCCTTGATGACGTTCACATGACGGCTATTAATAAAACAAGCGTTTTATTTTTAATCAATAAATAGAGGTTTCTGTATTTTAAAAAGAATAAGTCAAAACATATCAGCTCCTGGCATCAATAACACTTTATTAACAATATTGTTACACATTATTAAACAGATTTTCGTCAAAAACAGACACTGTGGTCCGACTCTCTGACAGTCAAAAATCTTGAATAAAATAGACTGCGATTAACGAGTGAATATTATTGAATTATTAATATCTTCTAACGAATTCAATAGTATCTCGTAAGCAGTTTGAAGAACATGTATTGATTTTTTATCGTAAATCATAAAAAGATTGAAAATTCTGCATTTAAATCCTTTCCCAGCTGACATGACTAGACTTTCAAGCTAAACACTTCAAGTTCAGCTCAAATGTTTATCAAACTAATTCAATAATATTTATACTTTAATTTTTCTGATTTTTTTAAATTGTTGTGTTATTGATGCTAGTAGCTGATATATTTTGATTTATTGAGTTTAAAATATCGAGGACGTATGCTAAACACTTATTTATTGATTGAAAATTAAGCCCTTGATATATTAATAACCATCCTGTGAACAGCTATGAAGGAATCAATAGGATACACTTTTAAACAACATTCTAGGATTTATTGATAAAAATGTTTTTAGCTCATAGGTTTTTTCTCTTATGTTGCATCTTTATTCATAAATCAATAATACTTATTCTTCGAGTTGCAGGTTCTAGATATTATTGAAGTAGTTAAACTCTATGAGGGGATTCATGGATTTTACTAAATAGGAGTGCATAATTTTATTAAATATTTATGATCATCAGATATATACATGAAAAAGAGTCTTTATTTAATAAAATCTGTTTAATTGCTTTATTGATGATTGCATGTAATATGAATGATTTATTAAATTTTTAAAATATAGAGTAGAAATTATAAAATTTGCACCTTTTTATTGATTGAAAATTAAACGCTTGATTTATTATTAATCGTCACGTAAACGTCTCTCAAGAAATCAAAAAGATTTACTTTTCAATAACATTCTAAATTAGACATAAAATTTATTGATAAAAATGTTTTTATATTATTGAATTAGTTGGATTTGTATATGTGACGAGCTTTAGGTGTTCTTCAAATTGCATACCAGATATTATTGAGTTTGCTAAAAGATTTTTAAAAATGAATAGTATTTACTCGTTGAACGGAGTCTATTTTATTTAAGGTTCTTGATTATCAGAAATTTACAAGAAAAACGCCTTTATTTGAAAAAAAAATTGCTAGTAGCAGATATATTGATTTTTAAAATATAGAAGACATTTATTGATTAAAAATCAAAAACTTGATTTATTAATAACAACAATGTGAACGGCCATTAATAACTCAATAAGATTCACTTTGAAGTACTAATTTGAAAGAAAATAAATCAGAGATATAGTTTATTAATATAAATGTTTTTATATTAAAGGTATAATTACGAGAGTTAGCGGAATATAAAAAATCGTAATTTGATTTTTTTATTGGAGATTTACTTGCAAATCAATAATACTTTTTTATCTATTTACAGGATAGATATTATTGAAGTAGCTCGACGATATTCTACATTAAGAAATCAATTATTTTCAATACATTATCCAAGTTGCATTCTAGATATTATTGAATTAGTTCAACTAGGTTAAGAAATCAATAATATTTGTTATTAATTCCGAGTCTATAATTCTATTAAAAATGTTTGTTTGAATCATCATCATATTGATTCTATTAGGCGATGCATTTTGATATTAAACCTTAAATCCCCTGTTATTGATTGAAAATAAAAGCTTGGTCGTTAACAGTAATATGTCGAACTAGGTGGTTTTCAAGATACTGAGAGATGGAATGGAAGAGGTGCAATTTTTGAAATTTTCTGGTATCTGCGTTTTCAAGGCCCATGACACAGGAGCAGATACAAATGGGTGAGCTTATCTTTAGAGATAACAATATGAGTATTTGGTTTAGTGAGACATTTAACGCAATTTTAAAGTGTCTATTTATTTGTTGATAGGATTGAATATACGAAACAGCAATTGGAAGTTCGCTGCTAATCCCTCGCGATGGCATAGATAAAAAACCGCTCACTTACCAGGCACTAAGTGCATGCGGTCCCAAATAACGCTCCAAATAGCATCGCCATCCTTTAGGCAAGCGGCAAAAACAAAGATTAATAGATAGATTGGGAGTCAAAGAAAACCCCAGAAGGCAATAAATTTCTGCTTCTTATTTTAAAGGGCGCTGGTAATTTATAGACTGACATCGATATTCAATTGATTACATCGATTCGCCACATTTTGGCCTGACTTTCGTTGCAGCCAACTAGCTGTCTGTATCGTGAAACAAATCACCAGGGAAATTCAATGAAAGATAAATTAAAGGTATTTGTATCGGACTCCGGGGCCGCCTTGCAGTCATTATCCCTTTGCGGTATCCCCGGATGACAATTTGTACACCTCTGATTATATTAGAGCCTCCGGATCGATATTCTATTATGACGTAATATCTATAAAATTCGAGCTGATAAACTACGCAAACGCTTTCACCCTTCGGTTAATTTTCTAAAAGAGTTTTCCTCTAAGTAGGCATTAAAAATACACAACTTCTAACCGCTTTTATCAGTGACTTTCATCTTCAGGTTAGAGGGCACTGTTTGGGGGAATAAAGTTTTCAAAACTTCGCCATGCCTTGTCAGATCTAATCACTTCCTGCTTCCTTTATAGTTGTCGTCCTTATAAGGGCTCCCTCATGCGGAGCAGGCTCATTATAACCGACATACCTACACAATTCCTAGTCAATAATAAGAACTGAAAAAGGTTTTACGCGATAGGATGCGGAAAACGTGTAGATTTCCTTCTATTTATACTTATTTATTACCAGTTTTCGAAGGTAAAAGATGTTTATCTGGGAATACAGCGAAACATCGACTCTTTTGGTACGTGCACGTATGTTTCATACTTTAGAGAGTGCTGAAATGTAGCAAAGGTTTGCAATTAGCAAAATGATTTATCGACAGTTGCATAAGCGAAATTTGTTGCAAAATCCGTTTTTGAACTCAAGAGAGCGTTGCATGTCCATATGCAACGACAACGTATAATACTACTTCGGTAGTGTTCCTATATACAATAACACACCTGAGAATTTCGTGTAATTCGACACCCACGATTATTTATTACGTCGCTCGGCCGTCCGGGTAAGGAACCCAGAAAAACCGTTTACGGTTTGTAAGTACCAGAAAAGCCACTACCATGGGCGTGCCGTGCCGGCTCAGAGGCGATATACCTCAATGGTGTTATGAAACCATTTGCGTTGCAAAAATTTACACAAATTTGTCACCAGAGTGTCAGATTGAACCTGGATAGGAATTATTCAATCCAAGGAGATTTGCACACACCCAGCAGCCAGCAAGTTCCTAGCCAAGGAGTGGGACTTCAGTTTTTTATTCTACAAACGCTTGTTATATAATTAATTGTGACAATTAAGTCAATTGATACAGATCTATAATCTGTATCAAATCAATAATACGTGGTCTTCAAATTGCAGTGTGGACAAAAATCAATAATATTCACTGCCTAATCGCAGTCTATATAATGTTAGCAACGGTTATTGATCAATTTTTAAAGGACACGGGGTCATTGTTTGACAAATGTTTGTTTAGTCTAGAGATTATTAAATTACATGGAACTTCAATATTTAAAAAATCAATAATATTAATTCGAGAATTGCACCTTAAAATTAAAACGTTATTGATCGTTGCAAATTTGCAGCAAAAAAAATATGATGTTTGTTTAATAATATTTTGATATTGATGACAATAACTAATATTGATTTATTGATATGAAACTTATAGACCAAAAATAATATCTAACCCCAGACTTATTATTTAAAAAGTAAAAGTTTGATTTATTGAAAATTGACATAGAAGTATGTAATAAATTAATAGTATTCATTGTTGAAACTTATTCAAAAGGAAGGCCTAAAGGAATTTTCAGGTTAGTTTGTGAGCAGTCTACAAATCAATATCGTAACTCTTGATGTACAAATTTTAAGAGATCAATAATACATATAATTTAAATTGTATTCAAGAAATTATTATTACATATTGACGCGATGAAATGAATAATATTCACTCGAATATATTATTGATTTTTTAATATTGTGTTACTTTGTTTAAGTTCAATAGATAATCGCCGCCTATAATGTTCATTAAACGATATTGATCGTCAGAGATTCGCAGGACAAAATTTATAGTATTTGTTTAATAATATTTTGTTAATTGTGCCAATTACTGATATTTATTAATTTATTTGTAAATATATAGACGAATTTTGCCTCCAGATTTATGGATAAAAAAGCGAAAATTTGACTTATTGATAACTACTGTCCTAAAAGCGTATAATAAATTGATAGTATTAATCTTGAATAATTATTTTATATTAATATATATTTTTTAAATGGCAGTCAAAAATTATTGAATTACACAATACTAAATACCATGAAATCAATAATATTCACTCGATAATATTTTTTATTTCTTCCAAATAATAAAAAAATTATTTCTAGTTCGTCATTTAATCACTAAAAAGCAAAATCTTGATTTATTGATAATCATCGTACGAATGAAGAACGATTTAATGATATGAAACTGATTCTAAAAGGAATTAAATTAGACATATGATAATATACAAATTGGCATGCGTTTTGGCTAAAAAATGTTTCAGGGTACTTTGACAAAGCTTAAAAATCAATAACTTTATTTTTGATCCATGAAATATATTAGATCAATATTTTATATTGTTTAAATTGCAGTTGAGAAATTATTTAATCACTTACACTTACAGTACTTCAATATTAAAAAAATTAATAAAACTTACTCGCGAATCGTAGTCTATAATTCAATTAAATTTTATTGATCGTTAGGGATTTGCAGAATAAAGCATTTAATCTTTCTTTAAAGATACTTTATTAATGATTCCATTAACTGATATTTATTGATTTCGTTTTTTTAACAAATTTATATTTTTTTAAACTTATATCTATATTACAAAGCAAAAATACCTTTAAGCA
Source organism: Taphrorychus bicolor (assembly GCA_951812265.1). Taxonomy (NCBI): domain Eukaryota; kingdom Metazoa; phylum Arthropoda; class Insecta; order Coleoptera; family Curculionidae; genus Taphrorychus; species Taphrorychus bicolor. The sequence goes on from OX638301.1 coordinate 8,312,297, forward strand.
AACTCAGGAACGCAATTTGAAGAACACGTATTATTGATATCTTAATGTAAATCGTAGAAAAAAATCAAAATAGCATTTCAAAATTTTTCCCGCTCACATGACTAGACATTCAAACTAAACACTTCAAGTTCAGCTCAAATGTTTATCAAACTAATTCAATAATATTTCTTCTTTAATTTTTCTGATTTTTTAAAATTGTTATTGATGCTAGTGGCTGGTATATTTTGATTTAATGAGTTTAAAATATCATTAAAATCATTTAAAATATCAACTCAACACATATACAGATCAAACTAATTCAATAATATAAAAACATTTTTATCAATAAATTTTATGTATGATTTATTTTGATTTAGAATGTTATTCAAAAGTGGATTTTTTTTTATTCTTTGATGGCCGTTCACATGAATTAAACGTTTAATTTTCAATCAATAAATGGTGATTTATCACATGTCCTCTATACTTTAAAATCAATACATCAGCTACTGGTATCAATAATCCAACATTATTAAACACACTTTCGTCAAATAACGACGCTTTGCCTTGGCCCTCTCTGATGGTTAAAAAGAAGACTCCGAATAACTAGTGAATATGATTGGTTTCTTAATGTCTTTTAACAAATCCAATAGTATCTCGTACCCAATTAAATCAGTGTCCTGACTCTTGATCCACGATCTATATTAAGTGATCAAGAATACATATTATTTGAAAAGCAGTCGAAAACTTATTGCATTACGTAGTGCTAAAATATTAAGAAATCAATAATATTCACTCGGGAATCGCAGCCTATAATTTCATTAAATTTAATGATCGTCAGACATTTGTAAAAAACAAAATTTAATAATAATAACCATAATATCAATAATATAAATTATTGATTTTTCAATGCAGTGCAAAACTTGTAAAAAACTATATCTATTTCCATTTAAAATGCAAAAATTTGTTTGTTGATAAATAAAACAGCTATTAAGAAATCAATAATATTCACTCTTAAACTCCATCTTATGACAAGCACAATTCAGACATTTAGTTTACAGAAATGTTGGTTCTTTTGTCTGAAGGTCAGGTCATTAAATGGAAGATGAAAGATCAATATCTTGATTTTTCTAAGCTTTTTGTTGATTGTTGATCCCGCAAGTATTCAACTTCCTTTTTGTTCATCTTGGAGGTTGATAAAATTGTTGCTCTTTTTGTCTAGTCGTTCTTTTTCTTATTGTTTACTTGGAATAATTACAGACTCCGATTAATAAGGGAATACTGTTAATTTTTTAAAATCTTTGAACAAACTCAATAGTATCTGGCACGCAATTTGAAGAAAACGTATTATTGATATCTTAATATAAATCGTAGAAAAAACTCAAAATTGCATTTCAAAATTTTCCCCGCCCACATGACTAGACATTAAAGCTCAACACATATGCAAATCAAATTAATTCAATAATATAAAATCATTTTTATCAATACATTTTATGTGTTACTTATTTTGATTTAGAATGTTATTCAAAAGTGAATCTTTTTGATTCCTTGATGAATGTGAATAATGAATGAAACTCACATGAATTAAGGGTTTAATTTTCAATCAATAAATGGTGATATAACACATGTCCTCTATAGTTTAAAATCGATAATCAAAATACATCAGCTACTGGCGTCAATAATCCAACATTATTAAACACTTTTTCGTCAAAAAACGGCGTTTTGCCTTGGCTCTCTGATGGTTAAAAAAATAGACTCCGAATAACTAGTGAATATTATTGATTTCTTAATGTCTTCTAACAAATCCAACAGTATCTCGTACCCAATTAAATCAGTGTCCTGACTCTTGAAACACGATCTATATTAAGAGATCAATAATACATATTATTAGTACTAAAATATTGAGAAATCAATAATATTCACTCGGCAATCACAGTGTGTAATTTCATTAAAGGTATTGATCGTTAGACATTTTCAAAACAAAGTTTAATAATAATATGAATAATAATTATTGATTTTTCAATGCATTTCAAAACTTGATTTAACACATGTCCTTTATATTTTAAAATCGATAAATCAAAATACATCAGCTAGTGGCATCAATAATCCAACATTATTAAACACATTTTCGTCAAATAACGGCGCTTTGCCTTGGCCCTCTGATGGTTAAAAAAATAGACTCCGAATAACTAGTGATTATTATTGATTTCTTAATATCTTCTAACAAATCCAACAGTATCTCGTACCCAATTAAATCAGTTGGCTCTTGATCCACGGTCTATATTAAGAGATCAATAATACATATTACTTGAATAGCAGTCGAAAACCTATTGCATTACATAGTACTAAAATATTAAGAAATCAATAATATTCACTCGGGGATCGCAGTTTATAATTTCATTACACTTATTGATTTTCAGACATTTGCAAAAACAAATATTAATAGTAATATCAATGATAATTATTGATTTTTCAATGCAGGGCAAAACTTGTAAAAAAAACTATTTCTATTTATAAATTTATTATTTAAAATGCAAAAATTTGATTTATTGATAAATAAAATAACTATTAAGAAATCAATAATATTCCCTCTTAAGTTCCATCTTATGGAAAGATTCACACATACAGGTGTCATTCTCTATGTCTAAGTGTTCTTTTTCTTAGTGTTTAATTGGCATAATTAAAAAATCACATAAATGCCCAACCACACGGTCTAAATGATGGCGTGATGATACTGATGTTACGTCCAGCTTGAGACAAAAAAGCGTGCCGAAAGGGCGGACATGGTTCCATAAATCAAGACGCAAAAATTACACATTAACAGATTAGCTTCCATTAGGAGAAAATGTAATACTTTAATAATTATATGTCAGTTACAGTGTGTAATAACAATAATGTGCCCAGACCGACACAGTGCACAAACACATATTAATTAAAACGTCATTAGGTCTGTGTTCAGATTTTTATCTGGTATTTCAACCGACGAGAGTAGTCGTTGAAAGAAAATTTGTGCTTTTTTATATAAGACAAAATGCCCCAAAAGCATCTGCCTTTAATAGAAAATTTCCATTCAGTAAACTTTCAACGGCTTACGAGTTAGGTACAGCTGTTTCAATTTATATATCAATGTCGGCAGTTAAGATACCATCGGTATCGGGAAAATTGCTGTTTATCAATAATTTGCTGCCATAACGTTTATTATTTTCATGAGGTGAAGGCAAATATACTGCAGAAGCCTTTTAGAGGGAACGAGATGATCACGAGGCCGATGAGTGGGCTCTTAATAAGACTTTCTTCATAGAGAAACTGTTACAGGCATCTGTCACCTTAACTTGACACACTCCAGATACTTTTAGCAGTTTTCTCCCCATTTACGAGCAAGGGGCACCATAAACTACACGAGACCCATTTGGTCGTTGGCACAAATAGAGCATTGTGCAAAGTCCTCAACAGCCCAATAAGGACTCGGTTTCAATGGCTTAACCGAACGCTCGGTATATGGCTAATAAAGCAAATATGTCCTAAACTATGGCTATATTAGTAAAGCCTTTTCAAATTAGGGGCCTTTGTCCGCCAATCAAAGTTTCGTACTTTATTAGTCCGGCTCGGTTAATTGTTTAGTGTCTTGGTTGAATGCGCGTACAGCTGTTGCGTCTCAAGCAGTTTTTCAGATACTGAATAATGACCATTGAAGAGTAATAAAGTAATAGTGTCATGAAAGCGCATTATTCTCCCGATAATTCGGCTCGTTCCTTCCAGTAGATAAAGCCTATTTTAAAACTGCTATAAAAGTGATCTATTGGCAGCGCTTTGCATTTAGAAAGGGTTAAAAGGCCTGGTACTTGCGTTTCCCGGCCTGTCATGGAGCTGTAAACACACTGTATAGTTATAATAGGCGCTAAATCATTTTGTAAGTATATTAACTGTTGAAATTTATGGACCAGAATGGGATAATTGCTTATGCATTTTTCATTTTTCTTAATATATATATATTGCTTAATCTTATACCTTATTCGTATCCTAAACAGTTGACGTTTCATACTTCAACATGAAATATGTATATTTTAACCTCACCTTATCATAACTTGCCTAAGAGATTTTTGTCAACTGATTTTGTTTAAAATTCATTACTTTGAAAGGAAGTTGTTGGCCTGACCTGATATACCTACTGCAAATCAATAAATCAAAATTTTTTAACCTTGGTTGTGGCATTAAAGCAATCGTTTAAATATTATTGATCAATTTATTAGTCAAAAACACATGCTAAATAGCGATCCTGTCTTAAGTGAGTTCAGGTTTGCACTCAATAAAACCTTTTCATCTAGTCATCAATACTAACTGTGCAATTTAGTTTATTGATAAGAGTGCTGGGTCATTAGGTTTCTAAAAATTAAATTATTTATTGAATTTTTATCTTATTATTAGCTGCTCCATTTTGAAAAAAAATAAATAAATGATTTATTGATACGATTTATGCTTCAGTTAAAAACCAACCAAACTTTTATCAATTCAATTACTATTTTTACTTAGGGATGAAAATATCCAAATTTTGATATCAATATAATTTATTGATAGCAGCCAAGAGCCGACAATATAGAAGCAGATTAATTGACGAAAAATTATTTCGTAAGCGCTTGATTTCTGGGCATCTTGAAGCTAAAATCAAGACTCCAAAATAAATTAAAATATTTAATAATTTTATTGATAAGATTTTTGCTTTCAGTTAAAAAATCAACCAAACTTTTATCAAATCAATTACTATTTTTAGTAAAGGATTAAAATATCAAAATTTTGATAGAATTTATTGATTACTGCCAATAGCGGACAATATAGAAACAGATTAATTGACAAATGTAAGCATTTGATTTCTAGGCATCTAGAAGCTAAGTCAAGACTCCAAAATAAATTCAGATATTCAATAATTTTATTGGTAAAATTTTTGCTTTCAGTTAAAAACATCAATGGAACTTTTATCAAATAAATTACTATTTTTACTTAAAGATTAAATTAGCTATCCAAATATTGATATAATTAATTGATTTCCGCCAATAGCCGACAATTTAGAAACAGATTAATTGACAAAAAGTTACTTCGTAAGCACTAGATTTCTGGGCATCTTGAAGCTAAATCAAGACTCCAAAATAGCTTATGATATTCAACAATTTTATTGCTAAGATTTTTGCTTTCAGTTAAAAAATCAACCGACCTTTTATCAAATCAATTACTATTAATACTTAAGGATTAAAATATCCAAGTTTTTATATCAATATAATTTATTGATTGCTGCGAATAGCCGACAATATAGAAACACATTAATTAACAAACGTAAGCACTTGATTTATGGGCATCTTGAAGCTAAATCAAGACTCCAAAATCACTTAAAATATTCAATAATTTTATTAATAACATTTTTGCTTTCAGCTAAAAAAAAACAAAACTTTTATCAAATCAATCACTATTTTTACTTAAGGATTAAAATATCAAAATTTTCATACCAATATAATTTATTGATTGCTGCCAGTAGCCAACAATATAGAAACAGATTAATTGACGAACGTAAGCACTTGATTTTTGCGCAGTTTGAAACTATATAAAGACTCCAAAATATATTAAAATATTCAATAATTTTATTGATAAGATTTTTTCTTTCAGATAAAAAATCGACCGAACTCTTATCATATCAATTACTATTTTTACATAAGAATTAAAATATCCAAATTTTTATATCAATATAATTTAATGATTGCTGCCAATAGCCGACAATATCGAAACAGATTAATTGGCAAACGTAAGAACTTGATTTCTGGGCACCTTGAGGCTAAATCAATACTGCGAATCAAAGCAAATTCAAATATTCAATAATTTTATCAATAACATTTTTGTTTTCAGTTAAAAAATCAACCAGACTTTCATTAAATCAATCACTATTTTTACTTAAGGAATAAAATATCTAAATTTTTTATATCAATATAATTTATTGATTGCTGCCACTAGCCAACAATATAGAAACAGATTAATTGACGAACGTAAGCATTTCATTTCTGGGCAGATTGAAGCTAAATTAAGACTCCAAAATAAATTAAAATATTCGATAGTTTTATTGATAAGAATTTTTCTTTCATTTAAAAAATCAAACGAACTCTTATCATATCAATTTCTATTTTTATTTAAGGATTAAAATATCGAATTTTTGATATCATTATAATTTATTGATTGCTGCCAACAGTCGACAATATAGAAACAGATTAACTGACAAAAGTAAGCACTGGATTTCTGGCCATATTGAAGCAAAATCAAGACTCCAAATTAAATTAAAATATTCAATAATTTTATTGATAAGATTTTTGCTTTCGGATAAAAAATTAAACAAACTTTTATCAAATAAATTACTATTTTTACTTAAGGATTTTATTGATATTACTATAATTTATTGATTGCTGCCAATGGGTTTCGTGCACATGACGTCATTTTGCCAGAATTGTAGTAAATATAACCTCACTTTAATAATTAATTATATATTGTTTGCAATAAAATTGGTCTTTTGGCATTAATTTTAAATCCTATTAAGGCCTTTTTGGGGGATCTAAACTTTAAATTTAGTTATGTTGATGCAGAATCACACAAATACAATATATTTTTGCTTTCTCAACCAATGTAGTCACGTGCCGCACGAAACCCATTAAAATGTTCAATAATTTTATTGATAAGAATTTTGCTTTCAATTCAAAAATCATGAAAACTTTTATCACATCAATTACTATTTTTACTTAAGGATTAAAGTATTCAAATTTTTTATAACAATATAATTTATTGATTGCTGCCAATTATCCGACAATATAGAGACAGATTAATTGACAAATGTAAGCCCTTGATTTCTGGACATCTTGAAGCTAAATCAAGACTCCAAAATAAATTAAAATATTCAATAATTTAATTGATAAGATTTTTGCTTTCATATCACAAGTCAAGAGAACTTTTATAAAATCAATTACTATTTTTATTTAATGATTGAAATATCCAAATTTTGATATCATCATAATTTATTGATCGCAGCCAGTGACCAACAATATAGAAACAGCATGATTGATGAACGTAAGCACTTGATTTCTGGGCATCTTGAAGCTAAATCAAGACTACAAAATAAATTAAAATATTCAATAATTTTATTGACAAAATTTTTGCATTCAGTTAAAAAATCAACCGAATCTTTATTAAATCAATTACTATTTTTAATTTAGGATTAAAATATCCAAGCTGCCAATAGCCGATAATATAGAAAGAGATTAACTGACGCAAAAATTACTTCGTATGCACTAGATTTCTGGGCAACTTGAACTTAAATCAATAATCCAAAGTAACTTAAATTATTCGACAATTTTATTGATAAGATTTCTGCTTTCAGTTAAAAAATCAACCGAACTTTTATCAAATCAATTACAATTTTTTAAAGTGTTAAAATATCAAAATTTTGATAGAATTTATTGATTACTGCCAAAATCCCACAATATAAAAACAGATTAACTGACGAAAAATTACTTCGTAAGCACTGGATTTCCTGGCAACTTGAAGCTAAATCAAGACTTCAAAATAACTTAAATTCTTCAACAATTTTATTGGTAAGATTTTTGCTTTTAGTTAAAAAATCAGCCGAATTTTTATCAAATAAATTACTGTTTTTATTTAAGGATTAAAATATCCAAATTTTGATATAATTTATTGATTGCTGCCAATAGCCGACAATATAGAAATAGATTAATTGGTAAACATAAGCAGTTGATTTCTGGGCATCTTAAAGCTAATCAAGACTCCAAAATACAAAAAATATTCAATAATTTTATTGATAAGATTTTTATTTTTAGTTAAAAAATCAACCAAATCTTTATTAAATCAATTACTATTTTTAATTAAGGATTAAAATATCCAAGTTTTTATATAATTTATTGATTGCTGCCAAGTGCCGACAATATAGAAAGAGATTAACTGACGAAAAATTACTTCGTAAGCACTGGATTTCTGGGCAACTTGAAGCTAAACAAGACTTCAAAATAACTTAAATTATTCAACAATTTTATTGATAAGATTTTTGCTTTCAGTTAAAAAATCAACGAATTTTTTCAAATGAATTACTGTTTTTATTTAAGGATTAAACTATCAAAATTTTTATATAATTTATTGATTGCTTCCAATGGCCGACAATATAGGAACAGATTATTTTTTTATATTATATTTCGTAAACTCCTGATTTCTGGGCAACTTAAAGCTATATCAAGACTCTAAAATAAATTAAAATATTCAATAATTTTATTGATAAGATTTTTGCTTTCAGTTAAAAAATCAACCGAAGTGTTATCAAATCAATTACTGTTTCTACTTGAGGATTAAAATATCTAAATTTTGATATCAATATAATTTATTGATTGCTGCCAATAACCGACAAAATAGAAACAGTTTAATTGACAAACGTAAACACATAATTTTTGGGTATTTTGAGGCTAAATCAAGACTTCAAAATAATTATTCAAAATAATAAATTTTGCTTTCAGTTAAAAAATCAACCAAACTCTTTTCAAATCAATTACTAGTTTTACTTAAGGATCAAGAATATCCAAATTTTGATAAAATTTATTGATTGCTGTCAATAGCCGACAATATAGAAACAGATTAATTGGCGAAAAATTACTTCGTAAGCCCTTGATTTCTCGGCATCTTGAAGCTAAATGAAGACTCCGAAAAAATTAAAATGTTGAATAAGTTTATTGATTAGATCTTTGCTTCCAGTTTAAAAAGTCAACCGAACTTTTATCAAATCAAGTACTATTTTTATTTAAGGATTAAAATATCCAAATTTTGATATCAATATAATTTATTGATTGCCTTAAATTTCATTCCAGACTTGATGGTTTAATTGAAATATTGATTTATTGATTTTCTAATTAAATTTCTATTTATTCATGATGACATTCTTAATTTTTATTTCTTAGTGACTGTACAAACTAGTAGCATAAATCTTACTAGAAAAATTGTTGAATCCAATTTTGATGTGTTTTAAACCTTGCAAAAACAAATGTATTGTAAGAATAAGTAAAAAAAATGGCTTTGTTGATTTATTGAAGAATAAGTCAGGACTTTTGGTTTTGGATAACTATACTTTTGGTTCCAAACATCAAGGCAAGACTTGGTCATTATTATATTGATTAGAGCAACATAACAGCCTGCTCAATCTGGATGGTTTTATTAATGCATATAAGTACAGTAAAGTTCAGTTTAAACTCAATTTGAGAAACTGTAAAGCAATGAACTAACTGTTTAAAATGGGCTACATTTACTTAGGTATTTCTTTGGGAGTTAGTATTACATTGCCTCATTGGCAATCTTGAAGTTAATAATAAAATCATATTTTAAAGAAAGACCTAAAGCATATGATTTATTGATAACTAATTCCTTTCAAAAGTAGTTGAAAATATTGATTTTCATATAAAAGTAATGTATATCAAAATTGTATTGATAATTATTTATTTAACGAAGATGAAACTTATTTTCCCTAGCTGACCTAAAAAGTTGATTTATTGATATGAAGATTTTTTTTCGAATTGATAACTATTAGCTATTACAATTGAATTCTATAACAATTCTTCTGAACCTTGATTTATTGATGGTTAAGTTTTGTGATAAAGAAATATTTGCATTGTGATCTTCTATATTTGCATTTTCAAGATACATTTTGTCAGCTTCATCAGCTTCAGTATCATGAAATAATTTATTGATTAATTTATTGATAAATTTCTTAATTAATTTATTGATTCATTTCTTGATTAATTTATTGTTGTTTGAGATTTTTTTAATAGCAGTTCTCCTGTTTTTTTGGACACCTATGGAAAAATTCAGACTATCCTGATTCAGCATCAAACTACGAATACCTGTCTCAGTAAAATTGGTTCACTAATATCGCAGGTCATGATGTTCTAGTAATAGATAGCCGAATAGAATTTATAATAAGCGTCCTCTCAGACGAAAGGTGATGAACACAGACAGATGAAAAAAAAGCCCACCCACTCAACTTTCAGCTATAGTCCCCTATTGGAAACTTGCTAATCTAAATCCCAGAAAACCCCAATTTGGAAGGCACAATCTTGATCTCAAGATCTTTAATTTGCACAATTATTCTACCTCCTTAAACATGTGCGTATGTGTATCAGATTTCTGGCCCAGTGAAGTCAATCCCAGTTCTTTGAACCTGTTTTTTTACACTCACGATTAGGTATTATCCATGGACGTAGTCGAAGGTGTTTTTGCCAAAAACGAAACGTAACAAATTACCTTCTTGGAAGTCACGGCAACATTTTGGTGTGCAAATTTCCTATAAACTAAGTGACAGGGGAATTTTATTTATAACAGGACGATTTGGGAGGCAGGAATAGAGCCGATTGGCTCTGCCTGCGCCCATGTCCGCGAAATTCAATTTCGCAGAGCACCACATCTATATTCGATTAAAACAATACCCAGAAAACGTTGTCGGTTGTTGCTTTTTTTTTATTTTAGTAATTTGTAGTTGTTTTCAGGTCCCACACATGTGACCTTGCTTTGAAGCTCGCCGGCCGCCGTCCGTTTACCAGGGATATTAATTTCCGAAATTTATTAATCATATTGCAATTTCGCTTTCGGACTCCGTAATTAGCGGTTTTATTGAACCGTGATTTAGAGTCCCGTCTGTCTGGAAACCTTTTGATTTAAGGTCGTACCTAACCGCTCGAACGTCACTCGAACTCATCAGGTCAACAAACCGCTAGGGCAGGCCGAGTGTTAATTACCATCTCAAAAAAGGGCTTCTGCAGGAAACTGCTAAATCGTGGCATTTCAGGCAAAAATAAATCCCTCTTTTTTGATAAAGTCGGCATTTCAGAATGAAATCGCAGACGAGACGGTAGGCGGCCTTTTTTATTTTCAGGGGCACCACGTTTCGAATTCCGCGGTGGAAGAATATACATGTCGTAAAACTGGGAGACATATATTAAACCGTGAACACAACCAGCCACAAAGAGACGAAATAAGGCAATAAAAGCGGGAACATCACACCCAATTAAGTTTAAAAACGAAAATGTCAGTAATGTAGAATGCTATTTGTATTAAATTGTCGCGGGGTACCTTGTTCTTTTGCGCTGCCACTCTTCGCCAAGCAAAGGTCTTCAGCGATTGCGAGAAAATGCCGGATTTATGGGAGTCTTGAAGGAGTTTTTCTGGTTTCTTCATTAGCGTGGTTAGTTTCGTGGAACTAGTTACCGTAATAAATTAGTGCCTAAGAAGCCACGATGGTTAAATGCTAAGAAACGCTTATCAGGCGACATAAAAATCCACAAGAGATATTTAAAGTAAAATTGTTACCACTTTTTGCCATTTGGTGCCCGTTTAATAAGAAAAATAATTCTGCGTAGAATCTGCGAACGTATAGACCCATCGCTTTTTCTAATTTTAAGAAGGTTGGCAAGAGGCTCTGAGCCAATAGAACAAATGGGTAATGTCAGGGCTCATTAGTTTTATAGAATTGAAAACAAAGTCAACTTGATTTTTTCTATTCTATTTGTGACCAGCTTTAGAACTTAGAAGGCAGTTATAATTTCATTTTCGAAAATATTTTTTCTTAAACTAGTCATGACACTCAGAAAAAGCAAGTTTTTTACATATGCAATAATTGTAATACGTTGTGTATATACCATCATTCTCTGAACTATTCAGTTTCAGAAGCATCAGTTGAGTTCTGTTCCTTACTTCTTCTATTATGAATCTGCCAGACTTGGAGATGCCAGCCACCATTTTTGGCGTCACTTAATGAATTGCCGAATTTCCGTTTATGACATGTAGTGGTGGCACAAACTGTCATCATCGATCTAGACCGGACCAGTATGTTTCAGGAATTGAGCAACACCTGAAGAAGAAATGAGAGTTTAAGTGCAGCAAATTGAATAAAAAATAAACACATTCACTCTCAAAGAAACTTTTTTGAAAATTGTTTAAATCGTCCCAAAGTGCTCAGCGGTTGTTTCATATGTTTCATAGTTCTCAAAGTTTCCAAAGATTCTTTGATAGAGGAGATGTAGGAATCGTCCGATCGTTTTGCCGACCGTAGTCATTCCTGAAACGCATTTTTTTAAAGAATTTTGTGGATTTAGGCTCCAGGTGGGTAGGCCTGTCAACTCAATTACTATTTTTACTTAAGGATTTAAATATCCAAATTTTGATATAATTTATTGATGGCTGCCAATAGCCGACAATATAGAAATGGATTAATTGAAGAAAAATTACTTCGTAAGCACAAGCACTGGATTTCTGGGCATCTTGAAGCTAAATCAAGATTCCAAAATAAATTAAAATATTCAATAATTTTATTGATAAAATTTCTGCTTTCAATTAAAAAATTAACTGAACTTTCATCAAATCAATTACTATTTTTAGTTAAGGTTTAAAATATCCAAATTTTAATATAATTTATTGGTTGCTGTCAGTAGCCGACAATATAGTAACAGATTAATTGTCGAACTTAAACACTTAATTTTTGGGCATCTTTTAGTTAAAAGATCAACCGCACTATTATCAAATCAATTACTATTTTTACTAACGGATTAAAGTATCCAAATTTTGATATCAACATAATTTATTGTTTGCTGCGAATAGCGGACAATATAGAAACAGATTAATTGACAAACGTATGGACCTGGGACACTTGAGCAAATTTCTGGGCATCTTGAAGCCAAATCAAGACTTCAAAATAAATAAAAATAATCAATAATTTTATTGATAAGATTTCTGCTTTAAGCTAAAAAATCAACCGAACTTTTATCAAATTAATTACTATTTTTATTCAAGGATTAAAATATCCAAATTTCGATATCAATATAATTTATTGTTTGCTGCGAATAGCCGACAATACTGAAACAGGTTAATTGACAAACGTATGGACCTGGTGCACTTGAGCAAATTTCTGCGAATCTTGAAGCCAAATAAAGACTCCAAAATAAATTAAAATAATCAATAATTTCATTGATAAGATTTCTGCTTTAAGCTAAAAAATCAACCGCACTTTTATCAAATCAATTACTATTTTTATTCAAGGATTAAAATATCCAAATTTCCATATCAATATAATTTATTGTTTGCTACGAATAGCGGACAATATGGAAACAGATTAATTGACAAACGTACGGGCCTGGGGCACTTGAGCAAATTTCTGGGCATCTTGAAGCCAAATCAAGACTCCAAAATAAATTAAAATAATCAATAATTTCATTGATAAGATTTCTGCTTTAAGCTAAAAAATCAACCGCACTTTTATCAAATCAATTACTATTTTTGTTCAAGGATTAAAATATCCAAGTTTCGATATAATTTATTGATTGTTGCAATAGCCGACAATATAGTAACAGATTAATTGACGAACTTAAGTACTTGATTTCTGGGCATCTTGAAGCTAAATCAAGACTCCCAAAATAAGTTAAAATGATCAATAATTTTATTGATAAGATTTCTGCTTTCAGTTAAAAAAACAGCCGAACTTTTTTCAAATCAATTACTCTTTTTACTATCGGATTAAAATATCAAAATTTTGATAGGATTTATTGATTACTGCCAATAGCCCATAATATAGAAACTGATTAATTGACAAAAGATTACTTCGTTAACACAGGATTTTTGAGCATCTTGAAGCTAAATCAAGACTCCAAAATAAATTAGAATATTCACTAATTTTATTGATAAGATTTTTGCTTTCAGTTAAAAGATCAATCGAACTTTTATCAAACCAATTATTATTTTTACTAATGGATTAAATTATCCAAATTTTGATAGAATTTATTGATTGCTGTCAATAGCCCATAATATAGAAACAGATTAATTGACGGAAAATTACTCCGTTAACATTGGATTTCGGAAACTAATATAATGTACACGAAATTAAACCATACATCCCTAGCGCTATCCACCAAAAAATTTAATAAACATCAAAAAGGTTTAATGGAGCCCAATTTATTATACTTCAGAAATTGAGAACAGCACCACTTGCTATATTGCATATTGTTTTACCATTGCTTACATTATAAATTCTGTATGTCTATCGATTTTACTAAATGTTCACCAAATTTTATTTCTCATTTAATTCTATCATGATAACCAGATATTTAATATTCGTCGATGTTTTGTATTATTTCTCAGTAGTTCAGGTTAGTTCAGGTTAGTATAAGACATAAGGTAATATAAGACATCGACGAATATTAAATATCTGGTTATCATGATAGAATTAAATGAGAAATAAAATTTGGTGAACATTCAGCATTTATAGTCAACAAAAGTTATTTTAAAGAACAAATTATATTAGACACTAACGTGATTTTTATATCTGGTTGTAGCTCTAAGATTATGTATTTTCTTAATTTTGGTGAGCATTTAGTATTTTTGGGAAACGAAAGTAATTTTTTGACCGAATAGATTGGATAAATTTGGTAGTCTGTTAAATACCACCTTTGGATTTCTGGGCATCTTGAAGTTAAATCAAGACCCCAAATTAAGTTAAAATATTCATCAATTTTGTTGATAAGATTTTTTTTCAGTTAAAAGATCAACCGAATTTTTATCGAATAAATTACTATTTTTACTAAAGGATTAAAATATCCAAATTTTGATAGAACGACAATATAGAAACAGATTAATTGACAAACGTACGCACTTGATTTCTGGGCATCTTGAAGCCAATTCAAGACACCAAAATAAATTAAAATAATCAACAATTATATTGTTAAGATTTCTGCTTTCAGTTAAAAAATCAACCAAATTTTTATCAAATCAATTACTATTTTTAGTTAAGGAATAAAGCATCTAAATTTTGATATTGATATTGAAGATTAATTTGCGAACTTATGCACTTGATTTGTGGGCATCTTGAAGCTAAATCAAGACTCCAAAATAAATTAAAATAATCAATAATTTTATTGATAAGATTTCTGCTTTCAGTTAAAAAATCAATTAAAATTTCATAAAATCAAGTACTATTTTTAGTTACGGATTAAAATATCGAAACTTTGATATAATTTATTGATTGGTATCAATAGCCGATAATATAGTAACAGATTAATTGTCAAACTTAAGCACTTGATTTTTGGGCATCTTGAAGCTAAATCAAGAATGCAAAATAAATTAAAATGTTCAATAATTTTATCGATAAAATTTTTACTTTTAGTTAAAAGATAATCAGAACTTTTATCAAATCAATTACTATTTTTAATTAAGGATTAAAATATCCAAATTTTGATATCATTGATTTTGATTATTGCCAATAGCCGACTATATAGAAACAAAATTAATTGACAAACGTAAGCACTTGATTTCTGGGCATCTTGAAGCTAAATCAAGACTCCAAAATAACTTAAAATATTCAATAATTTTATTGATAAGATTTCTGCTTTTTACTAGAGGATTAAAATATCCAAATTTTGATATAATATATTGATTGCTGCCAATAGCCGACTATATAGTAACAGATTAATTGTCAAACTTAAGCACTTGATTTCTGAGCATCTTGAAGCAAAATCAACACTTCAAAATAGGTTAAAATATTCAATAATTTTATTGATAAGATTTTTGCTTTTAGTTAAAAAATCAACCGAATTTTTATCAACTCAATTATTATTTTTACTAAAGGACTAAAATATCAAAATTTTTTTAGAATTTATTGATTACTGCCAATAGCCCATAACCTAGATACAGATTAATTGAAAAAAATTACTTCGTTAGCACTGGATTTCTGGGCATCCTGAAGCGAAATCAAGACTTAAAAATAATTTAAAATATTCAATAATTTTATCGATCAAATTTTTACTTTTAGTTAAGAGATAATCCGAACTTTTATCAAATCAATTACTATTTCTAATTAAGGATTAAAATATCCAAATTTTGATATCATTGATTTTGATTATTGCCAATAGCCGACTATATAGAAACAAAATTAATTGACAAACGTAAGCACTTGATTTCTGGGCATCTTGAAGCTAAATCAAGACTCCAAAATAACTTAAAATATTCAAGAGTTTTATTGATAAGATTTCTGCTTTCAGTTAAAAAATCAACCAAACTGTTATCAAATCCATTACTATTTATATTTAAGGATTAAAAAACCAAAATTTTTATATAATTTATTGATTGTTGCCAATAGCCGACAATATAGAAACGGATTAATTGACGAGTTTTTCGTCAATTAATAAACTTCGTATGCACTCGATTTCTGGGCATCTTGAAGCTAAATCCAGACTTCAAAATAAATTCAAATATTCAATAATAATATTGATAATTTTTTTTTCTTTTTCATAAAAGTTCGGAAAATCAATTACTATTTTTAATTGAGGATTAAAATATCCAAATTTTGATATCATTATAACTTAGTGTTTACTGCCAATAATCGACAAAATAAAAGCAGATTAAATGACAAACGTAAGAACTTGATTTCTGGGCACCTTGAGGCTTAATCAAGACTCCAAAGTAAATTAAAATATTCAATAATTTTATTGATAAGATTTTCAAAGCAATTACTATTTTTACTAATGGATTAAAATATCCAAATTTTGATAGAATTTATTGATTGCTGTCAATAGCCGACAATATAGAAACAGGTTAATTGACTGAAAATTACTTTCCATGCACTTGATTTCTGGGCATCTTGAAGCTAATCCAGACTCCAAACTATATCCAAATATTCCAAAATATTTAATAATTTTATTGATATGATTTTTGCTTTCAGTTAAAAGATAAACCGAACTTTTATGAAATCAATTACTATTTTTACTAAAGCATTAAAACATCCAAATTTTGATAGAATTTATTGATTGTTGTCAATAGCCGAAAATATAGAAACAGATTAATTGACAAACGTAAGCACTTGTTCTCTAGGCATCTTGAAGTTAAATCAAAACTTCAAAATAAATAAAAATAATCAATAATTTTATTGATAAGATTTCAGCTTTCAGTAAAAAAAAATCCACCGAACTTCCATCAAATCAATTACAATTTTTAGTTAAGGATTAAAATATCCAAATTTTGATTTAATTTATTGATTGCTGCGAATAGCCGACAATATAGTAACAGATTAATTGTCAAAATTAAGCATCTTGAAGCTAAATCAAGACTTCAGAATAAGTTAAAATATTCAATAATTTTATTGACAAGATTTTTGCTTTTAGTTAAAAGATCAATCGAACTTTTATGAAATCAATTACTAAAGGACTAAAATATTCAAATTTTGTTAGAATTTATTGATTACTGCCAAAAGCCCATAATATAGAAACAAATTAATTGACAAAAAATTACTTCGTTAGCACTGGATTTCTGGGCATCCTGAAGCGAAATCAACACTTAAAACTAAATTAAAATATTCAATAATTTTATTGATAAAATATTTGCTTTTAGTTAAGAGATAATCCGAACTTTTATCAAATCAATTACTATTTTTAATTAAGGATTAAAAAAAAAAATTTTGATATTAATATAATTTATTGATTATTGCCAATAGCCGACTATATGGAAACAAAATTAATTGACAAACGTAAGCACTTGATTTCTGGGCATATTGAAGCTAAATTAAGACTCCAAAATAACTTAAAATGTTCAACAGTTTTATTGATAAGTCTTAATATTTCATTTAAAAAACAACCGAATTTTTATCAAATCAATTACTATTTATATTTAAGGATTAAAAAAACAAAATTTTGATATAATTTATTGATTGCTGCCAATAGCCGACAATATAGTAACAGATTAATTGACGAAATTAAGCACTTGATTTATGGGCATCTTGAAGCAAAATCAAGACTCCAATATAAATTAAAATATTCAAAAATTTTATTGATGGGATTTTTGCTTTCAGTTAAAAAATCAACAGAACTTTTATCAAATCAATTACTGTTTTTACTAAAAGATTAAAACATCCAAATTTTGATAGAGTTTATTGATTACTGCCAATAGCCCATAATATAGAAACAGATTGTTAGATGAAAAATTACTGCGATAACATTGGATTTCTGGGCATATTGAAGCTAAATTAAGACTCCAAAATAAATTAAAATATTCAATAATTTTAATGGTAAGAGTTCTGCTTTTAGTTAAAAAATCAACCGAACTTTTATCAAATCAATTACTATTTTTCTTTAAGAATTAAAATATCCGAAATTTGATATAATTTATCGATTGCTGCCAATAGCCGACAATATAGAAACAGATTAATTGACGAACGTAAGCACTTGATTTCTGGGCATCTTGATGCTAAATCGAGATTCCAAAATAAATTAAAATATTGAATAATTTTATTGATAAGATTTTTGCTTTCAGTTAAAAGATCAACCGGACTTTTATCAAATCAATTACTATTTTTACTAAAGGACTAAAATATCCAAATTTTGTTAGAATTTATTGATTACTGCCAATAACCCATAATATAGAAACAGATTAATTGACGAAAAATTACTTCGTTAGCACTGGATTTCTGGGCATTCTGAAGTGAAATCAAGACTCGAAAATAAATGAAAATATTCAATAATTTTATTGATGAAATTTTTGTTTTCAGTTAAAAAGATCAACCGAACTTTTATCAAATCAATTACTATTTTTAGCCACAATAGCCGACAATATAGTAACATATTAATTGACGAAATTAAGCACTTGATTTGTGGGCATCTTGAAGCAAAATCAAGACTCTAAAGTAAATTAAAATATTCAATAATTTTATTGATTAGATTTTTGGTTTCAGTTAAAAGGTCAACCGAACTTTTATCAAAGCAATTACTATTTTTACTAAAGGATTAAAATATCCAAATTTCGATAGAATTTATTGATTACTGCCAATAGCCAATAATATAGAAACAGATTATTAGGCGAAAAATTACTTCGTTAACATTGGATTTCTTGGCATCTTGAGGCTAAATCAAGACTCCAAATCTTGATAGAATTTATTGATTGCTGTCAATAGCCGACAATATAGAAACAGATTAATTGAAGAAGAATTACTTTGTAGGCACTTGATTTCTGGGCATCTCGAGGCTAAATCAAGACTCTTCTTCAAACAGCTGAAGACCGGCTCTGTGATCCTGGCACATTGACCACTGCGGCGACTTTGAGGCAGGCCATAAACAACCATTATGTTTTATAATCAGCCGTCGAAATGCATCTGCGATTAGCATGTTTTTTTGTCGACGTCTAGGTAACAAATTTGAACGTAAACCGTATCAGATCAAGAAGATGACCAGACGTCCAGACTGGTCCTTTTTTTGTGAGATGTCTCGTATTTGTTGTTTATATATATTTTTTTGGATAACTCCAAAAGCGTTTCGGTTCTCGCTCTGGCACTCTATTGATTAAACGCAGTGGTGAGTTTTTTGAACCTAAGACGGGCAATAAATAATTCTTAAAAACCATTTATTACACTTAAATTTTGAGTAGTTTAGATTAAACACGATCTCTTGCAATAAAACCCCTATAAAGCATTAAACGTTATTTTTCCGTGATTTAGTGCCGTCGGTACATCGATGCAATTTATCGTTTTCGGTGGATCTCCAGTGGCGTTCAAAACTACCACTTTGAAAATTCAACCTTGACAAACCCACCCAACCCCTAGACGGCCCTGAAAGCCTCAGCCAGGAGCTGTCTTTGGAGAACTCCCGGCAGCTTTAGTCCAGCCACCAGCTAATTTTTAGTCCACCTAGAAGAGGTTACGCCCCTGCTAGAATGGCATCAATACAAGTAGAGTTATCTCCAAACAAATGAAAACGTTCCTCGCCGTAATATTGGTTGTATTTTCTTAAATTTACGACTTCGATTCCTGCGTTAAAAGATTAATATTATTTTCAAAGCCTCAGCAGCAATGCCCGGAGCTTAAGATATTACAAAAAGAAGAGCCAACAAAAGCTGCTTTACACGGAGCCAAAGAAGGAGTTAATCGATTTCTGTGTACGGAGCCTAAGAGCGATTAAATCGTATTTACCGCACATATATCAATTAATTTTAGTGATTAATTTAATGGGTCGCCTTAATAATTGTCAATGCTAATTTAATATGAAGAGGTGTGGAGTGAATCTAATTGATAATATGTGATATTTCCTTGTAGAGTGCGGAAAATGTTTTATTTATTGCGGTTTTAACATTAAGGCTTAAGTGGAATTAACGGGTTCCTGTTTACGATTTTCCGGCGGTACTTACGTACCAAGGAAGTCTTGTGAGTGAGGGACCAATTATTATTACTTAACTCTTCAAAAAACCGCTTTTTTAGAAGCATCAACAAGCATTTGTGTGGTCCGTTCTAAAGCAGGAATTTCTTCTTACTTAAGTGGTGATTGAAGGTTGGGGGGGGGGGGGTAACGTCCCAACCACGTAAGTAGCAATTTCGGTTAATATAAGGACAAATGTGTCATTACGTGTAACTTTAAATGACACATTTATCCTGGCTTAAACTCAAGTCGATTTTCCCCATATATCAAACCACCCATAGACCGACCCAAATACGCCTTTGTTTTTTCTAAAAAAACGCAATTCGAAATTGTTTTTGGAGTTGTTCTTGGGCAAGAAATGTATCTCCATACCTAGGAAGAAAAAACTTTGGCGCATTCTGCAGAAAAGCCTTGAAAAAGACGTCAATAAATGTCGAAACGTCGGCAATTTCTTCGTAAAGTACAAGTTTTTATTCACTGTCCTCCACTTGAAAATATTTTGGAGAACAATAGAGAGGCGGGCAGACACTTCCTTGTGGTAACGTTGGACCTGCCAAACGCCTTCAACTCGGCTTGGCCTATCGAGGGGCATAGGAGGTTGGGGGAGGATGAGGTCCTGCGTCTCCTAAGGGAGCTGTGCTGCAGTTTCCTAAGGGACAGGGTGGTAAAGAGCGGAAAAGTGGAAATGCCAATAGAAAGGGGTCAAGCCTGGGCCCTCCTTATGGCTTGTTCTAATGGAAGAATGGCTTAAGAAAATGGAGGAAGTGGGCCGGGAGGAGGGTAATGTGGGCTTGGCCTATGAGCATGATCAGGTGGTGGTTGTTGAGGGGAAATTGGTAAGAGAGATAGAAAGGAATGGGAAAGGATATGGAAAGGAAATGGAATCCTAGTAAGACGGGTGTTATGTTTGTGGAAAAGGGGGGAACTATCAGGCCCCCAGTAATTAGATTGGGTGAGGATAGAGTGGAATGTGCGGGTGAGGTAATGGATAAGAATAGGAATTATATTGAACACCTTAAGGGGGATAGAAAGAGAAGTGCGGAATTGGTGAGGAAAATTGTGAGGTTTTGTCGTAGGGAAAGGGATATAAATAAAGATTTGGCAAAGGACCTGTATGAAAGAGTGGTGGTGGGATCGATGTTGTATGGTGCAGAGCTATGGGGAGTTAGAAGCACAGACTCGCGATTAGTGAAGCAGTTGGGTGCGAGCAGAAGCCCTTCCTTTTGCTCATGTCGAGCGCCTACCGGACTACGTCTACGGAGGCCCTTAAGGTTCTGTGTGGAACACCCCCGCTAGCTCTGCAGGCGAGAGTGGCAGCAGAAGGGTGAGGACTGAACATGGACATGAAGGAAGAAAGGACAGTGAGAGAGGTGGAGAAATTGTTTATGCCCCATAGGTATGGTACATAAGGGAGAATGAGGGAGAGAGAATGGAGGTGTATGTGTTTTACAAAATCCGACTAGACCAAATTCCCCCCCCCCCCGACGAGGATTCAAAACTTTACTAACTAATCCCGACTATGAACTTGAAGTTTAAGTAAATTACGACACTCTTCACTCAAAGTTTAATTCAATTTCCATTTTAAACTCCGAAGTTGACTACATTTTTACTATTAGCACAGAATTTAGCTAAATTCCCACTTTAAACACGGAATTTAATTAAATTCTCACTTTAAATAAGGAAGTTAATTAAGTTATAAATTTAAGCACGTAATTTAACTAAAATTTTACTTTAAATTTGAATGTAACTAACTTATGTATTTGAAATTAACATTTAACTATTCTGACTTGAAATTTAATCCGATTTCCACTTTTGACACTGAAGTTAACTACATTCCTACTGTAAACACAGAATTTAACTAAATTCCGATCTCAAACTCGGAATTTAACTAAATTCCTACCTTAAAAACGAAACTAATTTCAACCCTACTTTAAGCTGGGAATTTCACTTAATTCCCACTTTAATCACTGAACTGAACTTATATTTTAATTCAAGCACGGAATTTAAATAAATCCGAATTTAAACTCAAAATTTAATTTAATATTTATTTTAAATAATAAAGTTAAGTAAATTTTAACTTTAAGCACGGAATTTATCTAAAATTTTATTTTAAATTCTTAATTTAACTAATTTCCAACATTGAATATTGAAATTAACACACTTGTGACTTTAAACTAATAATCTAATTAAATTTTCATTGAAAACCACGAATTAACTACATTCATTCTTTTTATTCGGAAAGTAACAAAATTTTGCCTTCAAACTCGGAATTTAATTAAATTCCTACTTGAAAGAGCAAATTTACCTTGAGGACGAAGTTTAACTAAATTGCGACTTCAAGCACGAAATTTGACTGAAATTTCACTTTAAACTCTGAATCACAAAAATTTCAACTTTAAACACACAATTAAACAAAATCCGATTTTGAACTAGGAATTTAACTACATTCTGACTATATACACAGAATTTAATTAAATTCCGACTTCAAACACGGATTTAAACAAAATTCCGACTTTAAACATGAAATTGAACTAAACTCCGACTTTAAACTGAGAATTTAGCACATCCTGATTTGGAATCTCGACTTTAGCTGACTTAAACTCAGAGTTTCATTCAATTCTGAACTCAAACACGATTTCCACCCCTCCTCCAACGAGAGTTCAAAACTTGATTAAATCCCGACTATGTACTTGAAGTTTAACTAAATTACGACACTCTAAACTGAAAGTTTAATTCAATGTCCATTTTTAACTCCGAAATTGTCTACATTCCTACTGTAAGCACATAATTTAGCTAAATTAAAACTTTAAACAATTTAATTAAATTCTCACTTTAAAGAAGGAAGTTAATTAAATTATAACTTTAAGCACGTAATTTAACTAAAATTTTACTTTAAATTTGAATGTAACTAAATTCCGACTTTGAACCTAAAACTTAACTAAATTCTAACTCGAAATTTAATTCAATTTCCACTTCTGACACTGAAATTAACTACATTCCTACTGTAAGCATAGAATTTAACTAAATTCCGATCCCAAAGTCGGAATTTAACTAAATTCCTACCGTAAAAACGAAATTAATTTCAATCCTACTTTAAGCTGGGAATTTCATTTAATTCCGATTTTAATCGCTAAACTGAACTTAATTTTTAATTCAAGCACGGAATTTAAATAAATCTGAATTTAAACTCCAAATTTAATTAAATATTAATTTTAAACGAGGGTTAAGTAAAAGGAATTTATCTCAAATTATTCTTTAAATTTTTAATTTAACTAATTTCCAACATTGAATATTGAAACTAACTAACTTGTGACTTTAAACTAATAATCTAATTAAATTTTCATTTTAACAACTGAAATTAACTACTTTCGTACTTTATATTCGGAATGTAACAAATATTTGACCTCAAACTCGGAATTTAATTTAATTCCGACTTGAAAGAGCGAATTTAACTAAATTTCTACCTTGATGACGAAGTTTAACTAAATTGCGACTTGAAGCACGAAATTTTACTGAAATTTAACTTTAAACTCTGAATCACAAAAATGTCGTCTTTAAACACACAATTAAACAAAATCCGACTTTGAATTAGGAATTTAACTACATTCTGACTTTATATTCAGAATTTAATTAAATTCCGACTTCAAACCCCTAATTTAAACAAAATTCCGACTTGAAACATGAAATTGAACTAAACTCTGGCTTTAAAAGACTTGGAATCTCGACTTTGGCTGACTTTAAACTAAGAATTTAATTCAATTCCGAACTCGAACACGATTTTTAACAAAATTCCGACTTTAAGCACGAAACTGAACTAAACTCCGACTTTAAACTCCAAGTTTAGTAAATTTCGAACTTCTAAGTTAACTACATTTTGACTTTATTCTAGGACTTCAATTCAATTCCCATTTTAAACGCTGAAATTACTTAAATTTCTACTTTAATTTAACTAAATTCGACATTAAACACGAAATTTAACACAATTGAACTCAAATTTGGTATTAAAAACTGATCCTTTTTGGTTTAATGTGAACAGTGGTTTTTATCGGGAACAGGATCAATATCAAAATTCCAATAAAACCTATGTTTACACTTCTCTACTCAAAATTGAACTAAATTCCGACTTTAAACTCAGAATTTAATTTTATATCCACATTAAATACTGAAATTAACTACTTTTCGACTTTAGGCACAGAATTTAACTAAATTTCGACTTTAAATTCTCAATTTATCCATATTCTGGCTTTAAGTTCCGAATTTATTACTGAGTTTATTTTCGAGATTTAACTAAATTCCAAGTTTAAAAGGAAAATTTAGGAAAAAAACCTTGTTGGCTCTTTTCACTTTTCTAGATGTTTTTATGCTAATTTATGAATAAGAGACATTGTTGCCTCTCAATAATCCATTGGATGCCGACGCTAACGTTAAGTTCAGGTTCTCTTATACCGGGCGAGCTACAAAAGTTTTGTCTTGTCATACTTTTTGCCAATTTGGGGGTACTTTTCACACATTACCCCCTGCAGATTCCACAAATTTGAAGTTTTTGAAAATACTCACATTCAATACGTTCAAGACATTCAATAAGTCAGCATTGGTTGAAAATCGTTTAAGAATTAAAAAAGTGTCTAAAATTGCAAATTTGAGGCCTTTTGAAGAACTCAAATTAGAATTAATTAGAAAATCGGTTGAAAATTATTTGCATTGTTTAAAAATGCAATTTTTCATGTTTTTCGAAAAATTGGATTTCAATAGAAAATCAGGCAATATTGATTCAAATTCTTTAATTTGTCTTTTTTAGTAAAATTTTTGGTAAAAATGTTTTTAGAGAAATTTAAGTAAAAAATAGGTTGCAGGCTGGGCGGTTCAGATGGAGGGATTGGCAAATGTAGAAAGAGAGGGGGGGATGGAGATAAGGGGTCAGGGAACTACGGCGGAGGCGGAACTCACAAGGATCGCATCTATGATTGACAGGGTGGAAGGTTGTTTGTATGAAGTGCTGGTTGAGGGAGGTATGAATCTATTTATAATTAACGACAATATGGGAGCAGTCAGGCTGGTGAATGGATGGATGTGGGTAAGTTTTGGTGTAAGAGTGGTGGTTCGCTGGGCAAATAGAAGCGTGGAAGAGATGAAGAGGGCGCATGCTATGGCGGAGTTGGCATGGATGGGTGAGTTGGGTGAGAGTAGGGAGCGGTGAAGGTTGTGGAGCAGGAAGACATTGAGGATGGAGAATAAAGAGAGAATTTTACAATTGTGGCAAAGGCAGTGGGAGGAAAGCTCTAAGGGTAGGGAGACCTATTTGATATGTAGGGAGGTAGGTGTAGATAGGTTGGACCTTACCTTTAAAGCCTTTCAGTTGGTGACAGGTCATGGGAACTTTGGGGTTATTCGGTTAGAGTTAGTCTGGGGGGAGTGGGGGATGGGGGGTGTCAGTCTGGTGGTGGACTGGAAACAGTCCATCATGTGAGGGAGGTTTGCTAAATTCTCTCCCCTTCTTTACTTCTTCTCCTTCTCTTGCCAAAAATAACCAGAATTGACAACAATATGATTTAAGATGAAATTAAAGTAAACAAAAGAGAAAGAGAGAAAAAAAGAAGGAAATGATTAGAATTAACGTGATATAATAACAATCAACTGATTTTTCACGGCATTATCTACAAATTATTCGAAATGCACGATTTTCAATAATTCTAGTAATTTCCTTCTCTTTTTTTAGTTTCGTCTCATCTTAAATCAAATTATTTCCAGTTCTGCTCATTTTGGAGCAAACGAGAGGAACTGCTGAGGAAACAGCAGAAGAAAGGCAAAAGGAAGCCTTTATATAATTGCTAAAACAAGTTATATCTGGTTTAAGTTAGTTGTGTTCAGCTCTTTTGATAAAGCCAAAGATTACATTAAAATATCTAGCAAGAAAAAAAAGTTTTCGAAACTTTTCTAGGTAATAATGAGTGGGATAGAAAAAGACTTATAGAGAAGATAGCGTTTACAATAAAGATGCATAGACTTCTTTGCATTAGTGCGAAAAGCGGACCCATAACGTAAGTAAGAGCCCACCTTTATTTGAGGTAGTGTTAGAGCAAGTTATATCTAGTTAATTCAGGTTAGTTGCTTTCAGCTGTTTTGATAAAGCCAAACACTACAGTGAAGCATCTAGCAAGAAAAAAAGATTTCGAAACAGTTTTTAAGTAATAATGAGTGGGATAGAGTAAGGTTTACGGAGAAGACAGCGTTTAAAAGAGAGATGGATAAACTTTTTTTGCATCAGTACAAAAGGCGGGCCCGTAAGGGCTCTCATTTATATCATTGTTAGAACAAGTTATATCTAGTTTAGGTTAGTGAAGTTTAGTTGCTTTCTGCTATTTTGAAAAAGCCAAAAGTTACAGTGAAATATCTCGCGAGAAAAAAATGTTTGAAACTGTTTTTAAGTAACAATGAGTAGGATAGAGAAAGAGTTACGGAGAAGATAGCGTTTAAAAGAGAGATGCAAAAACTTTTCTTGCATTATTGCCAAAAGCGGGCCCATAACGTAAGTAAGAGCCCACCTTTATATGAGTAAGTGTTAGAGCACCTACTCATATAGACCGCATATAGTTCCAAAGCGCACCGTACTACCCCTGTTGGAGGCGTCACCGGTACCCAACGGTAGCGCGTACCAACCACCCCCGCCAACGCGCCGCCTCGACCCTTCAGTTTTGCCCTCCGACACCGTTCTACGGATATAAAAGGGCTCACAGCCCTCTCGAAAGCAGTTTTTTGACGTCGCTCTCAAAAAAAAGAAAAATGAAAGCAGTTCGCAGCCTTCTCACGTCTTGCGCCCCCCCAACACTGGACCTTGGCCGTTCACCATCCCTTGTCTACCCAAACTTAAGCCCACAGCAGTTACCGCAGCCGTCTTCTAACTCCTTACCCCTTCTCTACGCAATTCGCTCCAACCCCGCCTTGCGCCACCAACATTGGACCTTGGCAGCCCCAGCCTTCTCACGCCTTGCGCTTCCAACACTGGACCCTGGCTGTTCTCTATCCCTTGTCTACACAGAGTTAAGCCTACAGCGGTTACTACAGCCGTCTTCAGACTCCTTACCGCTTGTCTAAGCAATTTGCTCTGAGCTCGCCTTGCGGCTCTAGTACTGGACCTTGGCAGCCCCAGCTTTCTCACGCCTTGCGCCTCCAACACTGGACCTTGGCCGTTCCCTATTCCTTGTCTATACAGACTTAATCCTACAACAGTTAATGCAGCGGTCTTAAGACTCCTTACCCCTGTTGTCTACACAGTTTACTCCAAGTTTGCCTAGAGCTGGGTGGAGTCCTTTTAAGGCTCTCGCCGTTTAAATTGGTCAACAACACGTTCCGTGTGGGCGTTGCTACATTGGGTTGCTACATTTTCAGTAGCTCCGTTCTTTTCATTTTTGGTATCTTTGCACCAGTTCTCTATTGGATGATCCATGTAGTTAGTGTCTTCTGCGGGGGTCCATCCTGCTTCGGCCGGATCTCCTACGCTCTTATCTTCTCTACAGTCTTCGCTATTTTTCCTTTCCTCGTCACTTCCGTCGTGTAAACACAATCCTTTTCCCCCATTCCCCGAGATATTGTGATCCATGTAACTGAATCGTCCAGCGCATCGTGAGGCAAGGGGCGGGCCGAAAAAACCGGGAGCGGGTATACCCTCGGAAGACTTTTCCTGCCCCAGTTCCCTGAGGCCCGGCCTTCGTTTTCCCAGTCCCGGAAAACGCGGACGGACTGGCGCTCGCCCGGAGCAATGCGGGTTGGGGCATCACTCCCTGATGAGGGCCCGAAGTGACTGGTTCCTGGTGATACAGTTTTACCTTCGGCAGAGCATCAGCTCACATCAGCCTTGAGGGCACTCCCAAGCTCGTCCGCATGCGCACCCATCCATCTAGTGAATACGTCGAGTCAGACGCCGACCATACAGCCGCCCGCTCCGGATCAGACGCTATCTGGATTCCTGTTTTAACCTGTTGGTCCGCGGGAGGCCTTCTCATGCCTTGCGCCTCCAATACTGGACCTTGGCAGCCCCAGCTCTCTTACGCCTTGCGCTTCCAACACTGGACCTTGGCCGTTCTCTATTCCTTGTCTACACAGACTTAATCCTAAAACAGTTAATGCAGCGGTCTTAAGACTCCTTAATCCTGTTGTCTACACAGTTTACTCCGAGTTGGCCTTGCACCTCCAATACTAGACCTTGGCAGCCCCAGCCTTCTTACGCCTTGCGCCTCCAATACTGGACCTTGGCCGTTCACTATCCCTTTTCTGCACAGAATTAAGCCTGCAGCAGTTACTTCAGCCGTTTTCAGACTCCTTACCCCTGTTGTCTACGCAGTTTGCTCCGAGCTCGCCTTGCGCCTCCAATACTAGACCTTGGCAGCCCCAGCCTTCTTACGCCTTGCGCCTCCAATACTGGACCTTGGCCGTTCCCTATCCCTTTTCTACACAGAATTAAGCCGTTGCAGCCGTCTTCAGACCCGCCTGACCAGACGCTCTAGACGCCGCTCTACTGCCGCTGTCGCTCCAGACGCTCTGGACGCCGCGCTACTGCCGCCGTCGCTCCAGATGCTCTAGACGCCGCTCTATTGCAGCCGTCTTTCCAGACGCCCCAGTTTGCCGCTACCTGTACATATACCAACAAACACTTGTTGGTATATGTACATGTTGGTATAAAGAAAAGGTTGAAACGTTGGTAATTACGCAAACGTCTAAGACCCCTTAACTCTACCCCTTCGGGACAACTTTGGGTGTATAATAACCTGTTACTCCCCTATAAATTCTACTCGGTTCTTTCCATTTTAAAAATAAAAAATAAAAAAAAAAAGATTATTTATTCAGTTATTTTTGCGTCAATGTTAAAGAATTGACGCTAAATGTCAAGAACTTCCAAAGGTGTTATTGAAGGATTTTTGATAGAGTTTTTAATTTTGAAAATATATAGGAATGCTAATAGGACTGAAATTACCAACATAAGTGAACTAAAACAAATTACAAAAAAGTTGTTTTAAAAAATTTAAAGTGATTACTGCTGTGTGTATGGTGACAGAGTGAGATGAGGAAACGAAGTATAGATTTGAATCTATGTGTATCTGTTTCGTATTGTTACGATTTTTATTGTGTTAATGTCTACTCCGTGGTGAGGCATCTGGCATTTCTCATGTTCGCTTCGGTGACCTTGATGATCGTTCTACCAGGGTGAATCTTCATTCACTTGGACGGATGGATAATTTAGAATATTCAAACCCCTATGTCGATTAAGCGGAACGGCTGGAGAATTTCCAATTTTCCGATTTGCGTGGTTCTCAAAGAGAAGAACATAGATCTACAGTTGCAGGTGGGTTTAATGAAAGGCGTGAAATTTGTTGTCGACCAGTAAACGTTGCCAAGTAGAATTTGAAGTTTCATGGACAGGGCAGTATCAATGATTTCCTAGAGAGATTAGAAGAAATTCGTGAGTCTTGTGGGGTGTCGAGGGAATCTTTATTAAGTTCGGCCCCAGAACTTTTTGAAAAGGATGCGTTGTTATGGTACAGGATCAGATCATTTCAGAATTAGGAAGATTTAATATGTCAACTGAAGCATGCCTTTCAACCTTATGAGTTTGCTCTCTGGGACGAAATCCGTCATCGAACACAGGGAAGTCAGGAAAAAGTCCTGAATTATATTGTCGTTATGGAAAATCTTTTCCGTAAACTTCCTTCGTTACCATCTGAATCCAAGCGACTTCAAATGATTCAAAGAAATCTTCTTCCTTATGTTCATCGTCGTTTGTCTTTACATCCCGTCACCACAATTGAAGAAATCATTCGTGTCGGTAGGGCTGTGGAGGAGACCGAAATTCGGACACAGAGATTTGTTCCCCCGCCTACTGCCTCTCGACATTTACTTGAACCAGAGTTAGCATACCAGAAACCTGCTCAGATATCGGCCTTTAAGGCTCCAGGACTGGAGATTGCGATCGACGTTGGGTCAGACTGAAATAAATTTCTTTGTTGGAACTGCCAGCAAAGGGGCCTCGGTTTCAGAAAGTGTGATCGTCCTCGAGAAATTTTTTGTCTTTCCTGTGGATTGAAAAATGTCACTTCAAGGAATTGCTCTAAGTGTGCAAAAAACGATCGGAAGGAAAGACGCCCAGGCCTAGGATCCTTTCCTATTGATACTGTTCAAGCCAATCCTCATCATGCCATTCTGAAATATATTTTGGCTCATGCCAAGGGAAATTGAATTAGAAAGTGGTTCTTCTCGAACCATTATTGAAACCTGTGGGTGGTCTATTTTGGAATCGTTCTGTAACTTGATTGGGTCTTCTAAGCTTCCTTGTCAAGTAGCTAATGGTCAAATATGTGAAAGTTTGGGGGTCGTTAGTGTTCCTATCCATCTTCGTAATCGAGTCTGCATCGATGCGTTGGATCGAACCACATGCTCTTATACTCGGCATAGATTTTTGGTCCCGAATGAAGATTATTCCCGATTTGTATTCGGGCGAATCGAAATTTCGAGACCAGACCACCGCCAACTGCAAAATTCACGTCAACGCTATAGAGCCGCTGGATGGCTTACACAGATGTTATGATAAGTTTCCTGTGAAACCACCTGGGTTTCCTGTGTTGCTCCAGAGGTCCAAGTGAGTCAGCTGTGCATACAAAAAGCGGTGTCAAGTAACCAGGGGTGACTCACCCTCTAATGCAGTATAAATCAGGATGCAGGGTGCAGTATAAAGCAGTATCAAGCAGGCCTGGGGTTAGAAGGTGGCCTGATGGTAATTACCACGTGATTTACACTATGGCAAATTTCCTTTTATTCAAATGGAGTGAGAAGTTAAATTATTCCCGTATGGTTAAATCAATCAAAGACTATAAGGTATTAACCTTCACTAATATTCTGGAAATTTAACACTCTTTTACATTCTCAAATATCCGCAAAGCGAAATCTTCAGCACAGCTTTCTTAGCCAAGAGCCAGAAGATGAAGAGGTTTCCAGAAGGAAATTTTGTAGTGGTAAGGGAGACCAAAAAAAAAGAAAGTAAGGTTAAAGGAGAAGATTTGTCTTAAGGTACTATTTTGTAGCAAAATTGTACTAAATGTTTTGCACCATTTTGATTGGAGGAGAGTAGCATGACGTCGAAACATGTTCACCAATTTTAGCCAATCACGACTCCCGTTTCGTTTTACACCTTTGTTGTTATTTACAAAAATTCAATAAAAATTGTTAACTTAAAATTCCATCATCTTCAACGTTACAAAGTTCATCAAGAGATATATAATATTTATAGAAAATCAGCCCCTTAAATAGTAAAGAGTCAAAAAAGTTCAATTAATTAAACCCTAATGCTTACCGTCGTCCGCTACCTCTGCAGGCCCGGACTAAACAAAATGGACATTAACACAATAAAAATCGTAACAGTAAGGTTTTGAAAGTGTGGCGATCTCCTAAACCGCGCGAAAATGTCGACCAAAACCTCCAAAACCTAAATAGGAGTGGGTTTAAAAGTTCCGGAGATCATGTAAAATCGTGCATTTTTCGAAAATCATCAACATCATGACGAAATCTCTCCACAACAGTTGCACTTTCTTGCCCACAAGAAATCAGTTAAAAGGCAAGCTATGATTAGGGTACAAAACCGCTAAAAAATTAGTACGGGGTGTTCATTATAAAACTTCATCTAGTTGGCTGTGAAATGTCAAAAGAAAAGGATGGAGAAACAAAAGTCCATTTATTTTGATTATGTGGTCCTTTTCTGTCGAAATGTCGTAGCCTGCTAGATGAAGTTTTATAATAAACAGTATGTAACAATGCAAATTT
This sequence comes from Taphrorychus bicolor, assembly GCA_951812265.1. Lineage (NCBI taxonomy): Eukaryota > Metazoa > Arthropoda > Insecta > Coleoptera > Curculionidae > Taphrorychus > Taphrorychus bicolor. The sequence goes on from OX638301.1 coordinate 8,344,306, forward strand.
GGAGTTTTTGGGATAACTCGACTGTCGAAGTGGCGATCTTCAAAACTTATGAACCAATAGGAATCGGTTTAAAGGTGTCGGAGATAATGCTTTTTTTTTCAAAAACATCAAAATTAGAGCTTCACGAGAACACGAGAAAAGTCTCGGTCTCGGTCTCGGTCTCATACGAGACCGAGACCGAGACTTTAATATCGACTTCGAGACCGAGATCGAGACTGTCTTGGTCTCGATCTCGGTCTCGATCTGCGAAACCGAGACCGATACTGCCAATCGAGACTCTCGAAAGTCTCGGTCTCGAACAACATCATTCGTTTGCAAGATATTAGGGAAGTGTCTAATTTATTGACTAGAAAAAAAACCGATTAACTGGGTATTTATTCTAATCAGATTTACACCAAACTTGGCACAAATGATGCTCCTGACGTGGAGCATACACTGATAAAACTTCAGATTTGGATGTCCATTCTAGGACACTACCCTCTAGAAAAATTTGATAAAAACCGATTGACTGGGTATTTATTCTGATCAGATTTGCACCAAACTTGGCACAAATAATGCTACTGAACCAGAGCATATAATTTTAAAACTTCAGATTCGAATGTCTATTCTAAAGGACAAAAGGACACCACCCTCTAGACAAATCTGATAAAAACCGATTGACTGGGTATTTAGTATGATCAGATTTACCCCAAATTTGGCACAAATAATGCTCCTGAACAGAAGCATACACTGTTAAAATTTCAGATTCGGATGTCCATTCTAAAGGACACTACCCTCTAGAAAAATTTGATAATGACCGATTTACTGGGTATTTATTCTAATCAGATTTACACTAAACTTGGTACAAATGATTCTTCTCGCCCGGGGCATATACTGTTAAAATTTCAGACTCGGATGTCCGTTGTAAAGGACACTACCCTCAAGAATTTTTTTTTTAAACCGATTGATTGGGTATTTATTCTGATCAGATTTGCACCAAACTTGGCCCAAATAATGCTCTTGAAACGTAGCATACACTGTTAATATTTCAGACTTTGATGTCCATTCTAGAGGACACTACCCTCTAGAAAAATTTGATAAAAACCGATTGACTGGGTATTTATTCTAATCAGATATGCACCAAACTTGGCACAAATAATGCTACTGAACCGGAGCATATAATTTTAAAATTTCAAATTCGAATGTCTATTCTAAAGGACAAAAGGACACTACCCTCTAGACAAATCTAATAAAAACCGATTGACTGGGTATTTAGTCTGATCAGATTTACCCCAAATTTGGCACAAATAATGCTCCTGAACAGAAGCATACACTGTTAAAATTTCAGATTCGGATGTCCATTCTAAAGGACACTACCCTCTAGACAAATTTGATAATGACCGATTTACTGGGTATTTATTCTAATCAGATTTACACTAAACTTGGTACAAATGATTCTTCTCGCCCGGGGCATATACTGTTAAAATTTCAGACTCACTCGGATGTCCGTTGTAAAGGACACTACCCTCAAGAACTTTTTTTTTTTAAAACCGATTGATTGGGTGTTTATTCTGATCAGATGTACACCAAACTTGGCGCAAATAATGCTCTTGAACCGTAGCATACACTGTTAAAATTTCAGACTCTGATGTCCATTCTAAAGGACACTACCCTCTAGGAAAATTTGATAAAAACCGATTGACTGGGTATTTATTCTGATCAGATTTGCACCAAACTTGGCACAAATAATGCTACTGAACCGGAGCATATAATTTAAAAATTTCAGATTCGAATGTCTATTCTAAAGGACAAAAGGACACTACCCTCTAGACAAATCTAATAAAAACCGATTGACTGGGTATTTAGTCTGATCAGATTTACCCCAAATTTGGCACAAATAATGCTCCTGAACAGAAGCATACACTGTTAAAATTTCAGATTCGGATGTCCATTCTAAAGGACACTACCCTCTACAAAATTTGATAATGACCGATTTACTGGGTATTTATTCTAATCTGATTTACACTAAACTTGGTACAAATGATTCTTCTCGCCCGGGGCATATACTGTTAAAATTTCAGACTCACTCGGATGTCCGTTGTAAAGGACACTACCCTCAAGAATTTTTTTTTTTAAAAACCGATTGATTGGGTGTTTATTCTGATCAGATGTACACCAAACTTGGCGCAAATAATGCTCTTGAACCGTAGCATTTTAACAGTGTATGCACTGTTAAAATTTCAGACTCTGATGTCCATTCTAAAGGACACTACCCTCTAGAAAAATTTGATAAAAACCGATTGACTGGGTATTTATTCTGATCAGATTTGCACCAAACTTGGCACAAATAATGCTACTGAACCGGAGCATATAATTTAAAAATTTCAGATTCGAATGTCTATTCTAAAGGACAAAAGGACACTACCCTCTAGACAAATCTGATAAAAACCGATTGACTGGGTATTTAGTCTGATAAGATTTACCCCAAATTTGGCGCAAATAATGCTCCTGAACAGAAGCATACACTGTTAAAATTTCAGATTCGGATATCCATTCTAAAGGACACTACCCTTTACAAAAATTTGATAATGACCGATTTACTGGGTATTTATTCTAATCAGATTTACACTAAACTTGGTACAAATGATTCTTCTCGCCCGGGGCATATACTGTTAAAATTTCAGACTCGGACGTCCGTTGTAAAGGACACTACCCTCAAGAATTTTTTTTTTTAAAAACCGATTGATTGGGTATTTATTCTGATCAGATGTACATCAAACTTGGCGCAAATAATGCTCTTGAACCGTAGCATACACTGTTAAAATTTCAGACTCTGATGTCCATTCTAAAGGACACTACCCTCTAGGAAAATTTGATAAAAACCGATTGACTGGGTATTTATTCTGATCAGATTTGCACCAAACTTGGCACAAATAATGCTACTGAACCGGAGCATATAATTTTAAAATTTCAGATTCGAATGTCTATTCTAAAGGACAAAAGGACACTATCCTCTAGACAAATCTAATAAAAACCGATTGACTGGGTATTTAGTCTGATCAGATTTACCCCAAATTTGGCACAAATAATTCTCCTGAACAGAAGCATACACTGTTAAAATTTCAGATTCGGATGTCCATTCTAAAGGACACTACCCTCTACAAAATTTGATAATGACCGATTTACTGGGTATTTATTCTAATCTGATTTACACTAAACTTGGTACAAATGATTCTTCTCGCCCGGGGCATACACTGTTAAAATTTCAGACTCACTCGGATGTCCGTTGTAAAGGACACTACCCTCAAGAATTTTTTTTTTTTAAAAACCGATTGATTGGGTGTTTATTCTGATCAGATGTACACCAAACTTGGCGCAAATAATGCTCTTGAACCGTAGCATTTTAACAGTGTATGCACTGTTAAAATCTCAGACTCTGATGTCCATTCTAAAGGACACTACCCTCTAGAAAAATTTGATAAAAACCGATTGACTGGGTATTTATTCTGATCAGATTTGCACCAAACTTGGCACAAATAATGCTACTGAACCGGAGCATATAATTTTAAAATTTCAGATTCGAATGTCTATTCTAAAGGACAAAAGGACACTACCCTCTAGACAAATCTGAGAAAAACCGATTGACTGGGTATTTAGTCTGATCAGATTTACCCCAAATTTGGCACAAATAATGCTCCTGAACAGAAGCATACACTGTTAAAATTTCAGATTCGGATGTCCATTCTAAAGGACACCACCCTCTAGAAAAATTTGATAATGACCGATTTACTGGGTATTTATTCTAATCAGATTTACACTAAACTTGGTACAAATGATTCTTCTCGCCCGGGGCATATACTGTTAAAATTTCAGACTCACTCGGATGTCCGTTGTAAAGGACACTACCCTCAAGAATTTTTTTTTTTAAAAACCGATTGATTGGGTGTTTATTCTGATCAGATGTACACCAAACTTGGCGCAAATATTGCTCTTGAACCGTAGCATACACTGTTAAAATTTCAGACTCTGATGTCCATTCTAAAGGACACTACCCTCTAGAAAAATTTGATAAAAACCGATTGAATGGGTATTTATTCTGATCAGATTTGCACCAAACTTGGCACAAATAATGCTACTGAACCGGAGCATATAATTTTAAAATTTCAGATTCGAATGTCTATTCTAAAGGACAAAAGGACACTACCCTCTAGACAAATCTGATAAAAACCGATTGACTGGGTATTTAGTCTGATAAGATTTACCCCAAATTTGGCGCAAATAATGCTCCTGAACAGAAGCATACACTGTTAAAATTTCAGATTCGGATGTCCATTCTAAAGGACACTACCCTCTAGAAAAATTTGATAATGACCGATTTACTGGGTATTTATTCTAATCAGATTTACACTAAACTTGGTACAAATAATTCTTCTCGCCCGGGGCATATACTGTTAAAATTTCAGACTCAGATGTCCGTTGTAACGGACACTACCCTCAAGAATTTGTTTTTTTTTTTAAACCGATTGATTGGGTATTTATTCTGATCAGATGTACACCAAACTTGGCCCAAATAATGCTCTTGAAACGTAGCATACACTGTTAAAGTTTCAGACTTTGATGTCCATTCTAGAGGACACTACCCTCTAGAAAAATTTGATAAAAACCGATTGACTGGGTCTTTATTCTGATCAGATTTGCACCAAACTTGGCACAAATAATGCTACTGAACCGGAGCATATAATTTTAAAATTTCACATTCGAATGTCTATGCTAAAGGACAAAAGGACACTACCCTCTAGACAAATCTGAGAAAAACCGATTGACTGGGTATTTAGTCTGATAAGATTTACCCCAAATTTGGCGCAAATAATGCTCCTGAACAGAAGCATACACTGTTAAAATTTCAGATTCGGATGTCCATTCTAAAGGACACTACCCTCTAGAAAAATTTGATAATGACCGATTTACTGGGTATTTATTCTAATCAGATTTACACTAAACTTGGTACAAATAATTCTTCTCGCCCGGGGCATATACTGTTAAAATTTCAGACTCGGATGTCCGTTGTAACGGACACTACCCTCAAGAATTTGTTTTTTTTTTAAACCGATTGATTGGGTATTTATTCTGATCAGATGTACACCAAACTTGGCCCAAATAATGCTCTTGAAACGTAGCATACACTGTTAAAATTTCAGACTTTGATGTCCATTCTAGAGGACACTACCCTCTAGAAAAATTTGATAAAAACCGATTGACTGGGTATTTATTCTGATCAGATTTGCACCAAACTTGGCACAAATAATGCTACTGAACCAGAGCATATAATTTTAAAACTTCAGATTCGAATGTCTATTCTAAAGGACAATAGGACACTACCCTCTAGACAAATCTAATAAAAACCGATTGACTGGGTATTTAGTCTGATCAGATTTACCCCAAATTTGGCACAAATAATGCTCCTGAACAGAAGCATACACTGTTAAAATTTCAGATTCGGATGTCCATTCTAAAGGACACTACCCTCTAGAAAAATTTGATAATGACCGATTTACTGGGTATTTATTCTAATCAGATTTACACTAAACTTGGTATAAATGATTCTTCTCGCCCGGGGCATATACTGTTAAAATTTCAGACTCGGATGTCCGTTGTAAAGGACACTACCCTCAAGATTTTTTTTTTTTTAAAACCGATTGATTGGGTATTTATTCTGATCAGATGTACACCAAACTTGGCCCAAATAATGCTCTTGAAACGTAGCATACACTGTTAAAATTTCAGACTCTGATGTCCATTCTAAAGGACACTACCCTCTAGAAAAAAATGATAAAAACCGATTGACTGGGTCTTTATTCTGATTAGATTTACACCAAACTTGGAACAAATAATGCTTCTGACCGAGAGCACAAAATGTTAAAATTTCAGATTCGGATGTCCATTCTAAAGGACAATAGGACCCTACTTCAATCACACCAGGAAATTTCGCTTGAAAACCGGACCCGAGAATTTACAGGGTATCCCATTGTTGGCACTTCTAAATGGGATCCTGCTTTACTTTTAAAGGTAAAGGATTGAGGTTTTCGCGGCAGTGTGCTAATTTCTGGTGAAATTAAAGATGGCGCCAGCAGAATTTCCCATAACCATTTGGTTTTTGAGATAAAGGGTGGTTTTGTAGATTTGACATTTTGAAAACTTGTTTGTCTTTTTAGTTTTATGAAAAGTAAGAATGCTTTCCAGTAGTTTTTGTGACGTAGCATCCAGTGGCTCACTTAATTTTCAACTGCATATAGTAGTTTAGTCACCATTTTAAAAATAAAAAATAAAAATAAAAAACATTAAATTTTTTTTTTATTTTTTTAAAAGCTCTTGTCGAGTCGATTCTAAATATGCAATAATAATGTGTGCTTTGTGTCCTTTTCATTACGATGGAACTGCAGATAGCGGGTGTAGGACAATTAAACAGCTACTTCACAGTTGCGAATGCGCCAACGTTTCGATCTTTATTTAGATCTTCTTCAGGGCTTAATTCGGTTTGAGAAGCATGTCATCTCAGCTACATGTATGTCTTTTACCGGACATAACATTAAAACAATGATTAATCCACAAACAGGCAACGACTACACGAGTTCAGGACAAAACGAAACATCAACCGCCAGGGACAGAATGAGCACAGAAAGCCCTGAAGAAGATCTAAATAAAGATCGAAACGTTGGCGCATTCGCAAGTGTGAAGTAGCTGTTTAATTGTCCTACACCCGCTATCTGCAGTTCCATATGCAATAATATAAACAAACAAACAAACGAATTTATTCGTGCCTACTACAAGTTTACCCATGTCAAAACAAAGAACAATGGAGATATTACCTTTTTTTTCGAGACCGAGACCGAGACCGATACTCGAGTTGCTACTACGAGACCAAGACCGAGATTACGCGAGTCTCGGTCTCGGTCTCGATGCACAAGAACAATTATAAATTCGAGACCGAGACTGAGAGTAACCAGGTCTCGGTCTCGGTCTAGTGAAGCTCTAATCAAAATCATGATAAGTCATACCACGAGAAAAGGAAAAAAACAATTGCACTTTCCCTCCAACAAAGATAGCTGTTAGCAGACGAGAAATAAGGCCATTTAAGTCAGCCAAAATTTTTTATATACAGGGTGACGCATCAGTGCGACAAAATCCCATATTGTTTTTACTTTTCATTGATACGATTTAAAAATACTTTCGGATATACAGGGCGTTGCGGTGTAAGTGCGGAGCAGAATAATTTTTTTTTATTTAAAATAAGATACTCTGTATATTTTTTCACATTTAAAAACCTTGGAACATTGTGCATGTGGATCAATTTTTAATTTTGCAATAGATGGCGAGGTTGCCAACTTATTTAACAAAATGTTTAGTTCAGAGGTTAAACATAGATCTTTGCTACCGGCTATAGTTGCCAAATTACTTGTAATAAAGTAACAAAAATCGACCTGAGGGAAGTCAAAGCTGGAAGTAAGTGATCTAAAACGCTTAAAAGACTTCACGTCATAAACTCAAGTGGTTTTCCACACAATGTCCAAGATGGAAATTTTCAAAGCATTTTTAATCGATGGTTGGACTCTTATTGATTTTAATTCGCGCAAAAGATATGTGACGTCAGTTGTCGCGGCGTAGGAACAGTAAATGGGACTGGTGGTTAAATTGTTTTTGGGATCAGAAGGGTCATTGTTAAAAAGTCTGTCTTTTTGAACCTGCCGTCGAGCCATAAATTAAAGTTGTTGTAACGTCATTAAACAAGGACAACTCCGCTCCATACACAATCAGATAGCATGGTCTAGCGTTTCAATTGAACCATGGAACAATACTTCTGCAAAATGGTAGCGGACCACTAGAAATATTGGTACTAATTTCTGCCTCTTCTAATGATGGCTTACAGAGGTGCAGTGTACAACAAGTGTGCAAAAAAAAACAACAACAAGGGACTTTGCCGCACTAATGCGCCACCCTGTACATATGACTCATATTAGAGAGATAATACCTACAACTAAACGCCAAGTCCGTCCCTGCGTCGCGGTACCACTACAAACGAACCAAATAACGATATGCACATAAATTTCCTGCAAGTGATAAATAAATTATACATCTTCGAAAACCGCACCACATCCTTGATATTTAATCGGCGGTGGCGATAACATTCGCAGAAGACTTTTTGATATTGTCAGAGTCGGAGTGGCCAAGGTCAGGCCCCGCATATACGTCGATGCCACAATTTTTTCCCAATGCCAACTTAATCGGCCATTGTTCCTAATAGATTTTTTTTTTTTGGGGACCCTGTTGCGGTAAAATTAATAAGGAACAAGTGTCCATTCCCATCATCTACCCATATTGAATGTTAATTCGGTTGCGGTTGTGCTTGGTGCCACGCATAATTTTTCGATTAATAATTCCGCGAGAGTGTTCTTCGTGATGGTGTACAGTTAACACGAAATTATATTTTTGCGTCACGATCCATTAACAGAAAATTTTTATTTTGATTCCGATTCGAAATAGACCATTTACTGAAATCGGGGCCTCTCTTCTCACTCGGCGGGCGGCTTTCCACGATTTGATGGATTGCCTCGGACTTATGGTATCTATTGGGCGCAAAACAATCAAAATCTGAGAAATTGGATAGCGATTTTTCAAACTCCCGCTAAAAGGAAGCAATAAAACTTAATTCAATCTTTATTGAAATTTTCAGTCTTTGACCTCTAGTTGCACTCGCCTTTTAGAGGTATTGCGTTAAAACAAAATCCTGCTGAGTTCCACAAGTTAAGGGACACATTCATGTAATTGCCTATAATTAAACCATTTAACAAAACATCAAGGTTGCGCCTGGTCATTGCACCTTTTAGCAAACTTCCAATGAATCATTTCCTTTTCGAATCGTTAGGAATGGGCTCTATCCTCTATCGACTCCTCAAATTGCAAGCCAAATTTCCTCTAGTATCTTATATTAACTAACAGCTTAAGAATTTTTTATAAAAACCTGTAAAACTTAACTTTACAAGCACGCAACTAGTCGAGGGTCTCGCCGACTCTCAGCGACCACATCCCTAGTGGCGGTTCTTTTAGTGCGGGGCTGTCAGCGTAAATCCATGACCTACACCAATATTAAATTTCGTTCGCAGTATGTAAAGCTTTTACAAATGCTGGGTTTTATGGGCAACAGAAATAAATATTCAGGTGTTTTGAACTTTGTTAAGGCCACCGGATCTATTTAAAAGCTTTCGGGGCGAAAACAGCCCGAGGTTTTTTTCGGTTTGTTGTTTCGCATCGGGCCTCAGGGTTTTGTTCGCTAAAAATATTCGGTTCCAAGACAAATGAATGGGGATTGCACTGCAGTACAAGAAAGTAATTAATTCTCACACATCCGAACCAAATTTTTTTTTTCTGCAAACGCAACTCTACTTAAAGCAATAGACGGTATAAGAATTTAGTTTCTTACTTCGGCTGTCAATCCGCCGGCAGGTAAAGTCTTTTGCTGCCGCCCTGTTTATTGACGTAGATTAATTATAGTAAGTCTCTGAGAGGATATATCTGCATCAGCCTTAGAAATTAAAATGCAAACAGTTTTTTTAGACTTTAAAATTTTTTTGTATTGAATGTAAACTTCTAGAGAGACGACGATGATTATCAAATAAAGGAAGTGCCGTAGAACGGGAAAAGTTTGTGAGAGTTTTTGATGTTTCTTCACTTTTCTTGGCATCAAAAAAATTATATGTTGAATGACCATTCTTCAGCTAAAGGTGAAACAATAAAACTATTGCAAAAAAAATTTATAATGTTTTGTTTTTCCTCTTTGTAGTTTGTTATAATTTTACCCCGTACCTTGGTGAAGCTTTGTGACCAGTTAGAGATCCATCAAGTCAAGTAGCTTGACATTTTTGAGATACACTCGACTTGATTACAAAAATGAAGTCCGTACTTGACTGTATCTCTAAAAATTTGAATTTATTTAAAGCTTTAAGTAATTTGTAACTGTTTTTGGTTCTAATTTTTAAAAATTTTTTTCCAAAAACTTCAAATTTGCATTTTTTAGTGCTTTGAGTCATTCTTAATTGATTTTAGTTCCAACACTAGCTCGAGTTATTCTACAAACTCCAAAATTCAATTTTTATTATTTCAATTTTTTGGCCTTGATCGTAACCAGTGTTTTTCAAAAAATTCCAAATTGGTTATTATAAGGCCTTTGACTTTATTTAAACCGATTTTGGCTTTAAAATGTTTATCTCAATTATACAAAAAAATTCAATATATGCATTTGTATCTCCAAAAATTTGAATTTTTTTAAAGCTTTAAGTAATTTTTAACTGCTTTTGGTTCTAATTTTTAACTTTCTTTTCCAAAACTTCAAATTTGCATTTCTAAGTGCTTTGAGTCATTCTTAATTGATTTTAGTCCCAACAGTAAGTTGAGTTATTACACAAATTCCAAATTTGAATTTTTATTATTTCAATTTTTTGGCCTTGATCGTACCCAGTATTTTTCAAAAAATTCCAAATTGGTTATTAGAAGGCCTTTGACTTTATTTAAACCGATTTTGGCTTTAAAATGTTTATCTCAATTATTCGAAAAACTTCAAAATGTGCATTTGTATCTCCAAAAATTTGAAATTTTTTAAAGATCTGTCATTTTTAACAGTTTTTGGTTCTAATTTTTAACTTTTTTTTTCAAAAACTTCAAATTGGCATTTTTAAGTGCTTTGAGTCATTCTTAATTGATTTTAGTCCCAACACTAACTTGAGTTATTCTACATACTCCAAATTTGAATTTTTATTATTTCAATTTTCTGGCCCTGATCGTAACCAGCATTTTTCAAAAAACTCCAAATTGGTTATTATAAGGCCTTTGACCTTATTTAAACCGATTTGGCTTTAAAATGTTTATCTCAATTATTCGAAAACCTTTAATATACGCATTTGTATCCCCAAAAAATTTGAATCTTTTAAAAGTGTTAAGTTATTTTTAACTGTTTTTGGTTCTGATTTTCAACTATTTTTTCCAAAAACTTCAAATTGGCATTTTTAAGTGCTTTGAGTCATTCTTAATTGATTTTAGTCCCAACACTAACTTGGGTTATTCTACAAACTCCAAATTTCAATTTTTATTATTTCAATTTCCTGGCCCTGATCGTAATCAGTATTTTTCAAAAAATTCCAAATTGGTTATTATAAGGCCTTTGACTTTATTTAAACCGATTTTGGCTTTAAAATGTTTATCTCAATTATTCGAAAAACATCAATATGTGCATTTGTATCTCCGAAAATTTGAATTTTTTTAAAGCTTTAAGTCATTTTTAAGAGTTTTTGGTCCTAATTTTTAACTATTTTTTTTCCAAAAACTTCAAATTTGCATTTTTAAGTGCTTTGAGTCATTCTTAATTGATTTTAGTCCCAACACTAGCTCGAGTTATTCTACAAACTCCAAAATTCAATTTTTGTTATTTCAATTTTTTTGGCCTTGATCGTAACCAGTATTTTTCAAAAAATGCCAAATTGGTTATTATAAGGCCTTTGACTTTATTTAAACCGATTTTGGCTTAAAAATGTTTATCTCAATTATACGAAAAACTTCAATATGTGCATTTGTATCTCCAAAAATTTAAAATCTTTTTAAGCTTTAGTCATTTTTAACAGTTTTTGGTCCTACTTTTTAACTATTTTTTTCCAAACACTTCAAATTTGCATTTTTAAGTGCTTTGAGTCATTCTTAATTGATTTTAGTCCCAACACTAACTTGAGTTGTTCTACAAACTCCAAATTTGAATTTTTATTATTTCAATATTCTGGCCCTGATCGTAACCAGTATTTTTCAAAAAATTCCAAATTGGTTATTATAAGGCCTTTGACTTTATTTAAACCGATTTTGGCTTTAAAATGTTTATCTCAATTATTCGAAAAACTTCAATATGTGCATTTGTATCTCCAAAAATTTGAAATTTTTTAAAGCTCTAAGTCATTTTTAACAGTTTTTGGTCCTAATTTTTAACTATTTTTTTCCAAAAACTTCAAATTTGCATTTTTAAGTGCTTTGAGTCATTCTTAATTGATTTTAGTCCCAACACTAACTTGAGTTATTCTACAAACTCCAAATTTGAATTTTTGTTATTTCAATTTTCTGGCCCTGATCGTAACCAGTATTTTTCAAAAAATTCCAAATTGGTTATTATAAGGCCTTTGACTTTATTTAAACCTATTTTGGCTTTAAAATGTTTATCTCAATTATTCGAAAAACTTTAATATATGCATTTGTATCTCCAAAAATTTGAAATTTTTTAATGCTTTAAGTAATTTTGAACTGTTTTTGGTCCTAATTTTTAACTATTTTTTTCCAAAAACTTTAAATTTGCATTTTTAAGTGCTTTGAGTCATTCTTAATTGATTTTAGTTCCAACACTAGCTCGAGTTATTCTACAAACTCCAAAATTCAATTTTTATTATTTCAATTTTCTGTCTCTGATCGCAACCAGTATTTTTCAAAAAATTCCAAATTGGTAATTATAAGGCCTTTGACTTTATTTAAACCGATTTTGGCTTTAAAATGTTTATCTCAATTATTCGAAAAACTTTAATATATGCATTTGTATCTCCAAAAATTTGAAATTTTTTAAAGCTTTAAGTAATTTTTAACTGTTTTTGGTTCTAATTTTTAACTATTTTTTTCCAAAAACTTCAAATTTGCATTTTTAAGTGCTTTGAGTCATTCTTAATTGATTTTAGTTCCAACACTAGCTCGAGTTATTCTACAAACTCCAAAATTCAATTTTTGTTATTTCAATTTTTTTGGCCTTGATCGTAACCAGTATTTTTCAAAAAATGCCAAATTGGTTATTATAAGGCCTTTGACTTTATTTAAACCGATTTTGGCTTAAAAATGTTTATCTCAATTATACGAAAAACTTCAATATGTGCATTTGTATCTCCAAAAATTTAAAATCTTTTTAAGCTTTAGTCATTTTTAACAGTTTTTGGTCCTACTTTTTAACTATTTTTTTCCAAACACTTCAAATTTGCATTTTTAAGTGCTTTGAGTCATTCTTAATTGATTTTAGTCCCAACACTAACTTGAGTTGTTCTACAAACTCCAAATTTGAATTTTTATTATTTCAATATTCTGGCCCTGATCGTAACCAGTATTTTTCAAAAAATTCCAAATTGGTTATTATAAGGCCTTTGACTTTATTTAAACCGATTTTGGCTTTAAAATGTTTATCTCAATTATTCGAAAAACTTCAATATGTGCATTTGTATCTCCAAAAATTTGAAATTTTTTAAAGCTCTAAGTCATTTTTAACAGTTTTTGGTCCTAATTTTTAACTATTTTTTTCCAAAAACTTCAAATTTGCATTTTTAAGTGCTTTGAGTCATTCTTAATTGATTTTAGTCCCAACACTAACTTGAGTTATTCTACAAACTCCAAATTTGAATTTTTGTTATTTCAATTTTCTGGCCCTGATCGTAACCAGTATTTTTCAAAAAATTCCAAATTGGTTATTATAAGGCCTTTGACTTTATTTAAACCTATTTTGGCTTTAAAATGTTTATCTCAATTATTCGAAAAACTTTAATATATGCATTTGTATCTCCAAAAATTTGAAATTTTTTAATGCTTTAAGTAATTTTGAACTGTTTTTGGTCCTAATTTTTAACTATTTTTTTCCAAAAACTTTAAATTTGCATTTTTAAGTGCTTTGAGTCATTCTTAATTGATTTTAGTTCCAACACTAGCTCGAGTTATTCTACAAACTCCAAAATTCAATTTTTATTATTTCAATTTTCTGTCTCTGATCGCAACCAGTATTTTTCAAAAAATTCCAAATTGGTAATTATAAGGCCTTTGACTTTATTTAAACCGATTTTGGCTTTAAAATGTTTATCTCAATTATTCGAAAAACTTTAATATATGCATTTGTATCTCCAAAAATTTGAAATTTTTTAAAGCTTTAAGTAATTTTTAACTGTTTTTGGTTCTAATTTTTAACTTTTTTTTTCAAAAAGTTCAAATTTGCATTTTTAAGTGCTTTGAGTCATTCTTAATTGATTTTATTCCCAATACTAGCTCGAGTTATTCTACAAACTCCAAAATTCAATTTTTATTATTTCAATTTTCTGGCCCTGATCGCAACCAGTATTTTTCAAAAAATTCCAAATTGGTAATTATAAGGCCTTTGACTTTATTTAAACCTATTTTGGCTTTAAAATGTTTATCTCAATTATTCGAAAAACTTTAATATATGCATTTGTATCTCCAAAAATTTGAAATTTTTTAATGCTTTAAGTAATTTTGAACTGTTTTTGGTCCTAATTTTTAACTATTTTTTTCCAAAAACTTTAAATTTGCATTTTTAAGTGCTTTGAGTCATTCTTAATTGATTTTAGTTCCAACACTAGCTCGAGTTATTCTACAAACTCCAAAATTCAATTTTTATTATTTCAATTTTCTGTCTCTGATCGCAACCAGTATTTTTCAAAAAATTCCAAATTGGTAATTATAAGGCCTTTGACTTTATTTAAACCGATTTTGGCTTTAAAATGTTTATCTCAATTATTCGAAAAACTTTAATATATGCATTTGTATCTCCAAAAATTTGAAATTTTTTAAAGCTTTAAGTAATTTTTAACTGTTTTTGGTTCTAATTTTTAACTATTTTTTTCCAAAAACTTCAAATTTGCATTTTTAAGTGCTTTGAGTCATTCTTAATTGATTTTAGTTCCAACACTAGCTCGAGTTATTCTACAAACTCCAAAATTCAATTTTTGTTATTTCAATTTTTTTGGCCTTGATCGTAACCAGTATTTTTCAAAAAATGCCAAATTGGTTATTATAAGGCCTTTGACTTTATTTAAACCGATTTTGGCTTAAAAATGTTTATCTCAATTATACGAAAAACTTCAATATGTGCATTTGTATCTCCAAAAATTTAAAATCTTTTTAAGCTTTAGTCATTTTTAACAGTTTTTGGTCCTACTTTTTAACTATTTTTTTCCAAACACTTCAAATTTGCATTTTTAAGTGCTTTGAGTCATTCTTAATTGATTTTAGTCCCAACACTAACTTGAGTTGTTCTACAAACTCCAAATTTGAATTTTTATTATTTCAATATTCTGGCCCTGATCGTAACCAGTATTTTTCAAAAAATTCCAAATTGGTTATTATAAGGCCTTTGACTTTATTTAAACCGATTTTGGCTTTAAAATGTTTATCTCAATTATTCGAAAAACTTCAATATGTGCATTTGTATCTCCAAAAATTTGAAATTTTTTAAAGCTCTAAGTCATTTTTAACAGTTTTTGGTCCTAATTTTTAACTATTTTTTTCCAAAAACTTCAAATTTGCATTTTTAAGTGCTTTGAGTCATTCTTAATTGATTTTAGTCCCAACACTAACTTGAGTTATTCTACAAACTCCAAATTTGAATTTTTGTTATTTCAATTTTCTGGCCCTGATCGTAACCAGTATTTTTCAAAAAATTCCAAATTGGTTATTATAAGGCCTTTGACTTTATTTAAACCTATTTTGGCTTTAAAATGTTTATCTCAATTATTCGAAAAACTTTAATATATGCATTTGTATCTCCAAAAATTTGAAATTTTTTAATGCTTTAAGTAATTTTGAACTGTTTTTGGTCCTAATTTTTAACTATTTTTTTCCAAAAACTTTAAATTTGCATTTTTAAGTGCTTTGAGTCATTCTTAATTGATTTTAGTTCCAACACTAGCTCGAGTTATTCTACAAACTCCAAAATTCAATTTTTATTATTTCAATTTTCTGTCTCTGATCGCAACCAGTATTTTTCAAAAAATTCCAAATTGGTAATTATAAGGCCTTTGACTTTATTTAAACCGATTTTGGCTTTAAAATGTTTATCTCAATTATTCGAAAAACTTTAATATATGCATTTGTATCTCCAAAAATTTGAAATTTTTTAAAGCTTTAAGTAATTTTTAACTGTTTTTGGTTCTAATTTTTAACTTTTTTTTTCAAAAAGTTCAAATTTGCATTTTTAAGTGCTTTGAGTCATTCTTAATTGATTTTATTCCCAATACTAGCTCGAGTTATTCTACAAACTCCAAAATTCAATTTTTATTATTTCAATTTTCTGGCCCTGATCGCAACCAGTATTTTTCAAAAAATTCCAAATTGGTAATTATAAGGCCTTTGACTTTATTTAAACCTATTTTGGCTTTAAAATGTTTATCTCAATTATTCGAAAAACTTTAATATATGCATTTGTATCTCCAAAAATTTGAAATTTTTTAAAGCTTTAAGTAATTTTGAACTGTTTTTGGTTCTAATTTTTAACTATTTTTTTCCAAAAACTTCAAATTTGCATTTTTAAGTGCTTTGAGTCATTCTTAATTGATTTTAGTCCCAACACTAACTTGAGTTGTTCTACAAACTCCAAATTTGAATTTTTATTATTTCAATATTCTGGCCCTGATCGTAACCAGTATTTTTCAAAAAATTCCAAATTGGTTATTATAAGGCCTTTGACTTTATTTAAACCGATTTTGGCTTTAAAATGTTTATCTCAATTATTCGAAAAACTTCAATATGTGCATTTGTATCTCCAAAAATTTGAAATTTTTTAAAGCTCTAAGTCATTTTTAACAGTTTTTGGTCCTAATTTTTAACTATTTTTTTCCAAAAACTTCAAATTTGCATTTTTAAGTGCTTTGAGTCATTCTTAATTGACTTTAGTCCCAACACTAACTTGAGTTATTCTACAAACTCCAAATTTGAATTTTTGTTATTTCAATTTTCTGGCCCTGATCGTAACCAGTATTTTTCAAAAAATTCCAAATTGGTTATTATAAGGCCTTTGACTTTATTTAAACCTATTTTGGCTTTAAAATGTTTATCTCAATTATTCGAAAAACTTTAATATATGCATTTGTATCTCCAAAAATTTGAAATTTTTTAATGCTTTAAGTAATTTTGAACTGTTTTTGGTCCTAATTTTTAACTATTTTTTTCCAAAAACTTTAAATTTGCATTTTTAAGTGCTTTGAGTCATTCTTAATTGATTTTAGTTCCAACACTAGCTCGAGTTATTCTACAAACTCCAAAATTCAATTTTTATTATTTCAATTTTCTGTCTCTGATCGCAACCAGTATTTTTCAAAAAATTCCAAATTGGTAATTATAAGGCCTTTGACTTTATTTAAACCTAATTTGGCTTTAAAATGTTTATCTCAATTATTCGAAAAACTTTAATATATGCATTTGTATCTCCAAAAATTTGAAATTTTTTAAAGCTTTAAGTAATTTTGAACTGTTTTTGGTTCTAATTTTTAACTATTTTTTTCCAAAAACTTCAAATTTGCATTTTTAAGTGCTTTGAGTCATTCTTAATTGATTTTAGTTCCAACACTAGCTCGAGTTATTCTACAAACTCCAAAATTAAATTTTTATTATTTCAATTTTCTGTCTCTGATAGCAACCAGTATTTTTCAAAAAATTCCAAATTGGTAATTATAAGGCCTTTGACTTTATTTAAACCTATTTTGGCTTTAAAATGTTTATCTCAATTATTCGAAAAACTTTAATATATGCATTTGTATCTCCAAAAATTTGAAATTTTTTAATGCTTTAAGTAATTTTGAACTGTTTTTGGTTCTAATTTTTAACTATTTTTTCCAAAAACTTCAAATTTGCATTTTTAAGTGCTTTGAGTCATTCTTAATTGATTTTAGTTCCAACACTAGCTCGAGTTATTCTACAAACTCCAAAATTCAATTTTTATTATTTCAATTTTCTGTCTCTGATCGCAACCAGTATTTTTCAAAAAATTCCAAATTGGTAATTATAAGGCCTTTGACTTTATTTAAACCTAATTTGGCTTTAAAATGTTTATCTCAATTATTCGAAAAACTTTAATATATGCATTTGTATCTCCAAAAATTTGAAATTTTTTAAAGCTTTAAGTAATTTTGAACTGTTTTTGGTTCTAATTTTTAACTATTTTTTTCCAAAAACTTCAAATTTGCATTTTTAAGTGCTTTGAGTCATTCTTAATTGATTTTAGTTCCAACACTAGCTCGAGTTATTCTACAAACTCCAAAATTAAATTTTTATTATTTCAATTTTCTGTCTCTGATAGCAACCAGTATTTTTCAAAAAATTCCAAATTGGTAATTATAAGGCCTTTGACTTTATTTAAACCTATTTTGGCTTTAAAATGTTTATCTCAATTATTCGAAAAACTTTAATATATGCATTTGTATCTCCAAAAATTTGAAATTTTTTAATGCTTTAAGTAATTTTGAACTGTTTTTGGTTCTAATTTTTAACTATTTTTTCCAAAAACTTCAAATTTGCATTTTTAAGTGCTTTGAGTCATTCTTAATTGATTTTAGTTCCAACACTAGCTCGAGTTATTCTACAAACTCCAAAATTAAATTTTTATTATTTCAATTTTCTGTCTCTGATCGCAACCAGTATTTTTCAAAAAATTCCAAATTGGTAATTATAAGGCCTTTGACTTTATTTAAACCTATTTTGGCTTTAAGTAATTTTTAACTGTTTTTGGTTCTAATTTTTAACTTTTTTTTTCAAAAAGTTCAAATTTGCATTTTTAAGTGCTTTGAGTCATTCTTAATTGATTTTATTCCCAACACTAGCTCGAGTTATTCTACAAACTCCAAAATTCAATTTTTATTATTTCAATTTTCTGGCCCTGATAGCAACCAGTATTTTTCAAAAAATTCCAAATTGGTAATTATAAGGCCTTTGACTTTATTTAAACCTATTTTGGCTTTAAAATGTTTATCTCAATTATTCGAAAAACTTTAATATATGCATTTGTATCTCCAAAAATTTGAAATTTTTTAATGCTTTAAGTAATTTTGAACTGTTTTTGGTTCTAATTTTTAACTATTTTTTTCCAAAAACTTCAAATTTGCATTTTTAAGTGCTTTGAGTCATTCTTAATTGATTTTAGTTCCAACACTAGCTCGAGTTATTCTACAAACTCCAAAATTAAATTTTTATTATTTCAATTTTCTGTCTCTGATCGCAACCAGTATTTTTCAAAAAATTCCAAATTGGTAATTATAAGGCCTTTGACTTTATTTAAACCTATTTTGGCTTTAAAATGTTTATCTCAATTATTCGAAAAACTTTAATATATGCATTTGTATCTCCAAAAATTTGAAATTTTTTAAAGCTTTAAGTAATTTTTAACTGTTTTTGGTTCTAATTTTTAACTTTTCTTTTCAAAAAGTTCAAATTTGCATTTTTAAGTGCTTTGAGTCATTCTTAATTGATTTTATTCCCAACACTAGCTCGAGTTATTCTACAAACTCCAAAATTCAATTTTTATTATTTCAATTTTCTGGCCCTGATCGCAACCAGTATTTTTCAAAAAATTCCAAATTGGTAATTATAAGGCCTTTGACTTTATTTAAACCTAATTTGGCTTTAAAATGTTTATCTCAATTATTCGAAAAACTTTAATATATGCATTTGTATCTCCAAAAATTTGAAATTTTTTAAAGCTTTAAGTAATTTTGAACTGTTTTTGGTTCTAATTTTTAACTATTTTTTTCCAAAAACTTCAAATTTGCATTTTTAAGTGCTTTGAGTCATTCTTAATTGATTTTAGTTCCAACACTAGCTCGAGTTATTCTACAAACTCCAAAATTAAATTTTTATTATTTCAATTTTCTGTCTCTGATCGCAACCAGTATTTTTCAAAAAATTCCAAATTGGTAATTATAAGGCCTTTGACTTTATTTAAACCTATTTTGGCTTTAAAATGTTTATCTCAATTATTCGAAAAACTTTAATATATGCATTTGTATCTCCAAAAATTTGAAATTTTTTAAAGCTTTAAGTAATTTTGAACTGTTTTTGGTTTTAATTTTTAACTATTTTTTTCCAAAAACTTCAAATTTGCATTTTTAAGTGCTTTGAGTCATTCTTAATTGATTTTAGTTCCAACACTAGCTCGAGTTATTCTACAAACTCCAAAATTCAATTTTTATTATTTCAATTTTCTGTCTCTGATCGCAACCAGTATTTTTCAAAAAATTCCAAATTGGTAATTATAAGGCCTTTGACTTTATTTAAACCGATTTTGGCTTTAAAATGTTTATCTCAATTATTCGAAAAATTTTAATATATGCATTTGTATCTCCAAAAATTTGAAATTTTTTAAAGCTTTAAGTAATTTTTAACTGTTTTTGGTTCTAATTTTTAACTTTTTTTTTCAAAAAGTTCAAATTTGCATTTTTAAGTGCTTTGAGTCATTCTTAATTGATTTTATTCCCAACACTAGCTCGAGTTATTCTACAAACTCCAAAATTCAATTTTTATTATTTCAATTTTCTGGCCCTGATCGCAACCAGTATTTTTCAAAAAATTCCAAATTGGTAATTATAAGGCCTTTGACTTTATTTAAACCTATTTTGGCTTTAAAATGTTTATCTCAATTATTCGAAAAACTTTAATATATGCATTTGTATCTCCAAAAATTTGAAATTTTTTAAAGCTTTAAGTAATTTTGAACTGTTTTTGGTTCTAATTTTTAACTATTTTTTTCCAAAAACTTCAAATTTGCATTTTTAAGTGCTTTGAGTCATTCTTAATTGATTTTAGTTCCAACACTAGCTCGAGTTATTCTACAAACTCCAAAATTCAATTTTTATTATTTCAACTTTCTGTCCCTGATCGCAACCAGTATTTTTCAAAAAATTCCAAATTGGTTATTATGAGGCCTTTGACTTTATTTAAAGCGATTTTGGCTTTAAAATGTTTATCTCAATTATTCGAAAAACTTCAATATGTGCATTTGTATCTCCAAAAATTTGAATTTTTTTAAAGCTTAAAGTCATTTTTAACTGTTTTTGGTTCTAACTTTTAACTATTTTTCCCAAAAACTTCAAATTTGCATTTTTAAGTGCTTTGAGTCATTCTTAATTGATTTTAGTCCCAACACTAACTTGAGTTATTCTACAAACTCCAATATATGCATTTGTAGATGTTCCGAATAATTTTTAGTGGATTTTGAATTAGTGGAAATAGTGGATTAGTGAATATTTCTTAGTCGGTTTTGGTTGTAACTTTAATCTGCAATTTGTCAATTTTTTTTAAAT
Organism: Taphrorychus bicolor; assembly: GCA_951812265.1. Classification (NCBI taxonomy): domain Eukaryota; kingdom Metazoa; phylum Arthropoda; class Insecta; order Coleoptera; family Curculionidae; genus Taphrorychus; species Taphrorychus bicolor. The sequence goes on from OX638301.1 coordinate 8,365,413, forward strand.
TGTTTTTTTAAACGTTTTAAGTATTTTTTAAATGATTTTGACTCAACGAGATAGTGTATGTATTAGATCTGAACAAACCCTGTTGTTTTGTAGTTCTGGACCCCCCTTTTTAGCCACTGGTACTTTAAAAATGGCGGCGATATGCTTGAATTGACATCACTTGACGTCTTATTTTAAATCATTTGAAGTTCTGATTCGCCAATTGATGTGTTCTGACGAGAAAAAAAGACGTCATGGGTGCCTTAAAAATGGCGGTCTTCAGGCCAAAAAGAGGGATAATTTTAAAGAAAATATCGGCATTTGTTGGCTCTGTCCATACCTCCTAGGTCATTGGGCCAAAACAATGACTTTATCGATAGAGATATATACAGAGCAACAAATACCAATATTTTCGTAAAAAAAAGTCTGCCATTTTTAAGGTACCTGTGATGTAACTTACGTCATAGGTACCATATATTAATCTGAATTTTTTTAAAAAATTTTAATTACTTTTTTTTTATGTTTTGAAACTTTTTAAAAGTATTTTGGCAATATTTCTAAAATGAATTTCTACAAACCCTACAAATTTATATTTTTGTACATTTGGAGTCAGTTTTAACTAATTTTGGCATTAGTCTTGACTTTCTCGAAAAACTTTAAGTGAAAAGTTCGTATTTTAAACCAAGATTCATATACTTTAGTCCAAAAGTGTATTTTATCAAAAATACTATCAGAGGATTTGAAATATTTTTGCAGTATTTTGTCCTAATAATCAGTTTATCCAAAAACATCATTTATAGAGGATGTAGGTTATTTTTAATCAATTTTAGTTGTAATTCTAACCCTGCATTTATCTCTCAAAAAATTTCAAATTTTGAAAAAATCATGATTTAAGTTATTTTTTAACCAATTTTAGGCGCTAATCATGATGATATGAATTTCTCACAAAACCTCAAATATATTACTCTACACGTTTTGAGTAATTTTTAATGATTTTTGACCCTAATCTTAACCTTTTCCAAAAAACACCAATATTTTACTTTGAGGAATTTCTTGTCGAAATTTATATATTTTGATCAAAAAATTACATTTGCTATAAACAAGAAATTAAAAAATTCGAAGCGATTTAACTAATTTTGCAATTTTTAAAATTGACTTACCACAAAAACATGTAAATTTGCATTATTAATATGCACCTGCATAAAACAGTGAGAGGAAAAGCTTCTCAAGTTAGAGGCGATCAAAGTTGAAAATTGAGAAAAAAATTCGTAATACCCCCCCCCCCCCCCTTGGGACACAACAATTTTTCAATAATCATTTTCAATTTCAGTAACAAACTCAATTTGAATGAAGTTCAGCTCAAAAGAGGTTGTTTTAAAAAAGGTCCAAAAACGCGATTCTAAAAGTGCCTAGAAAACGACTTATGAAGGAGTCTATCTCTGAAAAAACTGCACCTGCGGAACTTCTAATGATGGGGCGTGAAAGAGGACATCAATTAGAAGAAAAAACAGTTGCAAAAGCTCAAATTAAGCTCAAATAAGGTTGTTTTAAAAAAAGTCCAAAAACGAGATTCTAAAAGTGCCTAAAAATTGACCTCCGAAGGGGTCTATCTCCGGATATATTGCACCTGGGGGGGGGGGGGGTGAAAGAGGACATCCAGAAGAGGATAACACAGTTGGATTCACTCTAATCGGCCAAGGCGTTCTCAAGTTACAGGCGATCAAAGTTGAGAATTGAGAAGGGAAGGAAAAACAAATTTATTCGAAAAGGAGTTCTTATAAGAAAAAAGAGGTAAATTAGAAAGTTTTCAGTAAGATGCAAAAGCAAATAATGGATTAAATTCTAGCAACTAACTATTTATACAAGTGTGCAATTTTAATTTTAGTTTTTTTTATAATAGAGAATAAAATAAATTCTTATGATGGTCAGAGACGGGCTCATTATCGAATAACGAAATACAGAATCCAAATTGAGCTTATTAAGATAGAGCTTTCAAAGAGTTGAGAATACCATTAAGTACAATAGTCCGTCGGACTTTGAACATTTCAAATCAATATTCTGAAGTCGGAAGAAAAACTTCCAGACTAGAACTATTTGATTTTTCAAGTACTTGAAAAAAGAATTATTGGACTTGACATTCACTGCCTCAAACTTGACTTGAAATCAAGTCAAGTGAGGTCAAGTGGCTTGAAAATCAAGTCAAACCGGGAAGTAGTTTTTTCTTGATGTTAAGACATTATTATCCAGTTTTTGCCTTGTATTGTTGAAATTTTATTTGTGTTGTTACGCTGCTCCAGTTTTACATTTACCCGAACACCAGTATAGAACCTGTAAATTCTCGAACCCATTTTCAATTTCTCAACAGAAAGTTTTATAATAACGAAGAAGACATAATGATATTTTACCTATTTAAGCCTCTATGATGATGCATTTCTTCATGCCAACCGAATACTTTATCAATAGATTTATATTTTCCTTTGAAAGGCGAGATATATGTATTTTTCCCCGGCGGAGATTTTATGTTATTTGAGAAAACACTATACAAGACGAATTGAATTTTCCATATTTCAGATATTTGTTCAGTTATTTTTGTAATTCTAAAGCCCGGGAAATGGATATGAGAGGAGCGGCTCAAGCATTTTTATTTTTGAAACGACGCCGATGGACGGACGGTTAAAGTTTGCCTGAAAGATATTGAAAATTTTTGTTTGTTCTCTCTGTGAATAGAAAAAAAACGGTAACAACCAGAAAGCAGGAAGCGGATGCCCACGGTCAATAATTAAACCAACAGTTCAAAGAGAAGAAATCGAGCCTTGGGGCGTCACTGTTAACATCTAAATGGGCCCAAATGGGTGTTATTTCGGACAATTTGACTATTCAATTTCCTACGTCACGGTACCGGCCTCCTCTAACCGCCATAATAGCTCGGTTTTATGGTGCCAAACAAATCCCATTGTTCAAACCGTGTTTTACATGGCAGTACTGTTAACGTTTTAGCAACCCACTAATTACACAAGAGTATAAGCCTCTTAGAGTATTTTGCTTGAAACCCAACTAGGCAATTTGCAAGCCATAATTGTTAACTAATAGGCAATAACTGCGTACATCCATCCATCCTGTCCGAAATCGAGGATATGATTTGGTGATTAATGATTATCGATATTAATAGATATTATTCCGCCATCGAAATAGAATAATATGCCGTTCAGCTCCATGCCCCATGTACTAACATTATTGGGCCATTAATCACTACCTCTATGGCCATAATATTATTAGACATAATAGCCCACATTTCCTCATACCCTAGATAAACGTGGCTGTTTTTTGATTAAGTTATATACAACCTGTTTCCCTTCAAGATTTACTTGCAAGAAGTAATTAGCAAATAAATAGCATCAAATTTCTAAGCATTTTATGCTATTGAGTTATTCGGTCAATTTTCGAAAACTATAGAGGAAGCAAAAGTGAAAATGTCTTGATTAATTATCGCCAACTGGTTTTGAAAAATTATCTTCCTTATGGTGAACCAGAGTACCTCCAGTCGACATTTCAGGTACTTTCAACCTTCACTTCCAATAGGGGATGATTGACTAAAACTTAACTTTCTTTAATCGACACGTATTATTTACTTTGTAATCTGCAGTTTTTCGATACCGTTTTGAAAAGTAATAATGAGTGAGATAACGAAGGAGTTATGGAGAAGACAGCGTGTAAAAGACAGATGCATAGGTTAGTTCAGGTTAGTTACCTTCCGCTCTTTTCAAAAAGCCAAAAAATACAGTGCAATATCTCGCAAGGAAAAAGTTTTTGAAACCGCTATTAGTAATAATGAGTGGGATAGAGAAAGAATTATGGACAAGACAGCGTTTTAAAGAGAGATGCATAGATGTTTTTTTGCATTAGTACAGAAAGCTGCCCCGTAAGAGCCAACCATTATATAATTGTTAGAACAAATTACTTCTAGTTAATTTAGGCTTTCAGCTCTATTAAAAAAGCCAAAAATTAAAGCGAAATATCTCGCAAGGAAAATGGTTTTTAAAATCGTTTTCAAGTAATAATGAGTGGGCTAGAGAAAGAGTTGTGGAGAAGACAGTGTTTCACAGAGAGATGCATAGATGTTTCTTTGCATTATTTCGACCCACCTTTCTGTAAGTGGTGGAACAAATAACATTTAGTTAATTAAAAAAAAGCCAAAAATTAGATTGAAATATCTCGTAAGGAAAATAGTTTTTGAAACCGTCTTTAAGTAATAATGAGTGGGATAGAGAAGGAGTTATGGAGAAGACAGTGTTTAAAAGAGAGATGCATAAATGTTTCATCGCATTAGTTCGAAAGGTGGGCCCTCATGGGTCCATCTTTCTATAATTGACAAAACAAATTATATCTAGTTAATTTAGGTTAGTTCAGGTTAGTTCTTTTCACATTTAAAAAAAAACAAAAATTACAGTGACATATTTCGCAAGGAAAAAGTTTTTGAAATCGTTTTTAAGTAATAATGAGTGGGATAGAGAAGGAGTTAAGGAGAAGACAGTGTTTAAAAGAGAGACGCATAGATGTCTCTTTGCATTATTTCGAAAGGTGGGCCCTTACGGGCCCACCTTTCTGTAAGTGGTGGAACAAATTACATCTAGTTAATTTAGGTTAGTTCACGTTAGTTGCTTTCAGCTCTTTTAAAAAAGCCAAAAATTAGAGTGAAATATCTCGCAAGCAAAATTGTTTTTGAAACCGTTTTTAAGTAATAATGAGTGGAATAGAGCAAGATTTATGGAGACTACGGTGTTTAAAAGAGAGACGCATAGACGTTTCTTTGCATTAGTGTGAGAGGTGGGCCCTTGCGTGCCCAACTTTCTAGAATTCATAGAACAAATTATATCTAGATAACTTAGGTTAGTTCAGGTTAGTTACTTTTAGCTTTTTTTTAAAAAAAAAACAAAAATTTCAGTAACATATTTCGCAAGGAAAAAGTTTTTGAAATCGTTTTAAGTAATAATGAGTGGGATAGAGAAGGAGTTAAGGAGAAGATAGTGTTTAAAAGAGAGATGCAAAGATGTTTCTTTGCATTACTTCGACCCACCTTTCTGTAAGTGGTGGAACAAATAACATTTAGTTAATTTAGGTTTGTTCAGGTTAGTTGCTCTTTTAAAAAAGCCAAAAATTAGATTGAAATATCTCGTAAGGAAAATAGTTTTTGAAACCGTCTTTAAGTAATAATGAGTGGGATAGAGAAGGAGTTATGGAGAAGACAGTGTTTAAAAGAGAGATGCATAAATGTTTCTTCGCATTAGTTCGAAAGGTGGGCCCTCATGGGTCCATCTTTCTATAATTGACAAAACAAATTATATCTAGTTAATTTAGGTTAGTTCAGGTTAGTTCTTTTCACATTTAAAAAAAAACAAAAATTACAGTGACATATTTCGCAAGGAAAAAGTTTTTGAAATCGTTTTTAAGTAATAATGAGTGGGATAGAGAAGGAGTTAAGGAGAAGACAGTGTTTAAAAGAGAGATGCATAGATGTCTCTTTGCATTATTTCGAAAGGTGGGCCCTTACGGGCCCACCTTTCTGTAAGTGGTGGAACAAATTACATCTAGTTAATTTAGGTTAGTTCACGTTAGTTGCTTTCAGCTCTTTTAAAAAAGCCAAAAATTAGAGTGAAATATCTCGCAAGCAAAATTGTTTTTGAAACCGTTTTTAAGTAATAATGAGTGGAATAGAGCAAGATTTATGGAGACTACGGTGTTTAAAAGAGAGACGCATAGACGTTTCTTTGCATTAGTGTGAGAGGTGGGCCCTTGCGTGCCCAACTTTCTAGAATTCATAGAACAAATTATATCTAGATAACTTAGGTTAGTTCAGGTTAGTTACTTTTAGCTTTTTTTTAAAAAAAAACAAAAATTTCAGTAACATATTTCGCAAGGAAAAAGTTTTTGAAATCGTTTTTAAGTAATAATGAGTGGGATAGAGAAGGAGTTAAGGAGAAGATAGTGTTTAAAAGAGAGATGCAAAGATGTTTCTTTGCATTACTTCGAAAGGTGGGCCCTTACGGGCCCACCTTTCTGTAAGTGGTGGAACAAATTACATCTAGTTAATTTTCGTTAGTTCAGGTTAGTTGCTTTCAGCTCTTTTAAAAAAGCCAAAAATTAGAGTGAAATATCTCGCAAGGAAAATTGTTTTTGAAACCGTTTTTAAGTAATAATGAGTGGGATAGAGAAAGATTTATGGAGACTACGGTGTTTAAAAGAGAGACGCATAGACGTTTCTTTGCATTAGTTTGAGAAGTGGGCCCTTGCGTGCCCAACTTTCTAGAATTCATAAAACAAATTATATCTAGATAATTTAGGTTAGTTCAGGTTAGTTACTTTTAGCTTTTTTTAAAACCAAAAATTACAGTGACATGTTTCGCAAGGAAAAAATTTTTCAACCGTTTTCGGTAATAATAAGTGGGATAGAGAAAGACTTATGGAGAAGAGAGCGTTTAAGAGAGAGATGCAGAGATGTTTCTTTGCATTAGTTCGAAAGGTGGGCCCTTATGGGTCCATTTTTCTATAATTGACAAAACAAATTATATCTAGTTAATTTAGGTTAATTCAGGTTAGTTGCTTTCAGATTTTTTTAAACAACCAATAATTACAGTGATAAATTTCGCAAGGAGAAAAGTTTTTGAAATCGTTTTTAAGTAATAATGAGGGGGATAGAGATGGCGGTATGGAGAAGACAGTGTTTAAAAAAGAGGTGCATAGATGTTTCTTTGCATTATTTCGAAAGGTGAGCCATTACGGGCCCACTTTTCTATAAGTGGTAGAACAAATTATATCTAGTTAATTTAGGTTAGTTCAGGTTAGTTGCTTTCGTATTTTAAAAAAGCCAAAAATTAGAGTGAAATATCTCGCAAAGAAAAGTGTTTTTGAAACCATTTTTAAGTAACAATGAGTGGGATAGAGAAGGAGTTATGGAGAAGTCAGTGTTTAAAAGAGAGACGCATAGATGTTTCTTTGCATTATTTCGACCCACCTTTCTATAAGTGGTAGAACAAATTATATCTAGTTAATTTAGGTTAGTTCAGCTTAGTTGCTTTCAGCTCTATTAAAAAAGCCAAAAATTAGAGTGAATATCTCGCAAGGAAAGTACTTTTTGAAACCGTTTTTAAGTAATAATGAGTGAGATAGAGAAGGAGTTATGGAGAAGACAGTGTTCAAAAGAGAGATGCATGGATGTTTATTCGCATTAGTTCGAAAGGTGGGCCCTCATGGGTCCATCTTTCTATAGTTGACAAAACAAATTTGAGTTAATTTAGGTTAGTTCAGGTTAGTTGCTTTCAGCTCTATTAAAAAAGCCAAAAATTAGAGTGAATATTTCGCAAGGAAAGTACTTTTTGAAACCGTTTTTAAGTAATAATGAGTGGGATAGAGAAGGATTTATGGAGACTACGGTGTTTAAAAGAGAAACGCATAGACGTTTCTTTGCATTAGTTCGAGAGGTGGTCCCTTGCCTGCCCAACGTTCTATAATTCATAGAACAAATTATATCTAGATAATCTAGGTTAGTTCAGGTTAGTTACTTTCAGCTTTTTTAAAAAAACCAAAAATTACAGTGACATATTTCGCAAGGAAAAAGTTTTTGAAATCGTTTTTAAGTAATAATAAGTAGGATAGAGAAGGAGTTAAGGAGAATATAGTGTTTAAAAGAGAGATGCAAAGATGTTTCTTTGCATTATTTCGAAAGGTGGGCCCTTACGGGCCCACCTTTCTGTAAGTGGTGGAACAAATTACATCTAGTTAATTTAGGTTAGTTCAGGTTAGTTGCTTTCAACTCTTTTAAAAAAGCCAAAAATTAGAGTGAAATATCTCGCAAGGAAAATTGTTTTTGAAACCGTTTTTAAGTAATAATGAGTGGGATAGAGAAGGATTTATGGAGACTACGGTGTTTAAAAGAGAGACGCATAGACGTTTCTTTGCATTAGTTCGAGAGGTGGTCCGTTGCCTGCCCAACTTTCTATAATTCATAGAACAAATTATATCTAGATAATTTAGGTTACTTCAGGTTAGTTACTTTCAGCTTTTTTAAAAAAACCAAAAATTACAGTGACATATTTCGCAAGGAAAAAGTTTTTGAACCGTTTTTGGTAATAATAAGTGGGGTAGAGAAAGACTTATGGGGAAGAGAGCGTTTAAGAGAGAGATGCATATATGTTTCTTTGAATTACTTCTAAAGATTGGCCCTTATGGGCCCACCTTTCTATAATTGATAGAACAAATTATATCTAGTTAATTTATGTTAGTTCAGGTTAGTTGCTTTCAGCTTTTTAAAAAAAAAAAACAAAAAATTACAGTGACATATTTCGCAAGGAAAAATTTTTTTAACCGTTTTTGGTAATAATGAGTGGGATAGAGAAAGACTTATGGAGAAGAGAGCGTTTAAAAGAGAGATGCATAGATGTTTCTTTGCATTAGTTCGAAAGGTGGGCCCTTATGGGTCCATCTTTCTATAATTGACAAAACAAATTATATCTAGATAATTTAGGTTAGTTCAGGTTAGTTGCTTTCAGATTTAAAAAAAGGCAAAAATTAGAGTGAAATATCTCGCAAAGAAAAGTGTTTTTTAAACCATTTTTAAGTAACAATGAGTGGGATAGAGAAGGAGTTATGGAGAAGTCAGTGTTTAAAAGAGAGACGCATAGATGTTTCTTTGCATTATTTCGAAAGGTGGGCCCTCATGGGTCCATCTTTCTATAGTTGACAAAACAAATTATATCTAGTTAATTTAGGTTAGTTCAGATTAGTTCTTTTCACATTAAAAAAAAACAAAAATTACAGTGACATATTTCGCAAGGAAAAAGTTTTTGAAATCGTTTTTAAGTAATAATGAGTGGGATAGAGAAGGAGTTAATGAGAAGGTAGTGTTTAAAAGAGAGATGCAAAGATGTTTCTTTGCATTATTTCGAAAAGTGGGCCCTTACGGGCCCACCTTTCTGTAAGTGGTGGAACAAATTACATCTAGTTAATTTAGGTTAGTTCAGGTTAGTTGCTTTCAGATTTAAAAAAAAAAAACAAAAATTACAGTGACATATTTCGCAAGGAAAAGGTTTTTGACATAGTTTTTAAGTAATATTGAGTGGGATAGAGAAGGAATTATGGAGAAGACCGTGTTTAAAAGAGAGATGCATTGATCCCTCTTTGCATTATTTCGAAAGGTGGGCCCTTACGGGCCCACCTTTCGACCGACTAATAGTTTTTGAAACCGTTTTTAAGTAATAATGAGTGGGATAGAGAAGGAGTTATGGAGAAGACAGTGTTTAAAAGAGAGATGCATAGATGTTTCTTTGCATTAGTTCGGAAGGTGGGCCCTTACGGGCCCACCTTTCGACCGACTAATAGTTTTTGAAACCGTTTTTAAGTAATAGTGAGTGGGATAGAGAAGGAGTTAAGGAGAAGACAGTGTTTAAAAGAGAAATGCAGAGATGTTTCTTTGCATTATTTCAAAAGGTGGGCCCTTGCGTGCCCAACTTTCTATAATTCATAGAACAAATTATATCTAGATAATTTAGGTTAGTTCAGGTTAGTAACTTTTAGCTTTTTAAAAAAAAACCAAAAATTACAGTGACATATTTCGCAAGTAAAAAGTTTTTGAAATCGTTTTTAAGTAATAATGAGTGGGATAGAGAAGGAGTTAAGGAGAAGATAGTGTTTAAAAGAGAGATGCAAAGATGTTTCTTTGCATTATTTCGAAAAGTGGGCCCTTACGGGCCCACCTTTCTGTAAGTGGTGGAACAAATTACATCTAGTTAATTTAGGTTAGTTCAGGTTAGTTGCTTTCAGATTTAAAAAAAAACAAAAATTACAGTGACATATTTCGCAAGGAAAAGGTTTTTGACATAGTTTTTAAGTAATATTGAGTGGGATAGAGAAGGAATTATGGAGAAGACCGTGTTTAAAAGAGAGATGCATTGATCCCTCTTTGCATTATTTCGAAAGGTGGGCCCTTACGGGCCCACCTTTCGACCGACTAATAGTTTTTGAAACCGTTTTTAAGTAATAATGAGTGGGATAGAGAAGGAGTTATGGAGAAGACAGTGTTTAAAAGAGAGATGCATAGATGTTTCTTTGCATTAGTTCGGAAGGTGGGCCCTTATGGGTCCATCTTTCTATAATTAACAAAACAAATTATGTTTAGTTAATTTAGATTAGCTCAGGTTAGTTGCTTTCAGATTTTGTTAAAAAACCAATAATTACAGTGATATATTTCGCAAGGAGAAAAGTTTTCCACCTGTGGCGTGCGTGCCGCAATTTCGCTTCATCTTTTTGAAGAAAAGTTTGGTATGTCACTGGTCTATCAAAAAATAAAGTCTACGCTTTTGTTCTCTGTTCAATTCTAAACAAAACAGCTCTCTTAAGTTTTCTTCGTTAGGCGCGTCATTTTCAAGTAAAAAAAATAAAAATCGTTTTAATGCACGTCTTAGACCTCAACAAGATGGAACGTGTTATTTCAGTTCAAACTTGAAAATAACAAATTTTTAAATGAAATAAACTTAAATTAAATTGTTCGAAATGTCCTCGCTCAACTTTTCAAGCGGTTTCGAAGATATTGTTATTTATTTTTTTTTAATAAAACTTTAACACCCTGTATCTTCGTAACGATGCTCTTAAGGACCCTCATTTATTAGAGCTTTTCACCTCCTAAAGTTTGTCAAAGTACTTTTGAATCACCGTGTATAAAAAAAAATATTTTTTTCTGCCGCTAACATATCTCTGTTTTAGCTGTTGGTTTCTTAGTTTTGATACACCCATCCCTAAACCATCTCTGCACTGCATAACTCAGCACTCTCTTACCCACAGCCACAGCTCATCTCGGAACCAGGTTATCATTAATCGAGTCCCCGGCGACAACCTCTGGTCGGAATATACGAGTATGTGGCTTTAGATTTAAGTCAATAACTACATCGACTTGCAAATGTCCCCGAAATTTGGAAGTTTGATTTCCGTGCTGCTCCCACCTGACTTCATTTAAATTTACAACAACTTCTCGGGACCGGCGAATGTTTGCCGTCTCGTTTTTTAAATTTTTTCTCCTTTTTTATTTCGGCCGCATGTCCCATATAAACCGCATTGTGTCAATTTACTGTAATTATTTTCTTACGTCGACCAATGGCGTAGCGCGCTTTCTATCGAAACAGTCGAAAGTCTTCGGGCGCGCAGTTGCTCGCGACGTCCCTGCTTAAGTTTATGAACACCGTGTAAGATGTTCGCCACATCTTATGCAAATAAACGGCGAAACGCCCCATGTTTAATGTATAACCTATTATGTCGAGTTTCGCGGTTTGTTTATGGTTTAGCTAACGACATTAGCATAGTCTGCTATCATCCTTCCTCATCGATAATTATCGAACTCGCTTAGTGTGCACACTCGCCAATTAAGCGTCCTTCTTGGGTTCAGCTTACTCTATTTCGTGTAGCAATTGCTCAGTCAGGAAGCGCTCAATTAATTGAATACCATTCAATTGAAATTTACCCTAAAAAGAACTCAAGTACTAGCTTTTTTATATTGTTGCGATCTCAGGGTTCAATAATTCCAGCGTAACGATTTAACACGAAAATACTATTTATTTGTGTCACAATTACACACAGGTACAATTCGACTACTAAATAACTCACTACTTAACACTTTATAGCCTTCTATGATCGCTTCGTACTTTAGCTTACTTATAGCTCGCTTAATATAAGACTACTCTAAACGGCGCGCGCTATTCGTCTTTTATACACAATCCTAAAGTTACAGAAAAACCTAGAAAGTTCTTGATAAGAATTCTTGAATAATCTCACATAAAAAAAAGGTTGTAAACAACTACATTCTATAGTCTGTTTTAAAACTAGGAGGAGTGATTCAAATTTTCGGCGCGAAAATGGTGGTACTTTATTGGCCGCTTTAATCACGGCCCGATTTACACAAGCAAACTTCTTCTGACGTTTCTCGAATTTGACAATTCGAACTTTCAAATATTTTTTTGTGTGCTCGTTGTTATTTTCAGTTTTTGCTTTTTGCTTGTTCAGTTCTCTAATTTTCTTCGTTTTATATTGTTATATTGTCCAAAAATTCCAAGTACTAGCGGCTGCAGCGGAGGCGGAAATTCTCCACCCAAGAAACGAAAACATTTAGATTTGGGGCATGTCTTTGGCAGAGAAACAGTGCATATTGTAAATTTATACAAGTAATTAACAGCAGACAAGCCTTTAATAAAAACATCTTTTCTGGTTTCGAAAATTGCTGAAGCAGGAGGTAAAAACTGACTCCTTTATATTATTTCCTAAAGGGGCTAAACATTTTTGGGTATTTATAATTATTTTTAGGGATTGCGAAGTCCACAGTTTACCGCACTCTGAAAGAGTATAGGGAAACCGGAAAAGTAGTCGCTTCTAGGCATTGTGGTGGAATACCTGTGACCTGTGATCGTTAAAACTCTCAATGAAGACCAAAAAAAAAATGAAATGAGGAGGCTTGTACATAGCTTTTTTTTTTAAAGAAATTCCCACTTTAAATAAAATACTTGAGGTCTTAGAAAGCCGCAATGATCTGCCATTAATGTCCCGAACATCTTTGTACCGTCTAATGAAGCAAATAAATTGTAAGTAAGTTTTTCAAAGTATTGAAATGATTGGATCTAAACTTATTATTCTATAGGTGCATGAAAAGAAACCTTAAGAGTATTTTAATTGAACGGAGTGTCGTATGGAGAAATACATATTTAAGAAATATCCAGGGGTACAGGCGTGAAAAGCGTCCCATTTTTTTATCTTGATGAAACTTGGGTCAATGAGGGACATACCAAAGAAAAAGTGTGGGTGGACCAAGAAATTAGAAATAGACGTCATGCGCTATCTTTTTCTCTCAAGATTTCACAGCCAATTTGTTAACGTCTTACTGGACACCCAGTAGTATCGGTATCAGTTTCAGTTTGTAGAATTCGGCTCCAACTCAGATGGTGAAATTTCAAATTATCTATGTTCTCTTGTATTTTGATAATGATCCATTTCTGCACTTGGTACTTTTATACTAATCTTCTTTCATATTTTTGAATGTGATTTTAGAATGAATAAATCATATTATAACAGTTATTGGCTTGGCAAGTTTAATTTCAACAGTAGAAATTCGGTAGACCATAAAATTGTCTACCTAATCCCCTAGTTGATCTCACATTTCCCGCTAAAAGATGGAGAAACAAAAGTCCATTTACTTTGATCATCCTTTTCTGTCAAAATTTCATAGCCTACTAGATGAAGTTTTCTAATGAACACCCGGTACATTCTAAAGCGTAGCTTTGAAGCCCTGGGCTGGTCTGGTCTGGTTTAGTGGAATTTCTTCCATCAGGCGTTTTGTCGATGAGGCAATGGGCAAAACGAACTCCCTTATGCCCAATGGTTGCTAGTCTAATGCACCAAGCCTTCACAGTGCTTAATAGATTTCTTTGGTGTCTATAGAGAGCATTAGGGAATACTGGTAACAGGTATTCGAAAAATAAGTAGTTTGCTTAATAAACACATGTCTTAAAACCTGTATTTTGTTTTAGTTTTAACTTTCAAATTTAGTTATAACAAAAATTTAATATAATATATTTTTCAATTATGTAAAAGGGACTGGACATTTTAGAACACAAAGAGGTATGTTTATGTTTTCGTTCCAGATCTTTCCAAAAATTTTAACTAAACTTCAGTATCTTGTAGACAGTATTTGTAGCATACATAGGTACCCCCTCATGGTTTGTCGCTCATGCCAAGTCCAGAATTTTAGTGGACAATTGTTGACACAAAAGATATTATGTTAAAATCTGCTAATGTGAGAGAAAGAAAAGAACAATAAACATAGCTTTTTGCAATATCCCCCTGTTCACAATATATGAATTATATTAGAAATTTTATCAAGGATGTTGGAAAGAACTAGAACCAATACCCAAACATACCTAATTTTGTTTCAACATGTCCTGTCCTTCTCACATAAATAAAAAATTACACAACAATATGTGTTATTTTCTACATATCTTTTAATAAGTGTTGGTATATGACACATGTTATGTAAAAAAAAACAATACAAATAGAAAGTACAACTCGTATGTGGCACAGGAAGAATGTCTGAAGTTAAGTCTTGTGTGAGTTTTTTTAGGTCTGAATGTACAAGCCACACTCTAAGTCAGGTTCAGCAAAACTCAACTGGTACTTGAGCCTAACTTTCTTATGGGTGAGTTCAACTTACAGTTGAGTTTAGCTTAACCGGATTTTGAGTGTAACTTGTATAATTGCACTTTAGTGTGTGTTGCCTTGTTCCAGCAAATGGAATAACTTGCCTTTATTTTGTCTTCAACCACCCATGGTCACTAATATTTTTTTGTGGAACCAATAAGCTGTGGGAGCTGTTGTTAAATTAGATATCTTTAATATTTGCACTCAAATGCAAGTGCTAATAAAAAAGCAGTACTGAAATACATAACTTATTGATCCCACAAAATGCAGAGTATGGAAATAGGTTTCGTGCACTGGCATTAGTTATGATGGTTATATTGGTTATTCCTCGGGTTATTCAACTCATTTCCAAAACATCAGCTTTCAGTTTACTATTTTGCTACTCATTATTTCCCACTTTTTCCAGTTAGTTGGGAAATATAGTAGGTATGTTTGCTTAAAAGGCTTGGTATCAGAACAATTGCATTAGGATAATGTAGTTCACTCTCGATTACACTAATGTAGTTCACCCTCGATTACACTTATAAGTACCGTTAAGAACTGTTATTGGTTTTGCATATTGTATTATCTTCAAAAATCACTCATCATCTTCATGAAAGTTATGTGTGCGTAGGTATGATGAAGAAACTAAAGAACGTTCTAGAGATTTTGGATTGTAACTTTTTACAAACCATTTCTTAGGCTTTTAACACTGCCGCGTTCTTAAGGATAGATAGCAAAGAACAGGACCTCCTTTATACAGTTACATAACAATGTTAATAGAAAAACTTCAATATTGGCTTAAATCAAATAATTTTTCATAATTTTTAACTGAAAAAAGTAAACGTATTATAACATAACCTCATTTCATAAAAATAAAATAATACATCATAAATATGTTTCATTAAAATCCCGACGCCTCAAGAACTTGGCGTGTTCTAGGAGAAAGAGATAGCTAGTCAATAATATTTAAAAAGAAAGAGAGATGAGAAGTTCTGCTAAATGACGTTGGCTGCATCGCGCTCGCCCAGTTCGCATGTCTATTGAATATCCTAGTTTACGATAATTCTAGTAACTTTTTTGGTAACTTTTATCGTGTAAATCTATCTTTGGCCTTTACTCCTCCTAGTTTTAAAACAGAGTATAGATAAATAGATAATAAATCACCCGTGTCAGCCATGACGCAGCGCGGATAGGTCGCGAAGCGGACCAACCACACGCGTTGCCCCGCCTCCGGTGCGGCGTCGCTGCAAACCGTAACAATATGGAAATGTTCAGATCATGATTAGAGCCAAAATCGACCAAAAAACGGACATTTTTTTAAAATACAGACTAAAGTGGACTAAAAATGCCGCTCATCCTCCAAAATTCTAAACATTAATGTTTTTTGAAAAAACTTAATTGAAAAGATAATTACGCAAAATTGGTTTAAATACATGATAAAACGCATCTAAAGTGTGGAATTTCTTCCCTCTACTTCCCGACGTTGACTGATTCTACTGCGCCACTATCAGTGACTAAAAGATGGTCTCAGATAAAAAAAAGTCAGGCAGAACTATTGCCTTTTATTCTATCATCGCTGTAGGCCATTTGCACTTGCTGACATTAAAATAAGTTTAGAGGTTTCTGTTATCCCCATTTACATCATTTTGGACTGGACAACCGTTCGAATTTAACATACTATTGTGGGAAAAGGTGCAAGTGGTCGCACAAAATTTTAATAGAAAATCTTACAAGACATCCTAATATATAAGTATTTACTTTATTATCGGTAAACTATTTTAAACAAAAAATATATTTCTTAGAGAAAGTAGCAGACATAATTTCTTTTTATACTTCGACAAGAGGATACAATTACCTCTCTTATCAAAATCTGTTAATATATTTTAGGTATTTAACAAAGCTAGGATAAAGCAAATACATCCAGAAATATGATCTGTAGTACATATTGTGTTATTGTGGTAAACTTTTGATAAGGCGTATTTCTAAAATATGCGCCTTTAAAATTATCATATATCTTTAAGGCTTTAAACAAAGCCCGAAAAACACTTTAGATCGTAAATTCTCTTGCCCACATTTACTATCATTTTTTTTTCGATGTTTTAGGACGAGTAGTTTCGTAGAAGCCGCTTACCTCGCTGATTGGGACACCCTGTACGTTAGTCTTAGAACAGTTTAACAGGAGCTTTTCTTCCACTTTCCTTGAAATACGGACGCTTTTCGGGTCACCATAAAACCCAATTGTTTTCTCAGCTAACTCCGAATTTTGGACTGAGGAATTCTGCTTTTTTAATGCAGCCCGCCCGGCTGCACCACCTCCGACTCGGAGCTTTCCTGCTGGAAATAATGAAAACGTGTGTGTATCGAATGAAATGCTTTCGCCAATAAAGGAAACGATATCGATACGAGGCAGGAGCTAAACTCGAAAGCTCCCTCCAATTTTATTGTTCCAGAGCGAGGAGGAACAAGTGCACGGGGAAATTGGAAAACAGACAGAATGCAAGTCACCCCTATCTGCGGTAAAGTCGTACTGATTTAAGAGACTGCTTAAATTACGTTAATTCTAGGGGGCTTCGCCTACTATTTGTTTTCTTGCAGGATTGTTTGCATATAGCAGGAAACAAAATGTTGAAATTGTCGCTTTGCGCTGCAAAAAAAAATCGTATGCATCAGACTGAAAGGAAAGGGAGGCAGAGAGAGAGGAGTCATTGATCTGCAGTTGATTCAGATTCCATGCATGGTCTGGTAAACATGCAAAAGCTCTAATCAAAGCGTTTAATGAAATAAGAGATCTGCTTAACAATCAGGTTTGGACGAATGGATCCGACCTCTCATTTTTATTTCCCATGGGCGAGCACGGCGTATTTTTAGGTAATGGAAAACGAACATCCGAGCGCCAGAAGGCTATCGAAGTGTTTTATTTGAGGCAGCATTGAAAGCTCCTATAAAAGGGTTTTATTCGATTAGACAATTAGAGGAAAAACATCCTATACGCGGGAGAGGAAAATGTTGGCTCCGTCCGTTGCATAATTATGGAGGAAACTGCAGTAATTCGATACCTACGATATTTCCATAATGGAAGCAAAAAACCTGTATTATTGATAAAATGTCATCTGTGTTATTGTTAATACATTCATAATATTCTTTCTTACCTACAAATAGTAAAAAAAACTGTGCGAAAGGTTAGCAATAGAGGGCAGTAGTGTGTCTGTCTCCATAATGTGACTATCTCCAGCTGTTTTCTTCTCTTATTGGTTCAAGAGTTCCGGAGATATAAACCTTGGATTATCGATTTTTAGGCACTATCGGATCCACTTGAAATGGATCATGTTTGATTTGTTCTTAGAAGATTGAAATCGTCTCATTTGATTCAGAAACATCAAAAAAATGATTCTACAGTTTTTACTAAATAGACCAAAGTTGGGGTTGTTACGTTCTTTTTGTCAATTCCCATCTTTGAACGCTTGCAACTTTGGAACCAATCCGGAGAAAAAGAAGAGCGCTGTCGGCCTCTTTAGGCTGTTTTACTACAGCTGTAGAGGCAAGTTGAGACAGGGACTCCTAACATAGTAAATTTACTAACCTAAGAAACTGTTTAAGTACAAAACCGTTAAATGGATAGGGTACTTGTGACGTTTTAAATAATTGAGGTAAAAACATATCCTCCATTATGCTTGTCACAATATAAAAGTTGGATAGTTGGATGAAGATTAATTGGAGACTAGGAGAATTTTGTTACTGACCACCACCGCATTTTGGTTTAGCCAGTCAAGTAGAGAAACCTGGCATGCATATGATTTAGTGCTTAGGATAAATAGAACTATAAATGGCAAAACATAAATTCCGGTAAAAGACTGCGTTGTTGTCCAAAGAAAACCATGGATCGTGATCCATGGTTTTGATGGGACGGTGTTAGTTCAAGATTGATGTTCCTGGTGCAGAGCCATATGCTACCAACAATGCTGAATGCAACACTGAAAAACTGGATCTAGACAAGGCAAGTCCATAAATTACCCCAAGTCAAGGTGAGGTACCATGCGGAGAAATGAATGACACAAGGGTAAATGTGACACCAACGTTACTCTCCAGGAAGAGGAAACACCTGGTTTGAATACAGTCTTGCTGCATTATTGCAAGTCCCTTCTGCAACCGATCGAACTGAATCTAAAAGTTTTCTTCTCTTCTTGGTGTCCTCTTTCCAACGAAAGTCATATTGATTCAATAGTTTCGCAGGAGGAAGGGGGGAGGGGAGTTGCATCTTTTCCCCCAAAAATCCCACTGGTTCCATAGTTTAGGAAATGTTCTATTTTTAGTTTATAGACCCTTAATGGACCCTTCGACGGTCTATTTTTAGGCATGATTAGGATCGGCTTTGTACCCTTTTTAAAAAACTTACTTTTGGGACTAGTTTTAAAACAATTGTTTTTGTTTGTTTCCTAGAGAATTAAAATCGTCTCATATCGATCAAAAACAGCATAAAAAATTTCAGTGCGGTGTTGCGTTTTTTTTTCTCAATTTCCAAATCTCACCTCCCATAGTTTTGGAGCGAATGATTCGATCAAAGTGAATCCAACTGTTTTATTTTCTTCTTGATGTAATCTGTCTCTTTCTACCAACGAAAGTCCCGTTGGTTTAATAGTTTCGGAGATAGACCTTTTCGATTGTCGATTTGTACGCAGTAACGGATTGACGCCACTTTTAAAAAAATTACTTATGGGACTAATTTAAAAGTTATGGGAAAAATCAGATTTGTCTCGTTCTTAAGAGATTGTAATCGTCCCATTCCGAGCAAACACAACATAAAAAATGTTCTAGAGTTTTTTTGAAATTGACCAAAGTGGGGGAGGAAGTATTGGGTCTTTTCCTTCAGTTTCTAAATTTGTGCCTAAACCTATCCAAGTTAATTTCACTGTTTTTTTTCTCTTTTTTTATGTCCTCTTTCTTTTTCAATCGACGCCAATCAAGGCCCATTTGTTCGATATCTATCGAGATCGACGCCTTCGATGGTCAATTTGTAGGCACTATCGTAACGACTTTTTTGCTATTTTTAAAAAACTCACTTATGGGACTAATTTCACTCGAATTATATTTGTTTTCATTCTTAGGGGATTGAAATCATCCTATTTCGATCAAAGACAGCATAAAAAATGTTCTAAAGTTTTTTTGAAATTGACCTAAGGGGTGGAGGAGAGTATTGAGTTTTTTTCCTCAGTTTCTAAATTTGAATTCCCATAACTTTGAAACGGATAAACCTATCGAACTTAATCCAACTGCTTTTTTTCGCTTTTTTATGTCCTCTTATATTGGGGGAGTATTGGGACTTTGTCCTCAGTTTCTAAATTTGAATTATAATAGCTTTGAAGCGAATGAACCTATCGAAGTTAATTCCGGTGTTTTCTTCCTTTTTTATGTCCTCTTTCTTTTTCTATCGACAAAAAGCCCATTTGTTCGATATCTTTCGAGTTCGACCCCTTTAATGGTCGATTTGTAGGCACTATCGTAACGACTTTTTTGCTATTTTTAAAAAACTCACTTATGGGACTAATTTCACTCGAATTATATTTGTTTTTATTCTTAGGGGATTGAAATCATCCTATTTCGATCGAAGACAGCATAAAAAATTTTATTTTTTTTTTAAGTTGACGAAAGGGGTGGTGGGGAGTATTGGGTCTTTTTCCTCAGTTTCTAAATTTGAATTCTCATAGCTTTGAAACGAATAAACCTATCCAAGTTAATTCCGGTACTTACTTCTCTTTTGTATGTCCTCTTTCTTTTTATATCGACAAAAGGCCCATTTGTTCGATATCTTTCGAGATCGACCCTTTTGATGGTCGATTTGTAGGCACTGTCGTAACGACTTTTTTGCTATTTATAAAAAACTCACTTATGGGACCAATTTCGCTCGAATTATATTTGTTTTCGTCCTTAGGGGATTGAAATCGACCTATTTCGATCAAAGACAGCATAAAAAATGTTCTAAAGCTTTTTTTGAAATTGACCAAAGGAATAGAGGGGAGTATTGGGTCTTTTTCCTCAGTTTTTAAATATGAATTCTCATAGCTTTGAAACGAATGAACCTATCCAAGTTAATTCCGGTGTTTTCTTCTCTTTTTTATGTCCTCTTTCTTTTTCCATGGACAAAAGGCCCATTTGTTCGATATCTTTCGAGTTCGACTCCTTTGATGGTCGATTTGTAGGCACTATCGTAACGACTTTTTTGCTATTTTTAAAAAAACTCACTTATCGAGCTCGCTATAAAACTCACTCGAATTATATTTGTTTCCTTCTTAGGGGATTTAAATCGTCCTATTTCGATCAAAGACAGCATAAACATGTTCTAATTTTTTTTTTAAATTGACGAAAGGGGTGGAGGGGAGTATTGTGTCTTTTTCCTCAGTTTCGAAATTTGAATTCTCATAGCTTTGAAACGAATGTACCTATCCAAGTAATTCCAGTGTTTACTTCTCTTTTTTATGTCCTCTTTCTTTTTTTATCGACAACAGGCCAATTTCTTCGATAGCTTTCGAGATCGACCCCTTTGATGATCGATTTGTAGGCATTATCGGAACGACTTTTTTGCTATTTATAAAAAGCTCACTTATGGGACTAATTTCACTCGAATTATATTTGTTTTCATCCTTAGGGGATTGAAATCGTCCTATTTCGATCAAAGACAGCATGAAAAATGTGCTAAAATTTTTTTTTAATTTGACCAGGAGGTTGGAGGGGAGCATTGGGTCTTTTTCCTCAGTTTATAAATTTGAATTCTCATAGCTTTGAAACGAATGAACCTATGCAAGTTAATTCCAGTGCTTTTTTTTGCCTTTTTATATCCTCTTTCTTTTTCTATCGACGGAAGCTCCATTTGTTCGTTAATTTTGGAGGTAGACCCGTTCGATGATCGATTTGTAGGCACTGTCGGATCGACTTTTTTGACATTTTAAAAAAAGTCACTTATTTGACTAATTTCAAACGAATCCTATTCTGATCAAAAACAGCTCAAAACTCGTCAAAACAAGACAAGACTTTTGATTATGTGTTCTTTTTCTGTCAAAAATTCACAGTTTTCTAGATAACGTTTAATACGAAATACGGGATATTTGCCAAATGTAGAATTAGGTGGTGTATCCACTGGATTTGGATGATAAAAGCATTTAACACTTTCTTGTGAAAATTCGGGTTCAAATGAGTGTCAAAATTGGTTAAAAAATAGCGCAAAGCTTCTAAAATTGTATTTTTAGAGTCCTCGACTGAATATCAGTAACCTCATCTAAAAATGCAAAATTAAATATATTGAGAAAGTGATGCTAGGATTAAGGCTAAAATGACAGATTAAAGTGTACAAAAACACAAATTTGAAATGTTTGGAGAAATTTAAATTAAAATTATAGCCACAAATCGATTAACAACTACTCAAAGCATCTAAAAGTGCAAATTGGAAGTTTCCTGGAAAATTCAGTTTAGAATTAGGACTAAAATTGTTAAAAAATGATAATTTTGATGTTTTTTGAAAAAGTCAGGCTAGAATAAAAGCCAAAATACGTGAAAAATTACTGTAAAAATACAAATTTGAAGGGTTTGGTTAAATTGAAATAAAAATTATAGCCAAAATTAACCAAGATTTACTCAGTGCCTCTAAAAATGCAAAATTAAGAGTTTCTGGAAAAACGCAAGTTATCATTAGAGATAAAAGTGGTTAAAATTTTACACAAATTTAAGTTAGAATTGGGAGTAAAATTATTTCAAAATGTCCCATTTCATCTAAAAATTATTATTTTGTTGTTTTTTTGAAAAAGCGAGGCTAGAATAGAAGCTAACGTGACAAATGACTTAAAGCGGCTAAAAATACAAATTTGAAGGGCTTGGAAAAATTTAAATTAAAGTTATAACCAAAATCAATTAAGAATTACTCAATGCATCTATAAATGCAAAATAAAAGTTTCTGGAAAAATTCAGGTTATAATTAGGGATAAGAGTGGTTAAAATTTTACACACAGGACCTCAAAGTGCAAATTCGAAATCCTTAGAGAAATTTAAGTTAGAATTAGGACTAGAATTGTTTCAAAATGACCCATTTCATCTAAAAATGATAATTTTGATGTTTCTTGAAAAAGTCAGGCTAGAATAAGACACGTGCGCCAAAATACGTGAACAATGACTCAAAACGTGTAAAAATAAAAATTTGGAAGGTTTGAAGAAATTAAAATTAAAATTATTATCCAAAATCAATTAAGATTTACGCAATGCACCTAGAAAAAGCAAATTAACAGTTTTTGGAAACATTCATGTCAGGATTAGGGCCGAAAGTGGTCAAAAATTTACACAAAACGTCTAAAACTGTAAATTAAAATTTTCTGGAAAAATTGAGATTATAATTAGGGATAAGAGTTGATAAAATTTTACACGCAGGGTCCACGCAGGGTCCAAAAGTGTAAATTTTAAATCTTTGGGGAAATTTAGATCAGAATTAGAACTTAAATTGTTTGGAAAATCTCATTTTATCTAAAAATTATAATTGTGGTGTTTTTTGAAAAAGTCAGGCTAGAATAGAAGCCAGGATGACTCAAAGATGAACAACGATGACAGAAAAATGACTCAAAGCGTATAACAATACAAATTTTAATGTTTGGAAAAATTAAAAATAAAATTATAACCAAAATCAATTAAGAATTACGCAGTGCATCTAAAGATGCAAATTAACAGTTTCTGGGAAAATTCAGGTCAGGATTAGGGCCAAAAGTTTTTAAAAGTGTATACAAAACGTCTAAGAGTGTAAATTAAAAGTTCGTGGAAAAATTGAGAATATAACTGGAGGCAACAGTTTTTAAAATTTTACTCACATGGTCTAAAAGTGTAAATTTTTAGTCTTTGGGGAAATTTAGATTAGAATTAAAACTAAAATTGTTTCAAAGAGACCCGTTTCATCTAAAAATTATAATTTTGGTGTTTTTTGAAATAGGCAGGCTAGAATAGAAGCCAAGACATGTAAAAAATGACTCAAAGCATGTAAAAATACAAATCGGAAAAGATTAGAAAAATTTAAATTAAAATTATAACCAAAATTAATTAAGAATTAATCAATGCGTATAAAAATAAAAATTAAAAGTTTCTGAAACAATTCATGTTAGTATTAGGGCCAAAAGTATTTAAACTAAAAGTTTCTTGAAAAATTCAGATTAGAATTAGGACTAAAATTGTTAAAAAAAGACCTATTCCACCTAAAAGTGACAATTTTGATTCTTGAAAAACTCAGGCTAGTATAAAATCCAAGATATGTGAACAATGATTCAAAGCGTGTAAAAATACAAATCAATTAGAATTTACTCAATGCATCTAAAAAAAGCAAATTAACGGTTTCAGGAAAAAATCAGGTCAGGATTAGGGCCAAAAGTGGTTAAAAATGTATACAAAATGTCTAAGAGTGCAGAGCAAAAAGCTTCTTCAAAAATTCAGGTTAGAATTAGCGAGAAAAGTGTTTAAAATATTATACAAAGAGTCTATAAGTGCAAATTTTAAGTCTTTGAATAAATTTAGGTTAGAATTAGGACTAAAACTTTTTTAAAATGACCCATTTCATCTAAAAATGATAATTTTGATGTTTCTTGAAAAAACCAGGCTAGGATGAAAGCCAAGATACGTGAACAATGACTCAAAGTGTGTAAAAATACAAATTTGGAGGGTTTGAAGAAATTAAAATTAAAATTATAGACAAAATCAATTATGATTTACTCCGTGCATCTTGAAAAAGCAAATTAACAGTTTCAGGAAAAACTCAGATTAGGATTAGGGCCAAAAAATGGTTAAAAATTTACACAAAACGTCTAAGAGTGCAAATTAAAATTTTCTCGAAAAATTTAATTATAATTAGGGATAAGAGTTGTTAAAATTTTACACACAGGGCCCAAAAGTGTATATTTGAAATTTTTGGGAAAATTTGGATCTGAATTAGGACTTAAATTGTTGCAAAAAACCCATTTTATCTAAAAATTATAATTCTGGTGTTTTTCGAAAAACTCAGGCGAGAATAGAAGGCCAAGATATATGAAAAATTACCCAAAGCGTGTAAAAATACAAATTTGAAATGTTTGGGAAAATTTAAAATAAAATTATAACCAAACTCAATTAAGAATTACTCAGTTCATCTAAAAATTAACAATTTCTGCGAAAATTAGGGCCAACAGTTTTTTAAAAATTTAAACAAAACGTCTAGATGTGCAAACTTTCTATTCCATCTAAAAGTGACAATTTTGATGTTTCTTCAAAAAGTCAGGCTAGAATAAAAACCAAGATATGTGAACAATGAGTCAAAGCGTGTAAAAATAAAAATGTGAAGTGTTTGGGGAAATTAAGATTAAAATTATTGCCAAAATGAATCAAGATTTACTCAATGCCTCTAAAAATAGCAAATTAACAGTTTCTAGAAAAACTCAGGTCAAGATTAGGGCCAAAAGTGGTTAAAAATGTATACAAAACGTCTAAGCGTGCAAAGTAAAAACTTCTTCAAAAATTCGGGTTAGAATTAGCGAGAAAAGTATTTAAAATATTATACAAAGGATCTATAAGGGCAAATTTGAAGTCTTTGAATAAATTTAGGTTGGAATTAGGACTAAAACTTTTTTTAAATGACCCATTTCATTAAAAATGATAATTTTGATGTTTCTTGAAAAAGCCACGCTAGGATAAAAGCCAAGATACGTGAACAATGATTCAAAGGGTGTAAAAATACAAATTTGGAGGGTTTGAAGAAATTAAAAACTCAGATTAGGATTAGGGCCAAAAATGGTTAAAAATTTACACAAAACGTCTAAGAGTGCAAATTAAAATTTTCTGGAAAAATTGAGATAATAATTAGGGATAAGAGTTGTTAAAATTTTACACACAGGGCCCAAAAGTGTATATTTGAAATTTTTAAGAAAATTTAGATCTGAATTAGGACTTAAATTTTTGCAAAAAACCCATTTTATCTAAAAATTATAATTCTGGTGTTTTTCGAAAAACTCAGGCGAGAATAGAAGGCTAAGATATATGAAAAATTACCCAAAGCGTGTAAAAATACAAATTTAAAATGTTTGGAAAAATTTAAAATAAAATTATAACCAAACTCAATTAAGAATTACTCAGTTCATCTAAAAATTAACAATTTCTGGGAAAATTAGGGCCAACGGTTTTTGAAAAATTTACACAAAACGTCTAGATGTGCAAACTTTCTATTCCATCTAAAAGTGACAATTTTGATGTTTCTTCAAAAAGTCAGGCTAGAATAAAAACCAAGATATGTGAACAATGAGTCAAAGCGTGTAAAATTAAAAATGTGAAGTGTTTGGAGAAATTAAGATTAAAATTATAGCCGAAATGAATCAAGATTTACTCAATGCATCTAAAAATAGCAAATTAACAGTTTTTAGAAAAACTCAGGTCAAAATTAGGGTCAAAAGTGGTTAAAATTGTATACAAAACGTCTAAGAGTGCAAAGTAAAAACTTCTTCAAAAGTTCAGGTTAGAATTAGCGAGAAAAGTGTTTCAAATATTATACAAAGAATCTATAAGGGCAAATTTGAAGTCTTTGAAGAAATTTAGGTTAGAATTAGGACTAAAACTGTTTCAAAATGACCCACTTCATCTAAAAACTATAATTTTAGTGTTTTTCTAAAAAGTCAGGGTAGAATATAGGCCAAGATACGTAAAAAATGACTCAAAATGCGTAAAAATACAAATGTGAAGTTTGTGTAGAAATTAAAATTAAAATTTTCGCAAATTAACAGTTTCTGGAAAAATTCAGGTCAGGATTATGGCCCGAAGTGGTCAAAAATTTACACAACACGTCTAAAGCGCAAATTAAAATTTCTTGAAAAAATCAGGTTAGAATTAGCGAGAGAAGTGGTTATGTTACACAAAGGGTCTATACGTGCAAATTTGAAGTCTTTGGAAAAATTTGGGTAAGAATTGTAGCATCTCACTTTTGAAAAAATCTGTAGCGTATCTCGCTTCTGAAAAATTTTTGTGAAACCCAATTTTTTTGAAATCAGGTTAAAATGTAAAAATGTCAGGAATTTCAACCATTAAGATTGTGGAGGCGGTCTTTTTTCCATATGATTTATTTGTTTTTTTGTTCAATGAGATTTATAGGCCAATAAAATTAATACTTATGGGGAATAAAAAAAAATACAAAAAAAGGGAAAGAACAAAATAAAACAAAAGACACAACGAACCGAGTATTTTGTTGAGATGTCAAGTTTTTTTCTATCTAATTCGAGTTACAATTGGGGAATAAAAAAATGATCTACTTAATCTAAAAATGCAAATTTTGATAATTTTTTACTCTCAGGTTAGAATGGGCCAAAATTAAAGAAAAATTAATTAAAGTGTGAAAATTCAACATTGGAGGATATAGAGAAATTCAAATCAAGATTATGGGCAAAACTAGGCAAATTCAGGTTGGGATTAGGGCAAAACCCGTTAGAAATAACGTATAAAAATACTAATTTGGAAACTGTGGAAAAAAAGTAGGTTGGCATTTGAGTAAAAATCGTTATTATGCATAATCGATTAAATATCGGCGATGATCTAAATTTTGTTATACCGGGTGTTTTTTTTTAACAGCGTGTGCTATTTTTCACTCCAAACGGGCTAACATTTACCCGATTAATTTAATTTTGTTATCGATATATTTGCACAATCCTAAATCCATTATGAACGATATAGAAGGTGTTCCTAAAAAAACGTATCATAAATGTAGCCACTTTCTTATTTTGGAGCCTGGAATAGCTCCAAAATAATATACCGGGTATGAAAGGTTAAATCCTGAGAATGGTTTTCAATTAATATTTCCGAAACGTGTGGGGATAAATTAATGAAACTTGTATTGTTATCATGCCCTTTCTACAAGTTAAGTAGATATGAACACATTTGCCCAGGGGCGGGTAATAGGAGGGAAGTCGTGTACAAAAAGTACCTAAACATTTTTGCGTTTATACATATCGACCAAAATGTCTATTTTCTATCGATAATTATTCCATAAACGAAATATTTCGATTATATCGCCCAACACTAGCATATTCCTACCTATATAAATGACAAGGTCATTGGGTATTCCACCATGGATGATCAGACAACCCAAATGATGTGGCAGTACCTAAATTCAATGTGATAGAAAATAGTCTTTTTCCAGGTAGTTTTGTTGTGCTTGGAACAAATTTTAATTGTCTGCAACGATTTAACGATTGGAAAGTGGTAAACTATATATGAGAGGTCCTACCTAAGCGGTCAAATAAATGGTCTGTTCCCAATTCATGGGTAGTAAAGTAACAAATTTGATTGCATGTTTGAACTAATATTTTCATGATTGGGTTCCACTATTTAAATCCTCTAAGAATTATGTTTTGTAGATAGCTGAGAATATTGATTACTGACACCTTATAATGACTAGCGGGCAACTCAATCTATTTATATAAAATTGTTTAGGTCTTGAGCAGCAGTTACCGTGAGCCTGTAACGAGCAGATTTCCGTTAAGCAAATAAAAGAAGAAAAGTTCTCCCGATAGTAATTCACCGTCCCAATTTCCCAATTGCATCTAATCAAACCACGAGCTCCTAATAAGTAAGGCTCTCCTAACTGTACTTCCCTATCGAGGTCCCAATCAGCCCATATCCCATTACTAGTAGTTTGACTGCAGTCAGCTGGGCAGGTACCTGTAATTTAGCCTACGCGGAACCCCGGAAAAAATTACAGACAATTTAACGACTCTATTCTTCGAGAAGTTGTTAATCCATTCTGCGAGAGAGATATCTGCCGATCTAACTACTGTATTACCGGGGCTCAGACAAGATCTCGTTAATCATCATTTTTAAAGCGATCTCGCTTACGAAATTGTCCGTCAGCATAAATTACCGACCACTGGTAAGTTTCTATTGCCAACGGTCGCTCCTTATATTATTATGTCGGCCAGAAAGCGTGATAAAGCAAAAATTGTTCCCGATGGTCGTCTACTTTACTGCCGACCAGATCCATTTTTGATTAGAACAAAAATTTGCAGATAAGTGCTTCCAGGTTGCGCAACAGTGGTGGTGGTGGTGGTGCTTGACCTCACAACATGCATTTCCATCGTTACTGCATTGCAAAACGAGAACGACAACATCAATGTCGTGCGATATCGTCATATTTCAGAAATGCTTTATGGCTGAAACTTGTCCCATTGTGTCTTAATTATTAATTAAAAATGGCCACTTTGTTTTATCGGGCCATGGAAATATCGTCCGAGAATTGCAGACAAACTTATAAGGTCAGTTTTAATCTGGCAGTTGAGGGCTATAGAGTCCGAGCATGCGATACCACGATTAATCAGATATGAAAAGTTATGTGCTCCCAGCTAAAAATCGTTAGCTGACCGTCGTCGGAGAAAGGATATGGTAGTCGTGAAATTGCTACAATGTTACTCCTGACCGCCTTAAGCGTGTCCTTGTGAGTACCTTTAGTGGTAAAAGTATTATTTAAGCCCCACAAAGCTTGAGTGTGTGTTATTTTTTTAATTCCCGATTAGAGCGCCCTTCGCTTTTTCGCAGGTCAAGCAGGAAACGCTCGGCATTAAATATTAACTGACACCTGCCACTCGACGAAGGGTTTTATGAAACTTAAAAATTGCAAATTTCATTCTACTAGAAGGGCGTTGCAGTAGAAATTATTTAGAACGTTAATTCCCATAATTCTGCCGGGTCAACGCTGGGTTTTGAGCAATTATTTTTTTAATTTAAATGAACACTCGCAGTGAAGAGTCCATTCTTTTCGAAGGGTTCATTCGATCTAAAGTTGTAGGTAATCAGCTACGAAGGACCTATCTCCGAAACTATCGAACCAAAGGGACTTTCGTTGGAAAGAGGAGAAAGAGGACACCAACGAGAGAAAAAATCAATTGGATTCACTTCAATTGGTTCCAAGGTTGCAGGCGTTCCAAGATGAGAATTGAGAAAAAATACGTAATAACTCCAACTTTGGTGTATTTAATAAAAAATGTAGATTTTTTTTTACGTTTTGACGTTATCAACGAATCGATTTCAATCCTCTAAGAACGAAACAGACATAATTAATTTGAAATTAGTCCCATAAGTGAGTTTTATAAAAATGGTGTTAAGAAAGTACTTAAAAACCAACCTATCTTCATAACTTTCGAACAAATGAGGCTTCCGTAGAAGAAGAGAGAGGACATAAAAGAGAGAAAAAGAGAAAAGGAAATTCCAATTTATAAATTGAGAAATAATACTCCCTCCCCCTTTTGGGTTTCTGGTGCTTGAGTATTTTTTAACTGTATCTCGGCTTTTATTCTAGCCTGACTTTCAAAACACATCAAAATTATAATTTTCAGATGAAATAGGTCATTTTGAAACAATTTTAGTCCAAATTCTAACCTAAATGTCTCCAAAGAGTTCAAATTTGCGCTCTTAGGCCTTATTATAACCTGAATTCTCCCAGAATCTTTTAATTTGCATTTTTAGATTCATTGAGTAAATCTTAATTGATTTTGGCTATAATTTTAATTTTAATTTCTTCAAACTCTTCAAATTTGTATTTTTACACTCTTTGAGTCATTTTTCACGTATTTTAGCTTCTATTCTAGCCTGGCTATTTCAAAAAGACTGAAATTGTAATTTTTAGATGAAATGGGTCATTTTGAAACAATTTTAGTCCAAATTCTAACCTAAATGTCTCCAAAGAGTTCAAATTTGCGCTCTTAGACCTTATTATAACCTGAATTCTCCCAGAATCTTTTAATTTGCATTTTTAGATTCATTGAATAAATCTTAATTGATTTTGGCTATAATTTTAATTTTAATTTCTTCAAACTCTTCAAATTTGTATTTTTACACTCTTTGAGTCATTTTTCACGTATCTTGGCTTCTATTCTAGCCTGGCTATTTCAAAAAGACTGAAATTATAATTCTTAGATGAAATGGGTCATTTTGAAACAATTTTGGTTCTAATTCTAACCTAAATTTCCCCAAAAACTTCAAATTTACACTTTTAGACCCTATGGGTAAAATTTTAATCACTTTTATCTCTAATTATTAGCTGAATTTTCCCAGAAACTTTAAATTTGCATTTTTAGATTCAGTGAATAATTCTCATTTGATTTTGATAATCATTTTGATTTAAATTTTTCCACATCCTTTAAATTTATATTTTTACATGCTTTGAGTCACGTTTCACGTATCTTAGCTTCTAACCTGACTTTTTCAAAAAAGCACCACAATTATAATTTTTAGATGAAACACATTTTAACACTTTTGGCCCTAATTCTGACCAGTATTAATCCAGAAACTTTTAATTTACATTTTTAAATGTATTGAGCAATTCTTAATTGATTTTGGCTATAATTTTAATTTTAATTTTTTCATACTATTCAAATTTTTATTTTATACACTTTCAAAAAACAAAGAAAATTGTCATTTCTAGGTGAAGTGGATCATTTTGAAACAATTTTAGTCTTAACTCTAACTTAAATTTCCCCAAAAACTTCAAATTCACACCTATAACCTGAATTTTTCCAGAATCTTTTAATTTGCATTTTTAGATGCATTGAGTAATTCTTAATTGATTTTGGTTAGAATTTTATTTTAATTTTTTCCAGACCCTTCAAATTTGTATTTTTTCATTCCTTGAGTAATTTTTCACGTATCTTGGCTTCTCTTCTAGCCCGACTTTTTAAAAAAAAAACAAAATTATAATTTTTAGTTGAAGTGAGTAATTTTAGAACAATTTTAGTCCTAATGATAATCTAAATTTCCCCATAGACGTCAAAGTTACACTTTTAGACCCTGTGTGTAAAATTTTAACCACTTTTTTACCTAATTACATAACCATCAACCTTTGTTCTATCTTGTACAGAAGGGGGGATTTGTCGCGTCTAAATAGGGATGGGTCACCTCCTATATAAATTTCGCGCCTTTCTTCCACGTGTCATTTACTTCTAGACTTCAGGGCATTACCTATAAAATGCTACAAGAACTGAATTTCTTGAATACTCCATTTTTAAATACTCTCTGTATCTGAATTTCTCCAGAAGCTCCAATCTGGCATTTTTGTGAGTCAATTTTTACCGATTTTCTCCCTAATTATAGCCTGAATTTCTCCAAAAAGTATCTTTTTGCATTTTCAGAAGCTTTTCTTTCGATCTTGGCCATAATACTAGCCCAAGTTATTCAAAATTTTTATTTTTAGACGACTTGAGTCATTTTCAACCAATATTGACATAAATCTTAATCGGAAAATTTTCAAATTGCTATTTTCTGAAAATGGCACTTTGAGTCTGACTTTCTCCAGAAACTCCAAATTGACATTTTTTAGAGGATGTTAGTAATCCAAGTTTCCCAAATTTCCATTTTTAGATGTCTTGAACCATGTTTAATAAATTTTGAACCTAATTCTAACTAAATTTCTTTAAAAATACAATTTTACACATTTTTGTCCCTAAGCTTAAGCCTACACTTTTAATTTGCACTCTTAGACATTTTGTGTAAATTTTTAGCCCCTTTTGGCCCTAATCCTGACCTGAATTTTTCCAGAAAAAGCCTGAACTAAACTGGTTTTTCCAGAATCTTTTAATTTGCATTTTTAGATGCATTGAGTAAATCTTAATTGATTTTAGTTATGATTTTAATTTCACCAAACTCTTTAAATTTGTATTTTTGCATGCTTTGAGTCATTTTTCACGTATCATAGTTTTTATTCTAGCCTGACTTTTTCAAAAAACTATAATTTTTATATAAAATGAGTACTTTGGAACAATTTTAGTCCTAATTCTAATCTAAATTTCCACAAAGACTTCAAATTTGCACTTATAGACCCTTTGTGTAACATTTTAACCACTTTTCTCGCTAATTCTAACCTAAGTTGTTCAGGAAACTTTTCATTTGCACTTTTAGACATTTTATATAAATTTTTAACCACTTTTGGTCCTAGTTTTGGCCTGAATTTTTTCAGAAACTGTTAATTTGCATTTTTAAATGGATTGAGTAATTCTTAATTGAATTTGGACATAATTTTAATTTTAATTTCTTCAAACCCTTTAAATTTGAATTTTGCAAACTTTGAGTAATTTTTCAATTATCTTGGTTTTTAGTCCAGCCTGAATTTTTCAAAAAACATCAAAATTATCATTTTTAGATAAAACAGGTCATTTTAAAACAATTTTAGTCCTAGTACTATCCTAAATTTCTCCACACACTTCAAATTTGCCTCTTGAAACGGTCTGTGTATTTTTTTAACCACTTTAGATGCTAATCCGAACGTGAACTTACCCAGAACCTTTTAATTTGCATATCTGGTGGTTTGAGTATTTTTAACTGTATCTTAACTTTTATTCTAGATTGACTTTTTCAAAAAAAACATCAAAATTATGATTTTTAAATGAAATGGGTCATTTTGAAACAATTTTTACACTTACCTACATTTTTCCAAAAACTTCAAATTTGCAGTTATAGACCTTTTGTGTAACGTTTTAAGCACTTTCCTAGCTAATTGTAACCTGAATTTTTGTGTAAATTTGTTTACTGTTTTTGATCAGACTGGCACGCTTTCAAGACGTAACAAACTCAATTTGAATGAAATTAATCTCTAAAGAGTTTTTTTTAAATGGTTCAAAACCGCGATTCTAAAGTGCCCAAAAATTGACCACCGAAGGGGTCTCTCTCTGAAAATATTGCACCTACAAAACTTTCAATCATGTGAGGTGAAAGAGGACATCAAGGAGAGGAAGAAATAGTTGGATACACTCAAGTTACAGGCGTTGACAAAGTTGACAGCGATTAAAAGAGAGATGCATTATCTTTTTTTGTTGCATTAGAGCGAAAGGCCCCATCTTTATATAATTGTTTGAACAAGTTATATCTAGTTAATTCTGGTTAGTTCAGGTTAACTGCTTTCAGCTATTTTGATAAAGCCAAAAATTTCAGTGAAATATCTCAAAAGGAAAATAGTTTTTGAAACCGTTTTTAAGTAATAATGAGTGGGATAGAGAAGGATTTATGGAGAAGACAGTGCTTAAAAGAGAGATGCATAGATGTTTCTTTGCATTATTTGGAAAGTTGGGCCCTTACGTGAAATATCGTGAAATAATGAATGAGATAGAGAAAGACTTATGGAGACATTTTCTTTTTTTCTTTTGTTAGAACAAGTTATATCTAGTTAGTTTTGGTTGGTTCAGATTAGTTGCTTTCAATTACAGGAATCTAGTACATTATATAGAGGGAACTAGGTACTTTAGCGCGAGCCCGGTTTTGCTGAGTACTAAAAACTGCTACCCGTTTCATCCTTAATACTAACCACTGTTTTATTTTTCAAATTGTAATTTCTTGGGAGAATTATGAATAAAACCAAATTAGGTAGTTGGCGTTTGAGAAAAAAGCACTTTCTGAATTCGTAATTTTCCACATTCTGAGCCTCTGCCTCTTTTGTAAAAATTTCAATGTATATCGCACCATGGAAGCGGTTCCTTCGACATGAAAAACCATCAAATTTAATGCGCCATAAATCCCCGATTCCACTACAGTAACAAACTACCGTTCTGAACCCAACCCCAATACATCATCACTGGGAAAACACGACTTATTTAAATAAGATTTATTTTAATATATTTTTTATCACTTTTCAGCGGACTTTGACAAATCGCATTTTTTCCATAGGAAAATACACCCCCCGCTCGGATCGGCTTTTGATTTATTTATGGCCGTTCGGCGGAATAAAACATTTCGGAATTTTTATGAGGACATTAACAATTTAGTTCTTGTAATGTGTCGTTTTCCACTCGAAAATGTTTTATTTGCCAGACCCTCACCAGCCTGGATGAATCGCCCGCCTACCGGGATTAATCATTTTAATTTACTGGTTTGTTTTCCCTTGTTCTATATATCAGCTTTTTATTTAAATTTATATCGCATAGTTTTGTCGAAAAAGTCCTCGCTTAAAATGCAAGGCTGACCCGAATCGATTAAACGGGCTTAATCTAAAGAACAATAATTAAAAATACAAATTTAATCTGCACTAGTTAAGCACACGGAACAGGGAACAAAGGATATTTCACCTGCTCCCCTGATAACAGTTTTATGCAAGCAAGGTTTTAGTGAAAAAAGCAAAAAACAAACACCTATTTCGTGCTCAGGGCGAATTACTTGTTGGCGATTTATTAAAAAATTTATTATGTCGAAAGGGTGTATCCACTCAGGGAAATTGATAAAAAAATTGGACATTTACAAGTGAATGAAACATTCTTTGAGGTTGAAAATCTCAATTTTGCAACTGTAGATTAGCACATATTACAGATTTCTGTTGAATACAATTAACTGGATTTAACAACAAAACTAAACATCAATTTAGGAACGTAGCCGAATATACTTTAACGTGCGGCGTATATGAAACTAGCAATTCTTTCGGGCAGCTGCGTTCAAAAATTCGAAACAAAATGACAATAATTTTCCATTTTTTGAACTATCTGATAATCTTCATGGTAAACACCTAAGCTGACCTCTAAGCTGTGTATTAGCATATAAAACAGTTTTCCTGTATCTCGTTAGTTTTAAATCGCCCTCGATTCGATATTTTATCACACT
Organism: Taphrorychus bicolor; assembly: GCA_951812265.1. Lineage (NCBI taxonomy): Eukaryota > Metazoa > Arthropoda > Insecta > Coleoptera > Curculionidae > Taphrorychus > Taphrorychus bicolor. The sequence goes on from OX638301.1 coordinate 8,400,189, forward strand.
TAGAATTTAAAAAATTAACTAAACTCGACAGTAAAACTAAACGTCCATTTAGGAACGTAGCCCAGAATACTTTAACGTGCGACGTATAGCAAAACTGGCAATTGTTTCGTGCAGCTGCGTTCAAAACTTCAAAAACAATATGACAATAATTTTCCATTTTTTGAAAACTAACCTAATCTACATGGTAAACACATAAGCTGATCTCTAAGCTGTGGATTAGCATATATTACAATTTTCCTGTATCTCGTTAGTTTTAGATCACCCTGTATACTCGACTCTATATTTTATCACATTTAGAATTTTAAAAATTAACTGAATTCGCCCGCAAAACTAAATATCAATTTAGTAACGTAGCCGAGAATACTTTAACGTTTTAACAAAGTAAAATGACAACAATTTTCCATTTTATTAAATTTATCCTAAATTACAAGGTAAAGCTCTGGATTGGCATATATTAGAGTTTTTCTGTATCTCGTTAGTTCTAAATTGCCCTGCATATTCGACTCTATATTTTATCAAACTCAGAATTTTAAAAATACACTGAATTCGACAGTAAACTAAACATCAATTTGGAACGTAGCCGAGAATAATTTAGCGTGCGACGTATAGGAAAACTGGCAATTGTATCGAGAAGCTGCATTCAAAATCTAAAATAAAACGACAACAATTCTCCATTTTATCAACTTTATCCTCTATATTAAATTAGAAGGTAAAGCTGTGGATTTGCATATATTACAGTTTCCAGTATTTTGTTAGTTTTAGGTCGCCCTGTATACTCTACTGTATATTTTATGACACGTAGAATATTTAAAATTAATTGGATTCAACAATAAAATTAAATATCAATTTAGAAACGCAGCCGAGAATACAATCTGCGAGGTAGAGGAAACTAGTAATTGTTTCGGGCAGCTGCGTTCAAAAATTCAAAATATAATGACAGTAATTTTTGATTTCTTGAAACCTAACCAAATCTACATGGCAAACACCTAAGCTGACCTCTAAGCTGTGGATTAGCATATATTACTGTTTTCCTGTATCTCGTTAATTTTAAATCGCGCTGTATACTCGACTCTATATTTTAACACATTTAGAATTTTAAAAATTAACGGAATTCGATCGTAAAACTAAACATCAATTTAGGAACGTAGCCGAGATTACTTTAAGGTGCGACGTACAGGCAACTGGCAATTGTTTCGAGCAGCTGCGTTCAAAACTTCAAAATAAAATAACTATGATTTTCCATTTCTTGAAAACTAATCTAATCTTTCTGTGGATTAGGATATATTACAGTTTTCCTGAATATCGTTAGTTTTAAATCGCCCTGTATACTCGGCTCTCTATTTTATCACACGTAGAATATTTAAAATGAACTGGATTCAACAATAAAACTAAACGTCAATTTAGGAACGTAGCCGAGAATACTTTAACGTGCGACGAATAGGAAAACTGGCAATTGTTTCGGGCAGCTGCGTTCAAAATCCAAAATAAAATGACAACAATTCTCCAGTTTATTAACTTTATCCTGAAGTAAAGGTAAAGCTGTAGATTTGCATAACGACACGAAAACTGTAATATAAGATATTATATTACAGTGTATATTCTACTCAATATACCCTGTGTATTCTACTCAATATTTGATCACACGTAGAACATTTAAAATTAACTGAATTCAACAATAATACTAACATCAATATAAGAACGTAGCCCAGAATACTTTAACGTGCGACGTACAGGAAAATTGGCAATTGTTTCGGGCAGCTGCGTTCAAAACTTCGAAACAAAATGACAATAATTTTCCATTTTTTGAACTATCTGATAATCTACATGGTAAACACATAAGCTGATCTCTAAACTGTGGGTTAGCATATATTACAGTTTTCCTGTATTTCGTTAGTTTTAGGTCACCCTATATACTCTAATCTATATTTTATCACACGTAAAAGATTTAAATTAACTGAATTCAACAATAAAGCTACACATCAATTTAGGAACGTAGCCGAGAATACTTTAACGTGCGACGTATACGAAACTAGCAATTGTTTTGAGCAGCTGCGCTCAAAATCCAAAATAAAATGAAAATATTTTTCCATTTTATTAACTTTGTCGCATATCGATTTTGTTAGTTTTAAGTCGCCTTGTATACTCTACTCTAGAATATTTAAAATTAAACTGGATTCAACAATAAAACTAAAAACCAATTTAGGAACGCAGCCGAGAATACTTTTACATGGACGTATAGGAAACTGGAAGTAGTTTCGGGCAGCTGCATTCAAAAATTCAAAATAAAATGACAACCACTTTCCATTTCTTAAAGAACAAAGGAGACGTCTAAGCTTTAGATCAACATATATTACATTGTGTCTCGTTAGCTTTAAGACACCCTGTTTATTCTGCTCTATAAATGGTCTTATTTAGAGAATGAAAAATTAATAATTGCTGAATGCCACAAAAACTAAACATCCTGCCAAGAACGTAATGGGAAAACTAACAATGGTTTCGGACATCTGCGTTCAAAAATTATGAAAATAAAATAAAATAACCATTTTTTATTTTTCTTTTAACCTAACCTAATTTACCTTTAAAGTAAAGAGATATGCTAACGTTTATGCTTTAGAGTTAGCGTATAATATAGAAATTTGTGAACTAAATACTATTAGTATTTTTTTAATAAAGCAAGTCTAGATCAAGCGGAAGGTAATTCGCCGAACCGGTGCTGGTCGACTGCACACAGCTCCGCCACGAACCAGTGGAGTTGGGTGGGGGCATGAAAACTTATATCTTTAAAAGCACTTCAGTCTAGCTATCGTCGAAGGCATTTGACCTATTATACACAATATTTGACAAAAAAAAAATGATTTCATTTTAAGCATTTTCCGAGTGATGTGCTTTCTCTGAGCTGATTTGTGTATAAAATCGCCCCAAAACGCTCCCATTCCTTAACAGCCACACACACGACATTTGCTTTTATCACATGGCGTGTTGGCAGTACCATTATCAAGGTTTCAGTAGCTTCCTCCGTTCGCTTTCGGTGTTTATCTTTCATTTGTAAAATTACACAGACTTTACGATTTTCGGTTAATAGTTTTATTGTGTTTGGGGACCCGGTCTGGGCTTGCTTTATGACACGTCCGTTTTGCATAAGCTATCTTGATGCCATATAATCTGCTCCCTTTTGATAAGTAAAGCCAATTTTGCCTTTTCTGTGCTGCTTCATCACTACATCGTAAAACTGAATTAAAAGCCTTCCTGAACAAACACCAAAGTTGAGGTTGTAGACAAGCTCTCAGCTGCAAAAGTTAGGGAATTCGCTCGCAAGTTTTATTGGGGCCTAAAAAGTTGCAGATAGACAAATCTGATGGGCAGTGCTTAGCCGAATCAAGGTTTTATGGTTGCAGCTTAAAATGTAGCTGATCTGATTATATCGCTACCAGTAGCCGAATGGTTTGGAACAAAATGAAGAGGGCTCGTACTGTAACTAGTTTGCGATGAATTTCGAGTATTTGCTTAAATTGGGAATATTATTGGAAATTATAAATTCGCCAAATTGTTCGGTCAACTTGTTTAGTCTCGCATCGAAACGCTGATACAAGTTTGCAGGAAAATTGTTTGTGGATAATTGGGTTGCAGTATTTCGAGCTCGAGTGGCAATAATGCCTCTATTTGCCGTTCGTTTCGTCAGTGTTTGCATCAGCTTTTAAAAGATTATGTGATGATTAATGTTAGTCTTCGCAGCAAAAATTCATAAATTTGTTGAATTGTAAACAAATTCGATATTCATGAAACGCAAAACCAAAGGAAAAACAAACCTACTAAAACAGATAAAGATTGATCAAAACTAACCTGAATCAAAACCAAAAGAATTTTTTTTTAAATACTTTGTTTAAAACCATAGCCAACTTGTTGTCGCTTTCTTCTGTCGCATGGCATTACGCATTGCACTTGTTTCAATGTCACATCGTACAGCATGGAATGGCAGGATTCTCAATTCATAAATTATCGAACGCAGCTCTCTGAAACAACTGGTAGTCAGCCTATTATATTAGTGGTGCAAAATTACATCCAACTGCGTTCTATATGCACTGCTCCTTACACATACAAATAGAAAGGTCAATTTTGATCCAACCATGGAGCCTTACTCAAATGACAACCCAAATGATATAATAGTAAATTGAGCTGGTAGAGGGACATAACCGCTAGTTTTCTATAATCGAATTAATCGAAGTAATCAAATGAAATAATCGGTAATGACTACATTTTTAAAATCATTCATTATCGATTACTCGATTATCCAAATTTTTTCTAGTCCAAAATTCTAAATACCCCATACAATTCGAGTCGATTAAGAATAATTTAAAAAATCAGTTCATTTGCATCCCATATTAATATAATTAATATCGATTTAAATAATCAATTAAAAAAATTAATTAGGTGTGTCTTGTCTCTGAACTTAAGATAAGAATTCGTCAAGACAAGACAAGAGACAGTGTCAAGAAGACGTTACATCAACAAAAGTAAAACATTCACAGTCTTCTAGATGACTTTTTCTAATGACTATGGGGTATTTGTCAAATCTAAGGTTAGATGGTGCATGCACTGGATTTGAATGATAAAAACACTTAACACAATATTTTTTTGTCAAAATTCGGATTAGGGTTAGGGTCAAAATTGGTCGTCGTTTTAATGACGATTTGCGTCATTAAAAATGAGCCAAAGCCTCAAGAGTTTATCTCACTAAATCGACTGAATATAACTAACTTCATCTAAAAATAAAAAATTATTTTTTTTGAGAAAATGATGCTAGAATGCCAAAAATGGTAAAAAATGAGCGATCAAAGTGTGCAAAAATAAAAATTTGAAATGTTTGGAGAAATTTAAATTAAAATTATAGCCAAAATTGGTTAAAAATAAATCAAAGCATCTAAAAACGCAAATTAAAAATTTCAGGAAAAAACCAGGTTAGAGTTAGTGCCAAAAGTGGTTAAAAATTTACACGGAAAGTCTAAAAGTGCAAATTAATAGTTTGTTGAAAAATTTAGATTAGACTAAAAATTAATTAAAAAATCGTAAATGGTTCCATAGATGCCGTAGTTTCGGAGGTCGATTTTTAAGCACTTTTAAAATCGCGTTTTTTGACAATTTAAAAAAAAACGAAAACGTTCTTAGAGGATTGCAAGCGTGCCATTCCGATCAAAAACTGCAAAGAAAATCCGAAATTTTTTCGAAAATGTCCGAAAGTTGGGTATTACTTTTTTCTCAATTCTTAACTTTGACCGCCTGTATCTTGAGAACGCGTCGACCTATCGGAGCGAATCCAACTGTTTTCTCCTCTTCTTGACGTCCTCTTTCGGAATCTCATTCTCATCGGAATTTCATATACTCGAAAAACGGTCACCCTGCATGTATACTTCGTTCGAAGGCGTTAGGTTCTAGAATGCTCATGGTGTCTTCAACGTTTAATGTATGAATGATGATGAATAGCAATGAGTCGACTTATTCTCTGCTTGGTGAATATAATGTAGAGATGGATAGTATCCAACGAGTCAAAAGAGACATATTTAAAGACTATTCGGTGCTTATTTCTTCAGCCTGTAGTAGCCAACAAGCAAGTCAGGAACTTTTGAGAAATACCGAAGATAAAGTCAATATTGAGATATTAGAAACTGTCTGCGAAGGTACTATTATATTTACAAATAATTCAAATAATCCAGATGGACCACAAGAGTGCCAGCCAGTTGATACCACAACAGCTATTCGTACGGAATAAACTAACCTTGATATTTAAAACGAAAATAGCAATACTGAAAATTGCAAGAAGCTTACAAGAAAAAGGCCCGAAACATGGATAATGAATGTGACTAATTTACGAAGAGAGAAATTTACGCCAATCAGGTTGGAACACAATCACAAAGCAGATGTATTGGAATCCTGAAAAGATTCAAAAATTTCAGTGGCAATGAAAATGTCTTCTTCCTATTTATTGGTCAATTTTTTTCCATTGCTCTGACTTTTTAGATAAAAATTTTCGATTTGTAACAGAGACACTTAAGCCAATAAAGTTGGTTTGCGCTCTGTTGGAAAGCAGATTTAGGTCAATCACGATAGGACTCTTAAAAATTCCAGTGGCAGAAAAAATGTTTTTTTTAACTTTTTTCAATCCCAAGTTTTCGGAAAAAATATTTCATTGTTTTCGAAGAGAGAAATTTACGACAATCAGGTTGAAACACAATCACAAAGCAGACATATTGGAATCCTGAAAAGACTCAAAAATTTCAGTGGCAATGAAAATGTCTTCTTCCTATTTATTGATCAATTTTTTCCATTGCTCTGAAATTTTAGATAAAAATTTTCGTTTTATAACAGAGACACTTAGCCCAATAAAGTAGGTTTGTGCTCTGTTGCAAAGCAGATTTAGCTCAATCATGATATGACTCTTAAAAATTGCAGTGGCAGAAAAAATTTTTTTTTAACTTTTTTCAATCCCAAGTTTTCGGAAAAAAAAATTCATTGTTTTCGAAGAGAGAAATTTACGCCAATCGGGTTGAAACACAATCACAAAGCAGATATATTGGAATCCTGAAAAGATTCAAAAATTTCAGTGGCAAGGAAAATGTCTTTTCCCATTTATTGGTCAATTTTTTCCATTGCTCTGAATTTTTAGATAAAAATTTTCGTTTTATAACAGAAACACTTAACTCAATAAAGTAGGTTTGCGCTCTGTTGCAAAGCAGATTTAGCTCATTCATGATAGGACTCTTAAAAGTTCCAATGGCAGAAAAAAAAAATTTCTTAACTTTTTTCAATCCTTTGGTTCAGACCAACTTTTCGGAAAAAAAAAATTAATTCTTTTCGAATAGAGAAATGTACGCCAATCAGGTTGAAACACAATCACAAAGCAGACATATTGGAATCCTGAAAAGATTCAAAAATGTCAGTGGCAATGAAAATGTTTTCTTCCTATTTATTGGTCAATTTTTTTCCATTGCTCTGACTTTTTAGATACAAATTTTCGTTTTGTAACAGAGACACTTAAGCCAATAAAGTTGGTTTGCGCTCTGTTGCAAAGCAGATTTAGCTCAATCATGATATGACTCTTAAAAATTGCAGTAGCAGAAAAAATGTTTTTTTTAACTTTTTTCAATCCCTAGTTTTCGGAAAAAAAAATTCATTGTTTTCGAAGAGAGGAATTTACGCCAATCGGGTTGAAACACAATCACAAAGCAGACATATTGGAATCCTGAAAAGATTCGAAAAATTCAGTGGCAATGAAAATGTTTTCTTCCTATTTTTGGCCAATTTTTTCCATTGCTGACTTTTTAGGTAAAAATTTTCGTTTTATAACAGAGACACTTAACCCAATAAAGTAGGATTGCGCTCTGTTGCAAAGCAGATTTAGCTCAATCATGATATGACTCTTAAAAATTCCAGTGGCAGAAAAAATGTTTTTTTTTAACCTTTTTCAATCCCAAGTTTTCGGAAAAAAAATTTCATTGTTTTTGAAGAGAGAAATTTACGTCAATCAGGTTGAAACACAATCACACAGCAGATATATTGGAATCCTGAAAAGATTCAAAAATTTCAGTGGCAATGAAAATGTCTTCTTCCCATTTATTGGTCAATTTTTTCCATTGCTCTGAATTTTTAGATAAAAATTTTCGTTTTATAACAGAGACACTTAACCCAATAAAGTAGGTTTGCGCTCTGTTGCAAAGCAGATTTAGCTCAATCATGATAGGACTCTTAAAAATTCCAGTGGCAGAAAAAATGTTTTTTTTTAACCTTTTTCAATCCCAAGTTTTCGGAAAAAATATTTCATTGTTTTTGAAGAGAGAAATTTACGTCAATCAGGTTGAAACACAATCACAAAGCAGATATATTGGAATCCTGAAAAGATTAAAAAAATTCAGTGGCAATGAAAATGTTTTCTTCTTATTTATTGGCCAAATTTTTTCCATTGCTGACTTTTTAGGTAAAAATTTTCGTTTTATAACAGAGACACTTAACCCAATAAAGTAGGTTTGCGCTCTGTTGCAAAGCAGATTTAGCTCAATCATGATATGACTCTTAAAAATTCCAGTGGCAGAAAAAATGTTTTTTTTTAACCTTCTTCAATCCCAAGTTTTCGGAAAAAATATTTCATTGTTTTTGAAGAGAGAAATTTACGTCAATCAGGTTGAAACACAATCACAAAGCAGATATATTGGAATCCTGAAAAGGTTAAAAAAATTCAGTGGCAATGAAAATGTTTTCTTCTTATTTATTGGCCAATTTTTTCCATTACTCTGACTTTTTAGGTAAAAATTTTCGTTTTATAACAGTAACTATTAAGCCAATAAAGTAGGTTTGCGCTCTGTTACAAAGCAGATTTAGATCAATAATCATAGGACTCTTAAAAATTCCAGTGGCAGAAAAAATGTTTTTTTTTAAATTTTTTTAATCCTTTGATTCAATCCCAAATTTTCAGAAGAAAAAGTTCATTGTTTTCGAAGAGAGGAATTTACGCCAATCGGGTTGAAACACAATCACAAAGCAGACATATTGGAATCCTGAAAAGATTCAAAAATTTCAGTGGCAATGAAAATGTCTTCTTCTTATTTATTGGCCAATTTTTTCCATTACTCTGACTTTTTAGGTAAAAATTTTCGTTTTATAACAGAAACTATTAAGCCAATAAAGTAGGTTTGCGCTCTGTTGCAAAGCAGATTTAGCTCAATCATGATACAACTCTTAAAAATTCCAGTGGCAGAAAAAATGTTTTTTTTTTTAAGTTTTTTCAATCCTTTGGTTCAATCCCAAGTTTTCGAAAAAAAAAATCATTGTTTTCGAAGAGAGAAATTTACGCCAATCAGGTTGAAACACAATCACAAAGCAGATATATTGGAATCCTGAAAAGATTCAAAAATTTCAGTGGCAAGGAAAATGTTTTCTTCCTATTTATTGGTCAATTTTTCCCATTGCTCTGCCTTTTTAGATAAACATTTTCGTTTTATAACAGAGACACTTAAGTCAATAAAGTAGGTTTACGCTCTGTTGCAAAGCATATTTAGGTCAATCATGATAGGACTCTTAAAAATACCAGTGGCAGAAAAAAAAATTTTTTTTTAATTTTTTCAATCCTTTGAAAAAAAAAATCATTATTTTCGAACAGAGAAATTTACGACAATCAGGTTGAAACACAATCACAAAGCAGATATATTGGAATCCTGAAAAGATTCAAACATTTCAGTGGCAACGAAAATTTTTTCTTCCTATTTATTGGCCAATTTTTTCCATTGCTCTGACTTTTTAGGTAAAAATTTTCGTTTTATAACAGACACACATAACCCAATAAAGTAGGTTTGCGCTCTGTTGCAAAGCAGATTTAGCTCGATCATGATAGGACTCTTAAAAATTCCAGTGGCAGAAAAAATGTTCTTTTTTTTAAGTTTTTTCAATCCTTTGGTTCAATCCCAAGTTTTCGGAAAAAAAATTCATTGTTTTCGAATAGAGAAATTTACGCCAATCAGGTTGAAACACAATCACAAAGCAGACATATTGGAATCCTGAAAAGATTCGAAAATTTCAGTGGCAATGAAAATGTTTTCTTCCTATTTATTGGTCAATTTTTTCCATTGCTCTGACTTTTTAGATAAAAATTTTCATTTTTAACAGATACAGTTAAGCCAATAAAGTAGGTTTGCGCTCTGTTGCAAAGCAGATTTAGCTCAATCATGATAGGACTCTTAAAAATTCCACTGGCAAAAAAAAATGTTTTTATGTTAAGTTTTTCAATCCTTTGGTTCAATCCCAAGTTTGCGGAAAAAAAATCATTGTTTTCGAAGAGGGAAATTTACGACAATCAGGTTGAAACACAATCACAACGCAGATATATTGGAATCCTGAAAAGATTAAAAAATTTCAGTGGCAATAAAAATGTTTTCTTTCTATTCACTGGGCAATCCATTGCTCTGACTTTTTAGATAAAAATTTTCGTTTTATAACAGAGACACTTAAGCCAATAAAGTAGGTTTGCGCTCTGTTGCAAAGCAGATTTAACTCAATATATGACTCTTAAAAATTGCAGTCGCAGAAAAAATGTTTTTTTTTTAAGTTTTCTCAATTCTTTGGTTCAATCCCAAATTTTCGGAGAAAAAAAATTAATTGTTTTCGGAGAGAGAAACGTCGGAAAGCACGGGAGCTTCGTCCATTGCCTTATCGCCTTTAATAATGTCTGCCGCAGCTGTAGACGAAGCGTCAGGAAGAAATAAAACTGTGATTAGCATTAGGGATGAAACGGGTAGTATTTTTCAGTTCTCAGCAAACTAGGTAGGTACCTGGCGAAACGCATCCGGGTACCCGGCTCTTGCCAGAGTACCTAGTTCCCTCTATCAAAAATACTAGATTCCTGTAATATTTAATCTAAATTTTGCTTAGAAACTTATTAAAATAAAGAAGTGTTGGATAGTATAAAATGTCATTTCCAAAAACCAATCATTTGACCTTGTCATTGTTCTCATATTAAGCGAAATACAAAGCTCACAACGGTCGCTTCAAAATGTTTTAATTAACATTTTTAAATGTTTTGAGATATTTCAAACCTTAAAATTTAAAAATTTTGGTTAAAATAATTTTTCCACGCACTCCAAATTTACATTTTTATATACCTGGAGTCATTTTGAACCAATTCTGGCATTAAACCTAACCTGACTATTGAAATAATTCCAACTTTGCATTTTATGACAATTTTTAATCAATTTTACAAAGTTGCATTTCTCAAAAAAATTCAAACTTAAACTTTTAGACGCTTGAAGTTATTTTTTTTACTAGTGTTTGTTCTATTTATGATTAAATTTTTTACGAAACATCAAATCTGGGTCTATATAAGCCTTGAGATAATTTGAAAAAAAATTTACCCGATCCACACTTGACTTTTTCAAAAAACACCACATTTTATTTTGAGCTATTTTTAGTCCAAATTTACATATTGTGATCGCAAAATTACTTTTACTAAAAACAGAAAATTAGAAAATTGGAGTCAATTTGAGTGATTATTAAAAAAAAACGTCAACATTTGCGGTTTTAGACAACGTGTTGTGACAATGTCTTAGCCCTAATTTTAACTTAAATTTTTCCACATTAGCAGTTTAGGTTATTCGCGAAATTTTTTAACGATTTTGGCCTTAACCCTGACCTGAATTTCTCTACAATTTTGCATTTATAAACCCTATGGGTAATTTTTAGCTGATTTTTGCCTTAATCGCAACCTGTATATTTTTCAAACATTCCTAATTTTTGTTTTTAGACGGTTGAAGCCATTAATAATGGAATAATAGAATTATTCATTGTCGACTCTTTTTCAGGGATCACTCCGTTTCTCTCTTATTTTGTAGTTTTGATTCCGTATGACATACAAAACTAAAAAACACGATCAAAAATTGTAAAAATGGTTATCTTTTCAAAAAAATGCAAATGTATAACACGTTTTTTTCTGCAAACGGTCAATTTCAAATAATGTGAATCACAACTGACCATAACTGAAGACAATCTGAAAATTTAAATCAAACTGACAATGACGTTTTAAATATTTGGTTGAGTGGTGGTAGTTGCTATTGAAAGCAAGCGAAAAAATCTTTTTCCTATTAAACTAATCTCAATTATAGTAAACCTTTAAAAAAACTGATTTTAATGAAAACGTTGCGTTGAAACAGACAGAAATTGGTACCTTTGGTTAAACTGAAAAATATCATTTTTGAACCACCAACATCAGCCAAAAGGCTTATTTATCGTAACTTAAAAAATAATTTTTTAAACCAAAACTGAACCTTGAGTCGTCAAAAATCTTTTTTTTAAGTAAAACCGTCAAAAAACGCGTTTTGCTTACCTAAAGAAAAACTACTTTTTAATTCATATTATTGCCTGAAAGTCGAAAAAAATCATAATGTTTATTTCACTGAAAAATTGCGTTTTTGGCTTACTAACATCAACAAAAAAACCCATTTATCTTAACTATAAATAATTTATTTTAAATCAAAATCTTTCTTGAATAGTAAAATATCAACTTTTTTTTTGTTTAAAAAAGGTCTGCTCTTAAAACAAAACCAACAAAAAATGCAGCTTCCTAAGATTAAAAAAAAAACTCCTTTAAAATAAAATAATTGCATAAAAATGTGAAAAAATTGTAATTCTGCTTCACTAAAAATTCGTAGTTTTGTACTAGCAACGTCCCCAAAAAGCTCAGTTTTCGTAACTTAAAAAATCATTTTCTAAACAAATAACCAATTTTTTTAAAACATTGATTTCTGACTCAAAATTTCGTTTTTGTTTCCACTTTTTCGTATCTTCAAAAAATCGTATTCTAATCCACAGTCGTGGGTGCTTTGCTTCACCAAAAACGTTCACAGTTTGTTCCTTCAAAATCGATCAAAAACTTAGTTTTCGTAACCTCATAAAATAGTTTTCTAATCCAAAATCTAATCTTAAACCTCCAAAAAGCCTAAAAACCGTAGTTTTGCTTAAAAAATCTCATTTTGTGCCACCATCATTGACCAAAAACTCAGAATTTGAAACTTAAAAAAAAAATTTTAAAGCAAAATCTAGTCTTGAATAGAGAGAAATTATAGATAACTTCGCTCATTGCCTCATCGCCTTTGATAATGTCTGCCGCAGCTGTAAGTCCGGAAAACAGTTTAGATTGTACTTTGACCGGCCGTGAAAGCCTTCACAGTCTTAAAAATGGTTTAGGCATTTTCTGAGGATTGCAAGCTCGATTGACAAATGCCCGAGGAAGATTAAAATTTTCAGCAAAACGTTGGATTTTTTTTTAATATTAACTATTTGTGTTATAAGCGCATGTGACTATAAACCTGATTCAAGTTTAGAGCTGAAACTGATGAGAGAAAATAAAGTTGTCCTTCATTGAGCTACGTACGTTAAGGGAACAAGAACCTGACAAGCGAGCATGAAATGATAAAAAGGTCCGCAGTATCGAAGTTTCATGAAATATTTATGAAACTACAGCTTGACTGACAGTTAATTCATCTCGAGCGTCGATAATATGAGGGAAGGCAGCTTAAAAACTATCGACGTCTTCTCTCTGGTGAAGTGTCGGCATTTATTAATAAAAAAAGAGCTGAGTGGATAGAGCCCGGCCCGATATTGTGCCTTAATAAAATATTCAGTGGAGAGAAGGGATATTAGGGAATCAATCAAACTGATATATAGATCAATCACCAAGTATCCGGGCCCTCTGGAGGGAAATGTTAAGGAGATTTGCTTTCGTTTAAGTTCGCTGAAATGCAGTTTGATTCGAAAAGGATTCGATTTATTTTGAGCCTAATCATGAAGGAATTTTTACACGAATATGAGTCAATTTAATAATTATTATTGCAATATAAGGTCAGCACTCAGGTTTTTGCTTGTAACTACACACATTGTGCCTTGTCTTTTAATGATTAATACGGGTCTTAATAATACATGCCACATGAAAGATATAAGTAATTGATTTTAGATTAATAAGGTTGCCTTTAATGTTCTACACAAGGCTTAGTCACACAAGCCTTGTATTTTCTTCCTTGAGGTGTGTCTTTAGGGATTATGTGTGTTCGAAGGGTATTTATAAGTTGAAGTAGGTCAGTTATTATAATTATTGATCAGTAACTCTTCTAATTGTAATTCAGAATATATGTCTCCTACAAAAGATCTATATATTTTTTTTAGTTTTCAAATAAACCCACCCAAAGATAGTCTTCTCTACATGACACAGTGGAACAAGAACAAATTTCAGATTTGATCCGTGAAAAATCAGTTAATTATAATATTACATAATTGTTAGAACAAGTTATGTCTAATTAATTTAGGTTAGTTCAGGTTAGTTGCTTTCACCTATTTTGATAAAGCCAAAAATTACAGTTAAATATGTCGCAAGAAAAAAGGTTTTGGAAACGGTTTTTAAGTAATAATGAGTGGGATAGAGAAAGACTTATGGAGAAGACAGCGTTTAAAAGACAGATGCATAGATCTTTTTGCGTAGTGCAAAAGGGAAGCCCTTCGGGCCCGCATTGTATAATTGTTAGAACAGCTTATATCTAAATAGTCTAGGTTAGTGGCTTTCAGGTCAAAACCAAAAATTACAGTGAAATAGTTCAGGTAAGTAACAACGAGTGGGTTAGAGAAAGATTTATGGAGAAGAAAGTATTAATAAGAGAGATGCTTAGATCTTTGTAATTAACAAGTTATAACTAGTTAATTTAAGTTCAGGTTAGTTTCTTCCACCTATTTTGATAAAGCCAAAAATTACAGTGAAAAATGTCGCAAGAAAAAAAGCTTTGGAATCCGTTGTTAAGAAATAATGCGTGGGATAGACGAAGACTTATGGAGAAGACAGCATTTAAAAGAGAGATGCATAATATCTTCTTCGAGATCACTTCGCCCATTGCTTTATCGCTTTTGGTAATGTTTGCCGGAGCTGTAGACGAAACGTCAGGAAGAAATTCCATTGGACCAAGGCTCCAAAGACCGGGAAACACTTTAGATTGTACTTTGACCGGCAGTGAAAGCCTTCACCGTTTTATAAATCTATATTTGATCTGCCCATATCATTATCATTCGGGTTTGACCGGTTGTGATTAAAGAAAGAAAAAAGATAAAACGAAAATTTTAATTTCTCTCGATTCAAGACTAGATTTTGCTTTAGAAAATGGTTTTTTTCAAAGATTTTTAGAAAGAGTTTTTAGTCAATGATGCTGGTACAAAAATCAGAATTTTTTAGAGGTTTTGGATTGAAAAACTAGTTTTTTGAGGTTACGAAAACTATGTTTTTGATCGATTTTGAAGGTACAAACTGTGAGTTTTTGGTGAAGCCGAATAGACAAAAATTTTGTTTTTTTTCGATTCCACCGAAGACTGTGGTTTAGAAAATGATTTTTTGCGGTTACGAAAAGTGGAAACAAAAACGGAAATATTTTGTGACGCAAAATTGCGTTTTTTTCAGTCAGAAATCAATATTTTCAAAAAGAAAATGATTTCTGGAGATTCAAAACACGATTATTTGTTTAGAAAATGATGTTTTGAAGTTACGAAAACTGAGCTTTTTTGGGGACGTTGGTGGTATAAAACTACGAATTTTTAGTGAAGCAAAATTACAATTTTTTTCGATTTTTATGCAATAATTTGATTTTAAAGGAGTTTTTTTTTTAATCCAAGGAAGATGCATCTTTTGATGGGTTTGTTTTAAGAGCAGACATTTAAAAAAAATGATTTTTTGTATTCAAGATTTATTTTGGTTAAAAAAAAATTGAAGTTAAGATAAATGGGTTTTTTCGTTGATGGAGCAGAACCATAAAAATCAAATTTCCCGATTTTACGCAATAAACTACGATTTTTATCACGATTTTTAACCATTTGGACCCCGAACGTTCGGCAACCCTGATATTTTAGCCCAATATCGAAATAACTTTAAATCACTTATTTTTTTTTAATTAAAATAAAAAAAAAAAAAATTGTTTCTTTTTAAATATGATACATTCTTTTTAAAAATGACAGTTTTTTTTTAGTATAGAATGTAATTTTCTCCATCCCTGTATTACGACTCACTGACAATAAAGCGTTGGTAGTTCGATGAATGATTTTTCCGGTTATTTTCAAAATTCGGAAAGTGAGCAGTACAAGAAAAATAAAATTTCCCGATTTTACGCAATAAACTGCCGATTTTTATCATCGATTTTTAGGGATTTAGACTACGAACGTTCGCCAACACTGGTATTTTAGTCCAATATCGAAATAATTTATTATTACTTAAAATAATTGAGTTTTTATAATTAAAATAAAAAAAATTATAATTTTTATAATTTTTTAAAGAAAATCGGCAATTTTTATTTTTTTTTTTTAATTGAAATAAAATTGTCTTCAACCCTGTGTTGCAGCTGATTGACAGTAAAGCATTGGATATTTAGTGAATGATTTTTCCGGTTATTTTCAAAATTCGGAAAGTGAGCAGTAGCAGAAAAATCAAATTTCCCGATTTTAAGCTATAAACTGCCGATTTTTAGGGAATTGGACTCCGAGAGTTCGCCAACACTGGTATATTAGTCCAATATCGAAATAATTTAATATTACTTAAAATAATTGAGTTTTTATAATTAAAATAAAAAAAATTATAATTTTTATAATTTTTTAAAGAAAATCGGCAATTTTTATTTTTTTTTTTTAATTGAAATAAAATTGTCTTCAACCCTGTGTTGCAGCTGATTGACAGTAAAGCATTGGATATTTAGTGAATGATTTTTCCGGTTATTTTCAAAATTCGGAAAGTGAGCAGTAGCAGAAAAATCAAATTTCCCGATTTTAAGCTATAAACTGCCGATTTTTAGGGAATTGGACTCCGAGGGTTCGCCAACACTGGTATATTAGTCCAATATCGAAATAATTTAATATTACTTAAAATAATTGAGTTTTTATAATTAAAATCAAAAAAATCATAATTTTTATAATTTTTTAAAGAAAATCGGCGATTTTTATTTTTTTTTAATTGAAATAAAATTGTCTTCAACCCTGTGTTGCAGCTGATTGACAGTAAAGCATTGGACGTTTAGTGAATGATTTTTCCGGTTATTTTCAAAATTCGGAAATTGAGCAGTAGCAGAAAAATCGAATTTCCCGATTTTAAGCTATAAACTGCCGATTTTTATTGTCGATTTTTAGGGAATTGGACTCCGAGAGTTCGCCAACACTGGTATATTAGTCCAATATCGAAAAATTTTAATATTACTTAAAATAATTGAATTTTTATAATTAAAACCAGAAAAATCATAATTTTTTAAAGAAAATCGGCGATTATTTTTTTTTTTAATTGAAATCAAATTGTTTTCAACCCTGTGTTTAAGCTGATTGACAGTAAAGCATTGGAAGTTTAGTGAATGATTTTTCCGGTTATTTTCAATATTCGGAAAGAGAGCAGTAGTAGAAAAATCAAATTTCCCGATTTTAAGCTATAAAGTGCCGATTTCTATTGTCGATTTTTAGGGAATTGGACTCCGAGAGTTCGCCAACACTGGTATATTAGTCCAATATCGAAATAATTTATTATTACTTAAAATAATTGAGTTTTTATAATTAAAATCAAAAAAATCATAATTTTTATAATTTTTAAAAGAAAATTGTCAATTTTTTTTTTGAAATAAAGTTGTCTTTAACCCTTTGTTGCAGCTGATTGACAGTAAAGCATTGGAAGTTTAGTAAATGATTTTTCCGGTTATTTTCAAAATTCGGAAAGTGAGCAGTAGCAGAAAAATCAAATTTCCCGATTTTAAGCTATAAACTGCCGATTTTTATTGTCGATTTTTAGGGAATTGGACTCCTAGAGTTCGCCAACACTGGTATATTAGTCCAATATCGAAATAATTTATTATTACTTAAAATAATTGAGTTTTTATAATTAAAATCAAAAAAATCATAATTTTTATAATATTTAAAAGAAAATTGGCAATTTTTTTTTTAAATAAAGTTGTCTTTAACCCTGTGTTGCAGCTGATTGACAGTAAAGCATTGGAGGTTTAGTGAATGATTTTTCCGGTTATTTTCAAAATTCGGAAAGTGAGCAGTACAAGAAAAATAAAATTTCCCGATTTTACGCAATAAACTGCCGATTTTTATCATCGATTTTTAGGGATTTAGGCTACGAACGTTCGCCAACACTGGTATTTTAGTCCAATATCGAAATAATTTAATATTACTTAAAATAATTGAGTTTTTATAATTAAAATCAAAAAAATCATAATTATTATAATTTTTTAAAGAAAATCGGCAATTTTTATTATTTTTTTTTAATTGAAATAAAATTGTCTTCAACCCTGTGTTGCAGCTGATTGAGAGTAAAGTATTGGAAGTTCAGTGAATGATTTTTCCGGTTATTTTCAAAATTCGAAAAGTGAGCAGTAGCAGAAAAATCAAATTTCCCGATTTTAAGCTATAAACTGCCGATTTTTATTGTCGATTTTTAGGGAATTGGAATCCGAGAGTTCGCCAACACTGGTATATTAGTCCAATATCGAAATAATTTAATATTACTTAAAATAATGGAGTTTTTATAATTAAAATCAAAAAAATCATAATTTTTATAATTTGTTAAAGAAAATCGGCGATTATTATTTTTTTTAATTGAAATAAAATTGTCTTCAACCCTGTGTTTAAGCTGATTGACAGTAAAGCATTGGAAGTTTAGTGAATGATTTTTCCGGTTATTTTCAAAATTCGGAAATTGAGCAGTAACAGAAAAATCGAATTTCCCGATTTTAAGCTATAAACTGCCGATTTTTATTGTCGATTTTTAGGGAATTGGACTCCGAGAGTTCGCCAACACTGGTATATTAGCGCAATATCGAAATAATTTAATATTACTTAAAATAATTGAGTTTTTATAATTAAAACCAAAAAAATCATAATTTTTATAATTTTTTAAAGAAAATCGGCGATTTATATTATTATTTTTTTTTAACTAAAATAAAATTGTCCTCAACCCTGTGTTGCAGCTGATTCACAGCAAAGCATTAGAAGTTTAGTGAATGATATTTCCGGTTATTTTCAAAGTTCGGAAAGTGAGAAGTAGCAGAAAAATCAAATTTCCCGATTTTAAGCTATAAACTGCCGATTTTTATTGTCGATTTTTAGGGAATTGGACTCCGATAGGTTGCCAACACTGGTATATTAGTCCAATATCGAAAAATTTTAATATTACTTAAAATAATTGAGTTTTTATAATTAAAACCAAAAAAATCATAATTTTTATAATTTTTTAAAGAAATTCGGCGATTATTATTTTTTTTTAATTGAAATAAAATTGTTTTCAACTCTGTGTTTAAGCTGATTGACAGTAAAGCATTGGAAGTTTAGTGAATGATTTTTCCGGTTATTTTCAATATTCGGAAAGAAAGCAGTAGTAGAAAAATCAAATTTCCCGATTTTAAGCTATAAAGTGCCGATTTCTATTGTCGATTTTTAGGGAATTGGACTCCGAGAGTTCGCCAACACTTTTATATTAGTCCAATATCGAAATAATTTATTATTACTTAAAATAATTGAGTTTTTATAATTAAATCAAAAAAATCATAATTTTTATAATTTTTAAAAGAAAATTGTCAATTTTTTTTTTGAAATAAAGTTGTCTTTAACCCTTTGTTGCAGCTGATTGACAGTAAAGCATTGGAAGTTTAGTGAATGACTTTTCCGGTTATTTTCAAAATTCGGAAAGTGAGCAGTAGCAGAAAAATCAAATTTCCCGATTTTAAGCTATAAACTGCCGATTTTTATTGTCGATTTTTAGGGAATTGGACTCCGAGAGTTCGCCAACACTGGTATATTAGTCCAATATCGAAATAATTTATTATTACTTAAAATAATTGAGTTTTTATAATTAAAATCAAAAAAATCATAATTTTTATAATTTTTAAAAGAAAATTGGCAATTTTTTTTTGAAATAAAGTTGTCTTTAACCCTTTGTTGCAGCTGATTGACAGTAAAGCATTGGAAGTTTAGTGAATGACTTTTCCGGTTATTTTCAAAATTCGGAAAGTGAGCAGTAGCAGAAAAATCAAATTTCCCGATTTTAAGCTATAAACTGCCGATTTTTATTGTCGATTTTTAGGGAATTGGACTCCGAGAGTTCGCCAACACTGGTATATTAGTCCAATATCGAAATAATTTAATATTACTTAACACAATTGAGTTTTTATAATTAAAATCAAAAAAATCATAATTTTTATAATTTTTTAAGGAAAATCGGCAATCTTTATATATTTTTTTTAATTGAAATAAAATTGTCTTCAACCCTGTGTTGCAGCTGATTGACAGTAAAGCATTGGAAGTTTAGTGAATGATTTTTCCGGTTATTTTCAAAATTCGGAAAGTGAGCAGTACAAGAAAAATAAAATTTCCCGATTTTACGCAATAAACTGCCGATTTTTATCATCGATTTTTAGGGATTTAGGCTACGAACGTTCGCCAACACTGGTATTTTAGTCCAATATCGAAATTATTTAATATTACTTAAAATAATTGAGTTTTTATAATTAAAATCAAAAAAATCATAATTATTATAATTTTTTAAAGAAAATCGGCGATTTTTATTTTTTTTAATCGAAATAAAATTGTCTTCAACCCTGTGTTGCAGCTGATTGACAGTAAAGCATTGAAAGTTTAGTGAATGATTTTTCCGGTTATTTTCAAAATTCGGAAAGTGAGCAGTAGCAGAAAAATAAAATTTCCCGATTTTAAGCTATAAACTGCCGATTTTTATTGTCCATTTTTAGGGAATTGGACTCCGAGAGTTCGCCAACACTGGTATATTAGTCCAATATCGAAATAATTTATTATTACTTAAAATAATTGAGTTTTTATAATTAAAATAAAAAAAATCATAATTTTTATAATTTTTTAAAGAAAATCGGCAATTTTTATTATTTTTTTTTTAATTGAAATAAAATTGTCTTCAACCCTGTCTTGCAGCTGATTGACAGTAAAGCATTGGAAGTTTAGTGAATGATTTTTCCGGTTATTTTCAAAATTCGGAAAGTGAGCAGTAGCAGAAAAATCAAATTTCCCGATTTTAAGCTATAAACTGCCGATTTTTATTGTCGATTTTTAGGGAATTGGACTCCGAGAGTTCGCCAACACTGGTATTTTAGTCCAATATCGAAATAATTTAATATTACTTAAAATAATTGAGTTTTTATAATTAAAATCAAAAAAATCATAATTTTTATAATTTTTTAAAGAAAATCGGCGATTTTTATTTTTTTTTAATTCAAATAAAATTGTCTTCAACCCTGTGTTGCAGCTGATTGACAGTAAAGCATTGGAAGTTTAGTGAATGATTTTTCCGGTTATTTTCAAAATTCGGAAAGTGAGCAGTAGCAGAAAAATCAAATTTCCCGATTTTAAGCTATAAACTGCCGATTTTTATTGTCGATTTTTAGGGAATTGGACTCCGAGAGTTCGCCAGCACTGGTATATTAGTCCAATATCGAAATAATTTATTATTACTTAAAATAATTGAGTTTTTATAATTAAAATCAAAAAAATCATAATTTTTATAATTTTTTAAAGAAAATCGGCAATTTTTATTATTTTTTTTTAATTGAAATAAAATTGTCTTCAACCCTGTGTTGCAGCTGATTGACAGTAAAGCATTGGAAGTTTAGTGAATGATTTTTCCGGTTATTTTCAAAATTCGGAAAGTGAGCAGTAGCAGAAAAATCAAATTTCCCGATTTTAAGCTATAAACTGCCGATTTTTATTGTCGATTTTTAGGGAATTGGACTCCGAGAGTTCGCCAACACTGGTATTTTAGTCCAATATCGAAATAATTTAATATTACTTAAAATAATTGAGTTTTTATAATTAAAATAAAAAAAATCATAATTTTTATAATTTTTGAAAGAAAATCGGCGATTTTTATTTTTTTTAATTGAAATAAAATTGTCTTCAACCCTGTGTTGCAGCTGATTGACAGTAAAGCATTGAAAGTTTAGTGAATGATTTTTCCGGTTATTTTCAAAATTCGGAAAGTGAGCAGTAGCAGAAAAATAAAATTTCCCGATTTTAAGCTATAAACTGCCGATTTTTATTGTCCATTTTTAGGGAATTGGACTCCGAGAGTTCGCCAACACTGGTATATTAGTCCAATATCGAAATAATTTATTATTACTTAAAATAATTGAGTTTTTATAATTAAAATAAAAAAAATCATAATTTTTATAATTTTTTAAAGAAAATCGGCAATTTTTGTTATTTTTTTTTTAATTGAAATAAAATTGTCTTCAACCCTGTGTTGCAGCTGATTGACAGTAAAGCATTGGAAGTTTAGTGAATGATTTTTCCGGTTATTTTCAAAATTCGGAAAGTGAGCAGTAGCAGAAAAATCAAATTTCCCGATTTTAAGCTATAAACTGCCGATTTTTATTGTCGATTTTTAGGGAATTGGACTCCGAGAGTTCGCCAACACTGGTATTTTAGTCCAATATCGAAATAATTTAATATTACTTAAAATAATTGAGTTTTTATAATTAAAATCAAAAAAATCATAATTTTTATAATTTTTTAAAGAAAATCGGCGATTTTTATTTTTTTTTAATTCAAATAAAATTGTCTTCAACCCTGTGTTGCAGCTGATTGACAGTAAAGCATTGGAAGTTTAGTGAATGATTTTTCCGGTTATTTTCAAAATTCGGAAAGTGAGCAGTAGCAGAAAAATAAAATTTCCCGATTTTAAGCTATAAACTGCCGATTTTTATTGTCCATTTTTAGGGAATTGGACTCCGAGAGTTCGCCAACACTGGTATATTAGTCCAATATCGAAATAATTTATTATTACTTAAAATAATTGAGTTTTTATAATTAAAATCAAAAAAATCATAATTTTTATAATTTTTTAAAGAAAATCGGCAATTTTTATTATTTTTTTTTAATTGAAATAAAATTGTCTTCAACCCTGTGTTGCAGCTGATTGACAGTAAAGCATTGGAAGTTTAGTGAATGATTTTTCCGGTTATTTTCAAAATTCGGAAAGTGAGCAGTAGCAGAAAAATCAAATTTCCCGATTTTAAGCTATAAACTGCCGATTTTTATTGTCGATTTTTAGGGAATTGGACTCCGAGAGTTCGCCAACACTGGTATTTTAGTCCAATATCGAAATAATTTAATATTACTTAAAATAATTGAGTTTTTATAATTAAAATAAAAAAAATCATAATTTTTATAATTTTTGAAAGAAAATCGGCGATTTTTATTTTTTTTAATTGAAATAAAATTGTCTTCAACCCTGTGTTGCAGCTGATTGACAGTAAAGCATTGAAAGTTTAGTGAATGATTTTTCCGGTTATTTTCAAAATTCGGAAAGTGAGCAGTAGCAGAAAAATAAAATTTCCCGATTTTAAGCTATAAACTGCCGATTTTTATTGTCCATTTTTAGGGAATTGGACTCCGAGAGTTCGCCAACACTGGTATATTAGTCCAATATCGAAATAATTTATTATTACTTAAAATAATTGAGTTTTTATAATTAAAATAAAAAAAATCATAATTTTTATAATTTTTTAAAGAAAATCGGCAATTTTTGTTATTTTTTTTTTAATTGAAATAAAATTGTCTTCAACCCTGTGTTGCAGCTGATTGACAGTAAAGCATTGGAAGTTTAGTGAATGATTTTTCCGGTTATTTTCAAAATTCGGAAAGTGAGCAGTAGCAGAAAAATCAAATTTCCCGATTTTAAGCTATAAACTGCCGATTTTTATTGTCGATTTTTAGGGAATTGGACTCCGAGAGTTCGCCAACACTGGTATTTTAGTCCAATATCGAAATAATTTAATATTACTTAAAATAATTGAGTTTTTATAATTAAAATCAAAAAAATCATAATTTTTATAATTTTTTAAAGAAAATCGGCGATTTTTATTTTTTTTTAATTCAAATAAAATTGTCTTCAACCCTGTGTTGCAGCTGATTGACAGTAAAGCATTGGAAGTTTAGTGAATGATTTTTCCGGTTATTTTCAAAATTCGGAAAGTGAGCAGTAGCAGAAAAATAAAATTTCCCGATTTTAAGCTATAAACTGCCGATTTTTATTGTCCATTTTTAGGGAATTGGACTCCGAGAGTTCGCCAACACTGGTATATTAGTCCAATATCGAAATAATTTATTATTACTTAAAATAATTGAGTTTTTATAATTAAAATCAAAAAAATCATAATTTTTATAATTTTTTAAAGAAAATCGGCAATTTTTATTATTTTTTTTTAATTGAAATAAAATTGTCTTCAACCCTGTGTTGCAGCTGATTGACAGTAAAGCATTGGAAGTTTAGTGAATGATTTTTCCGGTTATTTTCAAAATTCGGAAAGTGAGCAGTAGCAGAAAAATCAAATTTCCCGATTTTAAGCTATAAACTGCCGATTTTTATTGTCGATTTTTAGGGAATTGGACTCCGAGAGTTCGCCAACACTGGTATTTTAGTCCAATATCGAAATAATTTAATATTACTTAAAATAATTGAGTTTTTATAATTAAAATAAAAAAAATCATAATTTTTATAATTTTTGAAAGAAAATCGGCGATTTTTATTTTTTTTAATTGAAATAAAATTGTCTTCAACCCTGTGTTGCAGCTGATTGACAGTAAAGCATTGAAAGTTTAGTGAATGATTTTTCCGGTTATTTTCAAAATTCGGAAAGTGAGCAGTAGCAGAAAAATAAAATTTCCCGATTTTAAGCTATAAACTGCCGATTTTTATTGTCCATTTTTAGGGAATTGGACTCCGAGAGTTCGCCAACACTGGTATATTAGTCCAATATCGAAATAATTTATTATTACTTAAAATAATTGAGTTTTTATAATTAAAATAAAAAAAATCATAATTTTTATAATTTTTTAAAGAAAATCGGCAATTTTTGTTATTTTTTTTTTAATTGAAATAAAATTGTCTTCAACCCTGTGTTGCAGCTGATTGACAGTAAAGCATTGGAAGTTTAGTGAATGATTTTTCCGGTTATTTTCAAAATTCGGAAAGTGAGCAGTAGCAGAAAAATCAAATTTCCCGATTTTAAGCTATAAACTGCCGATTTTTATTGTCGATTTTTAGGGAATTGGACTCCGAGAGTTCGCCAACACTGGTATTTTAGTCCAATATCGAAATAATTTAATATTACTTAAAATAATTGAGTTTTTATAATTAAAATCAAAAAAATCATAATTTTTATAATTTTTTAAAGAAAATCGGCGATTTTTATTTTTTTTTAATTCAAATAAAATTGTCTTCAACCCTGTGTTGCAGCTGATTGACAGTAAAGCATTGGAAGTTTAGTGAATGATTTTTCCGGTTATTTTCAAAATTCGGAAAGTGAGCAGTAGCAGAAAAATAAAATTTCCCGATTTTAAGCTATAAACTGCCGATTTTTATTGTCCATTTTTAGGGAATTGGACTCCGAGAGTTCGCCAACACTGGTATATTAGTCCAAGATCGAAATAATTTATTATTACTTAAAATAATTGAGTTTTTATAATTAAAATCAAAAAAATCATAATTTTTATAATTTTTTAAAGAAAATCGGCAATTTTTATTATTTTTTTTAATTGAAATAAAATAAAATTGTCTTCAACCCTGTGTTGCAGCTGATTGACAGTAAAGCATTGGAAGTTTAGTGAATGATTTTTCCGGTTATTTTCAAAATTCGGAAAGTGAGCAGTAGCAGAAAAATCAAATTTCCCGAGTTTAAGCTATAAACTGCCGATTTTTATTGTCGATTTTTAGGGAATTGGACTCCGAGAGTTCGCCAACACTGGTATTTTAGTCCAATATCGAAATAATTTAATATTACTTAAAATAATTGAGTTTTTATAATTAAAACCAAAAAAATCATAATTTTTATAATTTTTTAAAGAAAATCGGCGATTATTATTATTTTTTTTTAAATAAAATAAAGTTGTCTTCAACCCTGTGTTACGACTGATTGACAATAAAGCATTGGTAGTTCGGTGAAAGATTTTTCCGGTTATTTTCAAAATTGGGAATGAGCAGTACCAGAAAAATCAAGTTTCCCGATTTTACGCAATAAACTGCCGATTTTTATCATCGATTTTTAGGGATTTGGACCACGAACGTTAGCCAACACTGGTATTTTAGTCCAATATCGAAATAATTTTAAATCATTTAAAATAATTGAGTTTTTTATGTAAAATTAAAAAAAAAAACATAATTTTTATGATTCTTTTTGAAAATGAGAGATGTTTCATTTTTTTTTTTTAAATCAAATTTTTTTCAACTCTGTATTACGACTGACTGACAATAAAGCGTAGGTAGTTCGTTAAATAATTTTTCCGGTTATGTTCAAAATTGGGAAAGTGAAAAGTACAATAAAAATCAAATTTCCCGATTTGACGCAATAAACTGCCGATTTTTATCATCGATTTTTAGGGACTTGGACTCCGAACGTTCGCCAACACTGGTCTTATAGTTCAATATCAAACAAAATTTTTAAATCCCTTAAAATAATTGAGTTTTTATAATTAAAATCAAACAAATCATAACTTTTATAATTTTTCAGACAAAATCGGCGATTTTTTATTTATTGTTTTTTTTTAATTAAAGTAAAATTATTTACGACCCTGTGTTACGACTGATTGACAATAAAGCATTGGTAGCTCGATGAATGATTTCTTCGGTCATTTTCAAAATTGAAAAAGTGAGCAGTACCAGAAAAATAAAATTTCCCGATTTTAAGGAATAAACGGCCAATTTTTTTCATCGACTTTTAGGGATTTGGACTCCAAACGTTCGCCAACACTAGTATTTTAGTCCAATATCAAAATAATTTAAAACCACTGAGTTTTTATAATTAAAATAAAAAAAATCATAATTTTTATAATTTTTTAAACAGAGTCGGCAATTTTTCATTTTTTTTAATTAAAATAAAATTTTCTCCAACACTGAGTTACGACTGATTGAAAATAAAATTAAGAGGTGTTTCACGAGTTACAAAATGTTCAAAACAGTGCGTCATTACACATATTAAACTGATTTTTTTTTGTTGAGACAGAATATGCTCCAATTTGACCTCGATTACTTCGTTGTCATCATCCGAGTATTCAAAAAGCTTATTCAAGTTCATTTTTAACAACAAAGGTTTGTAAACTACTTTAATATGCTATAAAAATGTAATTAGCAAAGGAGGTTTAAAAATTTGGAGTCTGGTTAACTATGAAATTAAAATTGTTCTCGACCGTTAATCGACAAGGAAAGAATTTTCTCAGGTTAGTGAATGAAATTAAAACTAATCCACGTATGTTGGTATTGGTTAAACTTAATCGACACTTAAAATGTCCAATCAGAAGTGCTCGAATAATAATAATTTAATCGGTGTTCCCCAATACCAGCCCATATACTAACCCCGGTTTAATATCGCGTTGTTTCATTTGACCAACGATTACTTGATCAAGTTCGTGATCAGGATTCGAAATACCGGCCCTAATATTAATAAAATATAAATAGGAGCATGTCAATTTTATTAAAAGCCTAGGCTGCGTTCACATGCATGCTATTGGGTACTTTCGAAAGCACGCAACGTCGTTCGCATTTCCTGCAATCCTGCTGGACGAAAAAACTACACTGTCGTTTTCGATCGAAAAAATTACTAATTTTACCGCACATTTCCTGATAAATCGACGTTTGCATGCAGTAATTGCCCTGCTTGATAAACCTGATTAATTAAATGTATTACTCCATCGAGTGGTGTCGTTTTTCATAGGACGCAAATATGCGCTTTCCGGCGGAATAATAATAACAGACCGCGATATATCTTTGTGACAAAATATGGCACATTATCTGCAATAAGCCTGTACACCCGGAAGATTAATAGTTGTTGGAAGTCTGGCCCTAAATAATAAGTTGGGGAACACGGGCAAACGTAAATACGATCCTAGTTTACCTGATGCCTATTCAAAACGTTACCCTTCCCTATTATCCACCCTGAACAAGACCTTAATCCGGCAATTTCTTCATTAATATAATGACAAATTACTGTCTTCGACTAAAAGAACTTAATCCCTTATTGGTTAGTTGGAATTTATGGTGAAAAATGCCCTAGGAAAGAGCCCAAAACTTTCTTAATGTATGCACTTAAAAGTTTTATACTGTGCGTTATGGTCTATTTAGTTTTACGCCGCTGTAAATACGAAGAAATTATGGCTCTATAAAAGGCCGGAATAACAAGATGCAAATTAGTATTAATGGCTTAGATAATATATTATAATATGCTTAGGTGTGTGACGGGAATCATAAAACAGCACGTCCCTTCTTCATTGTTAAAAAACCGAGATATTGCTTCTTCTTTAATTTCCCTATTCAGAAATATGATTTGCTTTAATTCTGGTTGTTAAACGACTGGGCATCTTAGCACTGGTAGAAGACTGTTACATCCCTTAGGCCGGGTTTACACCGAGTGTTTGACATCCAACTATAAGCCTTTCACTTATTATTGTCATCAAGTTTAGGCGTTGGAAATTTGACTATGACATTTTTATCTTATCTTCTCAACATGGGCTAAAAGGAGGTGGGTATAAAAAAAATTACAGTTTCAAAGGTAACTAGGTGACAAAAATAAGTTATAGCAACATAAAAAGCAGCTTCAAGAACTAAATATATTGGTGTAACACAAAATTGTACTTCGAAGTTGGCATCAAATAATTGTAGGTCAAATTATTCGCGAAAATAAACCTGTTCTAATTTCGTCCAATTTTTTGACATCTTTTTTCCTGATTTGTTGTTGTCAACACACTAAAAGTGAGGTTAAGAGTATTATTATTATTTTTTTTATTTTGATTATTTACTGTGATACGTATTTATAACGAAATTGAGCTCCTAATTCAAATCAAAGTGTAGGTAGTTTTAAAGCATGAGTTGTGGAAAAGATGTAAGTATTTTTATACGTTTTAACTAGTGTTGGGGGATTATGAATGAAATAATCGAAATATTTTCGATTGGCATTAGTAGACATTAACCGATTTTTCGCTAATCCAAATCTTTTTTTTTTCAAAAATTTTTAAATTGCCTTTTTTCACGCTCTGAAAATTGTTAACCCAATTTTGGCCTTAATCTGAACTTTAAACCTTTCATACTAAATTTTCAACCGCTATTGGACATGATTTGAATTTTTTTAGACCCTCCAAATTTGTATTTTTACACGTTGAAAGGCATTTTTTACGAATTTTGCCCTTAATCCTAGCGTGACTTTCTCAAAGAAACACAAAATTTTGCATTTTTGGATGAGGTGAATAATTTTTAATGGATTTTAGTCCTAATTCTAACTGAATTTAAAAAAACTTGAAACTTGCTTTTTAGACGACGTGAATTTGTCCAGAAATTCTTAATTTGAATTTTTACACAATTTCATTACTTTCACACATTTAACCTTAGTTTTAGCAAAAAAGAAACCATCAATATTACCATTTTGATTTAAATGGATCATTTTTAATCGAATTTAGTCTTAATTCTAACCTGAGTTCCTCCAATGACTCCAAATTTTCACTTTTAGACAATTTGTGTAAATTTCTACTTTTTTTTAAATACCTAACCTGAACTTCTTCAGAGACCCCAAATTTTTGGACCCCTTGTGTCATGTTTTAACCCATTTTGATCCTAATCCTAAACTGAATTTATTCAGAAGCTTTAAATTTGCATTTTTACACTCTTTGAGTCATTTCTTACAGACCATGGCCTTAATCCTTTATTACTTTCTCATAAAACATCCAAAGTCACATTTTTAAATTAAGTCGTTCATTTTTAATTTGATTTTAGCACTAGTTCTAGACTGATGTTTTTTCAAAGACCCCAAATTTGCATTTTTACACACTTTAAGTAATTTCTCACCGATTTTGATCAGCCAAAAAGCACCAAAATTGTCATTTTGAGAAGAAATGGATAATTTTGAATCGACTTTAGTACTAATTTTAACCTGAACTTCTCAAAAGACTTCAAATTTGCACTTTTCGACGCCTTGTGTAAATTTCTAACCCCTTGTGGACTTAGTCCTAATCTAAACTTTTCCAAAGTCTCCAAATTTCCATTTTTTGACACCTTGTGTCATGTTAACTCATTTTAGCCCCAATTCTAACATGATTTGTCCAGAAATTCCAAATTTGCCTTTTTAGACCTCTTATTTTTCACCATTTCTGACCTCAATTTTAGCCACAAAAGTACTAAAAGTGTCATTTTTTAAAGAAATAGGTCATTTTTTATTGACATTAGTCCTAATTCTAACTTGGCTTTCTCCCAAGACATCAAATTTTTACTTTTAGGCTTATTGTAAATTTTTAACTGCTTTTGGTTCTAATCCTAACCTGAATTTCCACAAGGATTCCAAATTTGCATTTTTATCCCACTGTGAATTATTTTTCACCGCTTTAACTTTAAATTTAGTCAAAAAAAAAATTCCATTTTGAGATAAGACGGCTCATTTTTTATCTAATTTAGAGCCAAATTTGCACTTTTAGATGCTTTGCGTACATTTTTACCCACTTTTGCCCACAATTCTAACTTAAATTTCTCCAAAGGCTCCGACATTTGCATTTTTAGACACTTTGTATCATGTTTTAACTAATTTTGATACTAATCTTAAGCAGAAGCCTTTAACTTGCATTTTTAGACACTCTGAGTTATTTTTCACGCTTTAATCTAAATTTTAGTAGAAAACATCAAAATTGTCATTTTTTGATGTAATGGTTCATTTCAGACAGAATGTCTTCCAAGACTCCACATTTGCGCTTTTCGACACCTTGTGTCATGTTTTAAATTGTCCAGAAATTCTAAAGTTGCATTTTTACACAATTTGAGCCATTTTTACAGATTTCTACCTTAATTTTAGACAAAAAACAACATTAAAATCGTCATTTTTAGAAGAAATGGTACATTTGGAATCAATTTTAGTCATAGTTCAAATCTGAATTTGTCCAAAGATGTAAAATTTGCACTTTTAGATGCTTTGTGTAAATCTTTAACCACTTTAGACTCTAACCCTAACTTGAACTTTTCCAAAGACTTTAAAAAAAATAAAATTTGCACTTTTACACACCTTGTGTTATGTTTTAACCCATTCTGACCCTAATTTTAACCTGAATTTGTCCAGAAATTCTAAAATTGCATTTTTGAGCCACTTTCCCCGATTTTTACCTTAATTTTAGCCAAAAAAAAAACATTAAAATCGTCATTTTTAGAAGAAATGGTTCGTTTTTAATCAACTTTAGTCCTAGCTCAAATCTGAATTTCTCCAAAGATGTAATATTTGCACTTTTAGATGTTTTGTATAAATCTTTCACCAAACTTTTCCAACTTTTCCAAAAACCGTAAATTTGCACTTTTAAACACCTTGTGTCAAGTTTTAACTCATTTTGACCCTAGTTTTAACCTGAAGTTATTCAGAAACTCTAAAATTGCATTTTGACACAGTTTGAGCCATTTTTCCCGATTTCTACCTTAATTTTAGACACAAAAAAACATTAAAATCGTCATTTTCAGAAGAGATGGTTCTTTTTTAATCAACTTTAGTCCTAATTCAAATCTGAATTTCTCAAAAAATGTAAAATTTGCACTTTTAGATGCTTTGTGTAAATCTTTAACCACTTTAGACTTCAATCCTACCCTAAGCTTTTCCAAAGACCGTAATTTGCACTTTTAGACACTTTGTGTCATGTTTTAACCCATTTTGACCCCAATTTTGACCTGAATTTGTCCAGAAATTCTAAAATTGAATTTTTAAACACTCTGAGCCACTTTCCCCGATTTTTACCTTAATTTTAGCCAAAAAAAAAACCATTAAAATCGTCATTTTTAGAAGAAATGGTTCGTTTTTAATCAACTTTAGTCCTGGCTCAAATCTGAATTTCTCCAAAGATGTAAAATTTGCACTTTTAGATGTTTTGTATAAATCTTTAACCAAACTCTTCCAACTTTTCCAAAAACCGTAAATTTACACTTTTAGACACCTTGTGTCAATTTTTAACTCATTTTGACCCTAGTTTTAACCTGAAGTTATTCATAAACTCTAAAATTGCATTTTTACACAGTTTGAGCCATTTTTCCCGATTTCTACCTTAATTTTAGACACAAAAAAACATTAAAATCGTCATTTTCAGAAGAGATGGTTCTTTTTTAATCAACTTTAGTACTAATTCAAATCTGAATTTCTCAAAAAATGTAAAATTTGCACTTTTAGATGCTTTGTGAAAATCTTTAACCACTTTAGACTTCAATCCTACCCTAAACTTTTCCAAAGACCGTAATTTGCACTTTTAGACACTTTGTGTCATGTTTTAACCCATTTTGACCCCAATTTTGACCTGAATTTGTCCAGAAATTCTAAAATTGAATTTTTAAACACTCTGAGCCACTTTCCCCGATTTTTACCTTAATTTTAGCAAAAAAAAAAACCATTAAAATCGTCATTTTTAGAAGAAATGGTTCGTTTTTAATCAACTTTAGTCCTAGCTCAAATCTGAATTTCTGCAAAGATGTAAAATTTGCACTTTTAGATGTTTTGTATAAATCTTTAACCAAACTCTTCCAACTTTTCCAAAAACCGTAAATTTGCACTTTTAGACACCTTGTGTCAATTTTTAACTCATTTTGACCCTAGTTTTAACCTGAGGTTATTCAGAAACTCTAAAATTGCATTTTTACACAGTTTGAGCCATTTTCCCCGATTTCTACCTTAATTTTAGACACAAAAAAAAACATTAAAATCGTCATTTTTAGAAGAGATGGTTCTTTTTTAATCAACTTTAGTCCTGATTCAAATCTGAATTTCTCAAAAAATGTAAAATTTGCACTTTTAGATGCTTTGTGTAAATCTTTAACCACTTTAGATTCCAATACTAACCTGAACTTTTCCAAAGACCGTAATTTGCACTTTTAGACACTTTGTGTCATGTTTTAACCCATTTTGACCCCAATTTTGACCTGAATTTATCCAGAAACTCTAGAATTGCATCTTTACACACTTTGAGCCATTGTCATCAATTTTTACCTTAATTTTAGAAAAAAAAACATTAAAAACTTTATTTTTTAGAAGAAATAGTACATTTTTAAACAATTTTAGTCATAGTTCAAATCTGAATTTCTCCAAAGATGTAAAATTTGCACTTCTAAATGCTTTGTGTAAATCTTTAAGCACTTTAGACTCTAACCCTAACTTGAACTTTTCCAAAGACTTTTAAAAACTAAAATTTGCACTTTTAGACACCTCGTGTCACGTTTTAACCCATTTTGACCCTAATATCGTAACCTGATTTTTCCAGAAACTCTAAATTTGCTATTGCCTTGTCATTTTCACCATGTATGACCCTATTTTTAGCGAAAAAAGGTTAAAAATTTTCATTTTTAAAGGAAATAGGTCATTTTTAACTGACTTGACTTTAGTCCGAATCCTAACCTGACTTTTCCCAAGACTTCAAACACACAGAGTGTCTAAAAATGCAAATTTGGTGTCTTTCAAGAGTTTTACAATAGATTTAGGGCTAAAATTGTTTAAAAGTGACTCATTTTATCAAAAAAAATGATAGCTTTGACATTTTTTGAAAAAGTCAGGCTACGATTAAGGCCAAAATACGTAAAGAATGACTCAAAGTGTGTAAAATACAAATTTGGATATTTCGAAAAAAATCAAATAGAGATCAGGGCCAAAATGAACTAAAAATTACTAAAAGCGTCAGAAATGCAGAATGAAAGTTTCTGAGCAAGTTCAGGTTAGAACTAGGATCTAAAAATTACGCAGAGCGTCTAAATATGCAAATTTGAAGTTTTTGGAGAAACCCAGATTAGAATTAGAACTAAAATTGTTTGAAAAGAACTAATTTTAACTAAAAATTCCAATTTTGATGTTTTTTTTGGAAAAGTAATGCCAAAGTACTTGAAAAACGATTCAAGGAGGGTAAATAAAAGAACTTGGAGGCTTTGGAAACAATCAAACTAAGATTATGGCCACAATCAATTACAGATTACTAAATGCTTCAAAAATCCAAATTTGAAGTCTTGGATAAATGTATATTAGTATTAGAACTGAATTTTTTCAAAAAAACTAATTTTACCTAAAAACAATTTTTATGTTTTCCGATAAAGTCAGGATAGGATTAAGGCCAAAATACGTGCTAAATGACTCAAAGGGGGCAAATATAAAAATTTGGATGCTTTGGAAAAATTAAAATTAAAATTATTATCAAAATCAGTTAGTTATTCGAACTATCAAAAAATGCCGATTAAAACTTTCTAGGCAAATTTAGGTTAGGAGTAAGATCAACATTGGTTAAGAAATTACATAGAGTGTCTAAAAATGCAAATTTGGTGTCTTTCAAGAATTTTACAATAGATTTGGAGCTAAAATTGTTTAAAAGTGATTAATTTTATCAAAAAAAATTATAGCTTTGACATTGTTTGAAAAAGTCAGGCTACGATTAAAGCCAAAATACGTAAAGAATGACTCAAAGTGTGTAAAATTCGAATTTGGATATTTCGAAAAAAATCAAATAGAGATTAGGTCCAAAATGAACTAAAAATTACTTAAAGCGTCATAAATGCAGAATGAAAGTTTCTGAGCTAGTTCAGGTTAGGACTAGGATTTAAAAATTACGCAGAGCGTCGAAATATGCAAATTTGAAGTTTTTGGAGAAATTCCGATTAGAATTAGAACTAAAATTGTTTGAAAAGAACTAATTTTAACTAAAAATTCCAATTTTGATGTTTTTTTTTGGAAAAGTAATGCCAAAGTACTTGAAAAACGATTCAAAGAGGGTAAATAAAAGAACTTGGAAGCTTTGGAAACACCCAAATTAAGATTATGGCCACAATCAATTACAGATTACTAAAAGCGTCAAAAATCCAAATTTTAAGTCTTGGATAAAGTTAGATTAGAATTAGAACTGAAATTTTTCAAAATTTCCTAAAAATATCAATTTTTATGTTTTCTGGAAAAGTCAGGCCAAAATACGTGCTAAATGACTCAAAGAGAGTAAATATAAAAATTTGGATGCTTTGGAAAAACTCAAATTAATATTATTGTCAAAATCAGTTAAAAATTACTCGAACTGTCAAAAAATGCCGATTAAAAGCTTGTAGGTAAATTCAGGTTAGCACTGAAATCAACATTGATTTAAAAAGTACACAGAGTGTCTAAAAATGCAAATTTGGTGTCCTTCAAGAGTTTTACAATAGATTTAGGGCTAAAATTGTTTAAAAGTGACTCATTTTATCAAAAAAATGATAGCTTTGACATTGTTTGAAAAAGTCAGGCTACGATTAATGCCAAAATACGTAAAGAATGACTAAAAGTGTGTAAAATACGAATTTGGATATTTTGAAAAAAATCAAATAGAGATTAGGGCCAAAATGAACTAAAAATTACTAAAAACGTCAAAAATGCAGAATGAAAGTTTCTGACCTAGTTCAGGTTAGAACTAGGATCTAAAAATTACGCAGAGCGTCGAAATATGCAAATTTGAAGTTTTTGGAGAAATTCCGATTAGAATTAGAACTAAAATTGTTTGAAAAGAACTAATTTTAACTAAAAATTCCAATTTTGATGTTTTTTTTTTGGAAAAGTAATGCCAAAGTACTCGAAAAACGATTCAAAGAGGGTAAATAAAAGAACTTGGAGGCTTTGGAAACACCCAAATTAAGATTATGGCCACAATCAATTACAGATTACTAAAAGCGTCAAAAATCCAAATTTTAAGTATTGGATAAAGTTATATTAGAAATAGAACTGAAATTTTTCAAAATTTCCTAAAAATACCAATTTTTATGTTTTCTGGAAAAGTCAGGCCAAAATACGTGCTAAATGACTCAAAGAGAGTAAATATAAAAATTTGGATGCTTTGGAAAAACTCAAATTAATATTATTGTCAAAATCAGTTAAAAATTACTCGAACTGTCAAAATATGCCGATTAAAAGCTTGTAGGTAAATTCAGGTTAGCACTGAAATCAACATTGATTTAAAAATACACAGAGTGTCTAAAAATGCAAATTTGGTGTCCTTCAAGAGTTTTACAATAGATTTAGGGCTAAAATTGTTTAAAAGTGACTCATTTTATCAAAAAAATGATAGCTTTGACATTTTTTGAAAAAGTCAGGCTACGATTAAGGCTAAAATACGTAAAGAATGACTCAAAGTGTTTAAAATACGAATTTGGATATTTCGAAAAAAATCAAATAGAGATTAGGGCCAAAATGAACTAAAAATTACTAAAAGCGTCATAAATGCAGAATGAAAGTTTCTGAGCAAGTTCAGGTTAGAACTAGGATCTAAAAATTACGCAGAGCGTCTAAGTATGCAAATTTGAAGTTTTTGGAGAAATTCAGATTAGAGTTAGAACTAAAATTGTTTGAAAATAACTAATTTTAACTAAAAATTCCAATTTTGATGTTTTTTTGGAAAAGTAATGCCAAAGTACTTGAAAAACGATTCAAAGAGGGTAAATAAAAGAACTTGGAGGCTTTGGAAAAACTCAATATAATATTATTGTCAAAATCAGTTAAAAATTACTCAAACTGTCAAAAAATGCCGATTAAAAGTTTGTCGAAAAGGCAAATTCAGGTTAGGACTGAAGTCAACATTGATTTAAAAAGAACACAGAGTGTCTAAAAATGCAAATTTGATGTCTTTCAAGAATTTTACAATAGATTTAGTGCTAAAATTGTTTAAAAGTGATTTTATCAAAAAATTGATAACTTTGACATTTTTTGAAAAAGTCAGGCTAGGATTAAGACCAAAAAAACGTAAAGAATGACTCAAAGTGAGTAAAATAGGAATTTGAATATTTCGAAAGAAATCAAATAAAGATGAGGGCCAAAATCAACTTATAATTACTAAAAGCGCCAAAAATGCAGAATAAAAGTTTCTGAGCAAATTATAAGGTTTGCATTACGATCTAAAAATTACGCACAGCGTCTAAAAATGCAGATTTGAAGTCTTTGGAGAAATTCAGATCAGAATTAGATCTAACATTTTGTGGAAAGAACTCTTTTTACCTAAAAAAGACAATTTTGATGCTTTTTTGAAAAAGTAATGCCAAAATACTTGAAAAACAATTTAAGGTGGGTAAATATAAAAACTTGGAGGCTTTGAAAAAACTCAAATGAAGATTATGGCCAAAATCAATTAAAAATTACTCAAAGCGTCAAAAATGCAGAATAAAAGTTTCTGAGCAAATTCAAATTTGCATTAGGATATAAAAATTACGTAGAGAGTCTATAAATGTAAATTTGAAGTCTTTGGAGGAATTCAAATTAGAATTAGAACTACAATTGTATGGAAAGAACTTATTTTACCTAAAAATAACAATTTTAATGTTTTTCGGAAAAATCAGGCTAGGGTTAAAGCCAAGGCCAAATGCCGTGAAAAATTTCTTAAAGTCTGTAAGAATACAAATTTGGAGTGTTCGGCAAAATTCAAATTAACATTATTTCAATAAAATTAAAATCAAGCTAAAATAAGAAGAAAGTGGAAAAAGACTAAAAAAAATATCTAAAATTTGCAGAGAAAGCAATAAATTTAAAATATTTATAGTTTTGTGCCAAATTTCCTTTAGTAATATGGATTACAAATTTGTGTACATTTCAACGGGCCAGTCTTTAAAAAAATTAATTGTGTGTCAAAATTCTTTCAAAAGAATGAAAACCTAAAGAAAAAACTCCAATTTAGATCAACGAAAAAAAAATAAAACAACCAAAATTTAGATTACAATTAAAAAACTCCAATTAAGATTATGGCCAAAATCAATTAAAACGTACTAAAAGCGTCGAAAATGCAAAGAAAAGTGGAAACAAACTAAAAAAAATATCCGAAATATGCAGGTGAAGGAATAAATTTAAAATATTTCTAGTTTTGTGCCAAATTTTTCCTATTACAAATGTTTGGGGTTCGTGGATTATGCTATCGAAGGACCTTTGTGTCGTGATCGTGTTTGATGCTAATGAAATGATTTCACTGATAACGATTAAATTATTAGCTTTATTCGCTATAAAAAAACGATTTAATTGACGACCTAGACATTTATGTGTGACAACTAGCAACCCAGTCACTTTGACGTTTTCCGTCATCTCTAGGTTACAATATTGCCGCACTTAACTCGCAACAACAAATATGTATTACAAATGAGTGTACATTCCAATTCGTCAGTACTAAAAAAAATAATTTTGTTTCAAAATTCTATTCAAACCTAATGAAAAAATCCAATTTAGATCAAAGAAAAACAATAATTACGAATATTTGGAAAATGAAGAAAACAGCAAGATAGAAAAACTTGTACAAAGAAAAATTGCGACAAGAAAGAGAAGGCAGAACGGTAGAAGAGAACATAAACAATTCCAAACAGCAGTAAATTTTATTTTGATATTTTATTGGTGACTTGGAGGAGAAACAAATAACTAAATTGCCGGAAACTTTTTCTTTTGCAGAACTGTCAAAGCAAACAGGAGAGACAATAATTGCAATAGAAAAAGGAGTAAACAAAGTGCAGGTTGTCAAAAAAAAAAAAATAAAATAGTGAAAACCATGAATAAAACCCAATACAAAGTCGAATTTAGATCAATGAAAACAAATATATAAGAAAAAACAAAAAATGAGAAACCGTAACAAAGAATAATAATAGAATAATTATTATTACAAAAATTTCGACTAAAAACCTTTTCTAGAACAGAGAAAATGTTAAGTTTCATTAAAAAAAAAAGTTTTGTTTTGATGTAACATCATATTTTAGTTCTCTTCCAACTAAGAGATCCATAGTGTAAATTCAAGACAATATTGGTTAAAACATAATTATATTGTTTCTTCCTTAAATAAATTAACTATTTGGCAATTTTTTGCCTGGAAATAAAGTTATTTGAAAGGAAAAAATATCCTTATAAATAGATTATAGTTTTTTTAAAGGAAAATTGGTTCATATTTATATAAGATAAAGTGTGTTGAACTAATGCCCTAATGTTTCATACAAAGTAACTCATTCTGCAAAAACTAATTTTTTTATAAGGAAAAGTATTATTTTTGTTATATGAAAAGCAGAAAATATTTCAATTGAAAGCAAGCTGCGTTCATCGTAGATATATCTTTTTTGTGTGTATGTGTACTCGTGGCACCATTTTATATCTTTTTATGAATTCCAGCATGTCTTTTACCATTCTTCAAAAGCTCTTAGGTTTGCAAATATGAAATAAAGTCTTTCCGACGTTTCGACATTTCAGCTACTTTTACGTTTCATCAGGTTCTATGTTCGTAATTTTTAGGGTAATTTGGGCTACATAAGAAGAACGTTCGAATATTTCCTAAAAAAAAATATATGACTTCGTTCCAATTGCAAAGCAAACCATAAACAAACCAACTCAAGATTTCAGCTGACTAACTTGTTAACGCATCCGATGACAGCATATAAAACGTAACGTGCCTCTACATTTTCTATACAGAATTTAGCGATGTTTATTGTTCGTTGTTTTTAAGTAGTGTTAGGTCCGAAAAAATGTACGGGCACGTTACGTGTCCTCACATTTTGTATACAGAATGTAGCGATGTTTACTTTTTGTTATTTTTAAAAGCGCGAAAAAAATGTGGGGGCACGTAACGTGCCCCCACATTTTCTATACAGGATTTAGCGATGGTTCTTTTCCGTCGTTGTTAAAAGTTTGAAAAAATTGTACGGGCACGTAACGTGCCCTCACATTTTCTATATAGACTGCACCGATGTTTAGTTTGTGTAATTTGTCAAAGTGCGAAAAAAATGTGGGGCAAGTAACGTGCCCCCACATTTTCTATACAGGATTTAGTGACGGTTCTTTTCCATCGTTGGTAAAAGTCCGAAAAAAATGTACGGGCACGTAATGTGCCTCCACATTTTACACC
Organism: Taphrorychus bicolor; assembly: GCA_951812265.1. Taxonomy (NCBI): domain Eukaryota; kingdom Metazoa; phylum Arthropoda; class Insecta; order Coleoptera; family Curculionidae; genus Taphrorychus; species Taphrorychus bicolor. Next base: position 8,439,582 of record OX638301.1, read on the forward strand.
CCAATGATTTACATTCCCAATGATTTACACCCTCAGTTTCGTCCCTTTCTTTTGTGACGTTTCTGTCACCAATGATAATTCCAGTGTTGGCGACGCATTTGAACCTAATCAACGTTAGTAATAATTCTTAAATGGTTGGTTTTGCTGGACAGACCCGAGTGGATTATCATCACAGAAGCACTCTGGAAGAAAGCACAATTCCAAAGCTGCAGTAAAAAGTAGTAGGCTTAAGAAAGTTTCACATCCTTTTAAAATATTAAATCCTAATCCACATAAGCTCCTTAAACGATGCAAACATCCGGAGCCCCGTCACGTTTATGAAAATAAATTTTCTTCTCTCGGATTTTCGCCTAAATTTTCACGTTTTGTGATGGATGACTCAAGCGTTGCAATTACTTTATTTGTGCGGGATGGCCTTAGCTCTGACAGCGCATATTAAATTACGCCCAAGTCTTGCATGACGGTAAGTTGTCCTTCCGAGGCGATGACGTATGGTACGCCATACGTCATAGACGGTAAGTCGTCCATTTTTACATATTAATCATACGAGAAATGCGTGCGAAGGCAGTTGGCGAAGACGGGGAGTACAGCTCGCTAAAAGCCGATTTGAATATATTAAATTTTTTATTGCCTTTCTTTAAGGGCGTTGTCGGTGGTAGTCCAATTTCGGGTTCCGATCCAATTTCGGGTTAATATTTGGCAATTATCAAGTCTGATTGAACGGGAAATGCGTTACTCAACACGAAATGGGATATCGACTACACTGCGTGATGCTACAGTAATATCATTGCACATGAGGATGAACCAAAGAATCTAAAGGAGGTTGGACGGTTGTGACGTAACGTAATAAGTCATCGCTTTCCTCTTGAATGTTTTGTTGGCTACAATGGTCAATACAAAGGAATTCCTTAGATACGTACTTTTGTAGCAGTCTGCTCATTTTTCAACAAATCATTGTTTTCAAATAGCCCCTTACTGAACCAGTAGACAATGATCTATGGAGTTTTCGTTCAATATCTATTCGTTCGAATAACGAATAGATATCGAGTTTTTTGTTATTATCAAACTGGGTTTTTACCAACTCTAGAAGGTCTTTGACATGACGAGTTGAAAAACAACATTTTTTACGAAAACAAAGCGTAGATTAACGGAGCTCAGGTAGGAATCCGAAAACAAAGGCTTCGAAAAGTCTAATACCTAATTGTGATATAAAAATAATAAAATTTCGTCATTCTTATCTAGCAAGTAATGAGTGTACAATTTCGTAACGACAATGCGACCGAACGTAACTAACTCTCTGCGTGTGTTTGCGATTGCACAACATTATGTGGCGACAGACTTTCTGCAGCTGTCTCGGATAACTCTTATCAAACTTTATAATAAACAGCACATTTTACAACCAAACTTGATCAACTAATTGCGCAGCATATTATTATTTGTTTCGTTTGCTCTCTGTCAATGACCTTAATATTTTTATTATTTCCCTAAAATATACTGCCCGACAAAACACCAACCACAAACCTCGAGTGAGTCCACTTGGCCAAGACACAAGCTCTGTCCAGTGTCCAATCTTCAAAGTTCTGAGCCACTGCCTGAGAACCTTTTTTAGCAGCAAATCAGGCTTCGACTGGTCTTTGACTGCGGTTGGGGTCAGGTAGTGTACCACTCGGTTTGCTTGCAGTGTTTCTAAGAGGTCCCATAATGTTTATTTATGACGAACGATAAAACTGGCATAATAATATGACTAGAAAAAGGCTTTGCGATAAGTAGACTAAGGCAACCTTGAAATGTTTTAAGCTTTGATGACAGAAATGTTGAGAGTAAGATTAGAGACCCAAGTAATGATTTGAGTTTTAAAACACTCTGCAAGGTTCTTTAAGGTTAAAACACAAAACCTGCTATAAAACTTTTTACTCCAGAATGAGTGGCATAAAACCGTTTTAAGTCCAAAAAGGCCCGTTTATTAAGGTTTTCAAAAACATTTTTTAAAAACCAATTTACGACGCTCTTCTTTAAATCCTCTATAGCTCTACCATAAAACTGGTATTCGATCTGCATAACGTTTTTAAGAGTGTCTTGAAACAACTTTTAAAAGCGTTCAACCGCGTCAAACTTTATTCATAATTTTATTCACACCCGTTTCAAGGAAAATTTAAAACATATAAGTTTATTGTTTCTTTTCTTTAAGAGCATGTTTCGTATTCTTGATGAACGACAATCAAAAGGAATAATATCCTACATTTTTGAGCTAATTGAACTTCGGTTCATGGAAAGATAGAAAGGACATCAAAAGCGAAAGAATCCGTTAGGTTCACTTCACTTAGTCGATTTATAACTAGGTTTAATCCTTGGTTAAAATGTTTATATTAAATCCTCTTTAAAATGATATATCAAGAATAGGCCTTCACAATGTAGAAAATTCTATGTATCTTCAAACAGGTCGAGAATTTGATGGCTCTATAAAATCTCCAAACAAAGTTGGATTAGTTCTTTTTCTCCTTAAGATAACCAGTTTTAATCTCCTATATTACAAATCTCTACTTTGGCCAGAAAAATTACAAGCAATCTTCAGTAGTTCTCCAAGTCCATACTTACAGTTTTTAAATAAAAAAAACTAAAAATGGCAGACTTTAATCCCCTGATATCTTATTTGATTGTTAGGTACATTAGTTGTTAAAAGTTAAAACGTTTACTTCATCAATACCACTTGTGATGACTATGTACGTTTCACAAATTAACGTCTTACTGATATGACTTATTAACTGGGTTTAATCCCTTTTAACATTCTTATATTAAAACCCCTTTTAGAATGATCTACTAAGAATGGGCTTTCACGATGTAGAAAATCATGTGCATCTTCAAATACGTCGAGAATTTTCAAGCAATTTTCAAGAGTTCATTAAGACCAAACTTAGAGTTTTTAAATAAGAAAAAACAACTAAAAATGACAGAGTTTAATCCCCTGACATCTCATTCACTAGTTGCACTAGTTGTTAAAAGTCAAAAAGGTTACTTCAACATTACCACTTATAATAACTATGCATGTTGTACAAATTAACGTCTCGCCGATAAGGTATAACTGGGTTTAATCCTTGGTTATTTTCCTCGTTGAGTTAACCAGTTTTAATCTCTAAGGAAAAAAAATATCTACTTTGGCAAAAAAAACGGAAAATTACAAGCAATCTTCAAGAATTCATTAAGTCCAAACGTTTTAAAAAAAAAGGTCTTAAATAAAAAAAAATAAAACTGACAAAATTTAATCCCCTGACATCTCATTTGCTAGTTACACTAGTGGTTAAAAATCAAAAAGGTTACTTCATCAATACCACTTGTGATGACTACATACGTTTCACAGATTAACGTCTTGCTGATATCAACTAATTATAACTAGGTTTAATCCTTGGTTATATTAAAACCCTTTCGAGAATGATCTACCAAGAATAAGCTTCCACAGTGTAAAACACCCTGTTCATCTTCAAATACGATGAGAATCTCCGAATAAACTTGGATTAGTTCTGTTCCTCCTTAAGTTAACCAGTTTTAATCCCTAATAATACGAATCTCTACTTTGGCAAAAAACACGAAACCCTGCAAGCAATCTTTAATACTTCACCAAGTCCACACTTAAAATAACTAAAAATGACAGAATTTAATCCCGCGAGTTAAAATTCAAAGAATTGGTTATTTCAACAATACCACTTATGACAACTAAGTACGTTTCACAAATTAGCATCTCGCTGAAATGATCCATTTGTAACTAGGTTTAATCCTTGGTTAAATTGCTTATATTAAATCCTCTTTTAGAATGATATATCAAGAATAGGCCTTCACAATGTAGAAAATTCTATGTATCTTCAAACACGTCGAGAATTTGATGGCTCTATAAAATCTCCAAACAAAGTTGGATTAGTTCTTTTTCTCCTTAAGATAACCAGTTTTAATCTCCTATATTACAAATCTCTACTTTGGCCAGAAAAATTACAAGCAATCTTCAGTAGTTCTCCAAGTCCATACTTACAGGTTTTAAATAAAAAAAAACTAAAAATGGAAGACTTTAATCCCCTGATATCTTATTTGATAGTTAGGTACATTAGTTGTTAAAAGTTAAAACGTTTACTTCCTCAATACCACTTGTGATGACTATGTACGTTTCACAAATTAACGTCTTACTGATATGACTTATTAACTGGGTTTAATCCTTTTTAACATTCTTATATTAAAACCCCTTTTAGAATGATCTACTAAGAATGGGCTTTCACGATGTAGAAAATCATGTGCATCTTCAAATACATCGAGAATTTTCAAGCAATTTTCAAGAGTTCATTAAGACCAAACTTAGAGTTTTTAAATAAAAAAAACAACTAAAAATAACAGAGTTTAATCCCCTGACATCTCATTCACTAGTTGCACTAGTTGTTAAAAGTCAAAAAGGTTACTTCAACATTACCACTTATAATAACTATGCATGTTTTACAAATTAACGTCTCGCCGATAAGGTATAACTGGGTTTAATCCTTGGTTATTTTCCTCGTTGAGTTAACCAGTTTTAATCCCTAAGGAAAACAAATATCTACTTTGGCAAAAAAAAACGGAAAATTACAAGCAACCTTCAAGAATTCATTAAGTCCAAACGTTTTTTAAAAAAAAGGTCTTAAATAAAAAAAATTAAAACTGACAGAATTTAATCCCCTGACATCTCATTTGCTAGTTACACTAGTGGTTAAAAATCAAAAAGGTTACTTCATCAATACCACTTGTGATGACTACATACGTTTCACAAATTAACGTCTTGCTGATATCAACTAATTATAACTAGGTTTAATCCTTGGTTATATTAAAACCCTTTCGAGAATGATCTACCAAGAACAAGCTTCCACAGTGTAAAAAACCCTGTTCATCTTCAAATACGATGAGAATCTCCGAATAAACTTGGATTAGTTCTGTTCCTCCTTAAGTTAACCAGTTTTAATCCCTAATAATACGAATCTCTACTTTGGCAAAAAACACGAAACCCTGCAAGCAGTCTTTAATACTTCACCAAGTCCACACTTAAAATAACTAAAAATGACAGAATTTAATCCCGCGAGTTAAAATTCAAAGAATTGGTTATTTCAACAATACCACTTATGATAACTAAGTACGTTTCACAAATTAGCATCTCGCTGAAATGATCTATTTGTAACTAGGTTTAATTTTCCTATATCAAGAATAGGCCTTCACAATGTAGAAAATTCTATGTATCTTCAAACACGTCGAGAATTTGATGGCTCTATAAAATCTCCAAACAAAGTTGGATTAGTTCTTTTTCTCCTTAAGATAACCAGTTTTAATCTCCTATATTACAAATCTCTACTTTGGCCAGAAAAATTACAAGTAATCTTCAGTAGTTCTCCAAGTCCATACTTACAGTTTTTATTATTAACTGGGTTTAATCCTTGGTTAACATTCTTATATTAAACCCCGTTTAGAATGATCTACCAAGAATAGGCTTTCACAATGTAGAAAAAAAATTCGTTGAGAATTTAATGGTTTTAAAAAATCTTGAAATAAACTTGGATTAGTTCTGTTCTTTTTTAAGATAAGCAGCTTTAAAACCTCATAATACGAATCTCTACTTGGAAAAAAAATACGAAAAATTACAAGGAAACTTTAGTACTTCACCAAGTCCAAACTTGCCGTTTTTAAATAAAAAAAGACTAAAAATGACAGATTTTAAACCTCGACATTTTATTTTCTAGTTACACTAGCTCTTATAAGTCAAAACGTTTACTTAATCAATACCACTTATGATGGCTAAGTACGTTTCACAAAGTAACATCTCGTTGTTCGGAGTTATTTATGATTGGTTAACATGATTATGTTAAAATACCTTTTAGAATGATCTACTAAGAGTAGGCTTTCACAATGTTAAAAATCCTGTGTACCTTCAAATACGTTAATAATTTAATGGCTCTTAAAATCTCGAAATAAAGTTGGATTAGTTATTTTCCTCTTTAAGATAACCAGCTTTAATCCTCATAATACAAATCTCTACTTTGGCAAAAAAAAAATTGCAATCAATTTTATTAGTTCACCAAGTCAAAATTTATAGTTTTTAAATAAAAAAAAAACTAAAAATGATAGAATTTAATCCTCGACATCTTATTTGCTAGTTACACTAGCTCTTAAAAGTCAAAACGTTTACTTCGTCAATACCACCTATGATGACTAAGTAAGTTTGACAAAGTAACGTCTCGGTGATATGACCTATTTATAACTAGGTTTAATCCTTGGTTATATTAAAACCATTTTGAGAATGATCTACCGAGAATAAGCTCCCACAATGTGTATTTTCATCACAGGGTTAAACGTCTTAAATTTACGTTCTAACACCGAGTTTTAATATTTAATAATAACTAAGTTTAATCCTTTTTAAATTCGTTTTAAAGTTTGTCGCGGTTGAACTTCGAATTTAAGAAAAAAGACAAAATACCGCTGCTTTTAGTCAAATTCTAAAAATCTTTGGAGAATTTTTGATGTTCCTTAAATACGTAACAAACCTAATTTCAGTGAATCATGTCCCAAAAGTGCATTTTATTAAAAAAGAAAAAACTCGTTTCTAAAAGACGGAATACTATTTTGCTTAAATTAAAAAAAAATTTGTCAATTTTTTATGCTCTTTTTAATGAAAATAAGACCGTTTTTAATCCCCTAAAAACGTAACCAAACTAATTGGAGTGAAATAAGTCCCAAAAGTGAACTTTTTTTAAAATAGCAAAAAACTCATTTCTAAAAGACGGCGTACAATTTTGGTCAAACTCAAAAAATGTTTGGACAATTTATTTCTTTTTAGTGGAAATTAGACCGTTTTTAATCCTTTAAAAACATAACCAACCTAATTCGAGAAAAATAAGTCCCGAAAGCGACTTTTTTAGAATAGCAGAAAACTCGTTTCTAAAGGACGGAATACTATTTTGGCCAAACTCGAAAAATTTTTGGACAACTTTTTAAGATCGTTTTGATCGAGATGGGGCCCTTTTAAACCTTTAAAAACATAACCAACCCAATTCGAGTAGAATAAATTCCAAAAGTAAAGTTTTTTAAAATATCAGAAAACTCGTTTCTAAAAGACCCATTTAGACAAACTTAATAAAAATGTTGACAACTCTTTATGATGTTTCTGATGGAAATAAGGCCATTCTTTAATCCATGTAACCAACCTAATTCGAGTGAAATAAATCCCAAAAGTAGACTTTATTAAAATAGTATAAAAACTCGATTCTAAAAAACGGAACACTCTTTTGGTTAATTTAAAAAAAAAATTAACACGTTTTTATGCTGTTTTTGATGGAAATAAGACTTTTTTTAGTCCTTTAAAACCGTAGTCAACCTAATTCGAGTGAAATAAGCCCCAAAGTGGACTTTATTAAAATAATAAAAAACTCGTTTCTAAAAAACGGAATACCCTTTTGGTCAAACTCAAAAAAATTTTGGGCACCTTTTTATGCTCTTTTTGGTGGAAATAAAGCCGTTTTTAATCTTTTATAAACATAACCAACCTAATTCGAGTGAAATAAATACCAAAAGTGGACTTTATTAAAATAGCAAAAAACTTGTTTCTAAAAGAGGGAATACTCATTTGGTCAAACACAAAAAATTTGTATACAACTTTTTATGCTCTTTTTGGAGGAAATAAAGCCGTTTTTAATATTTATAAACATAACCAACCTAATTCGTGTGAAATAAGAACCAAAAGTGAATTTTAATAGAATAACAAAAAACTCGTTTCTAAAAGACGGATACTCTTTTGGTCAAACTAAAATTTTTTTTGACAATTTCTTTTTTTTTATGGAAATGGCCCGTTTAACTTTATTACGTAGTTACGTTTTAAACCTTTAAAAACGTAACCTACCTAATCCGAGTGAAATATGTCTCAAAAGTGGACTTAATTAAAATAGTAAAAAACTTGTTTCTAAAAGACGGAATAGATACTCTTTTGGTCAAACTTAAAAGATTTTTTTGACAAACTTTTATGGTGTTTTTGATGGAAATAATGCACTTTTTTAATCCTTTAAAAACATAACCAACCTAATTCGAGTAGAATAAATCCCAAAAGCAGACTTTTTTAAAAAAAGCAAAAAACTCGTTTTTTAAGGACGGAATACTTTTAAACTAATGTAACCAATTTAACTCTAGTAAAATAAGTCCCAAAAGCGGACTTTTTAAAATAGCAAAAAACCTCGTTTCTAAAAGACTCATTTAGCCAAACTTAAAAAACATTTTTGAAAACTTTTTATGATATTTTTGATGAAAATAAGGCCCTTTTTTAATCCTTTAAACCATGTAACCAAACTAATTCGAGTGGAATAAATCGATGAAATAATAAACTAATTTGAGTGAAATAAATCCCAAAAATCGTAAAAACCTCGTTTTTAAAAAACGAAACATTCTTTTGGTCAATGTTAAAAAAAATTGTAACACCTTTTTATGCTGTTTTTGACTGAAAAAATGCCCTTTTTAAACCTTTAAAAACGTAACCTAATTCGAGTGAAATAAGCCACAAAAGTGGACTTTATTAAAATAGTAAACAAACTTAAAAAAATTTTTGGTAACTTTTTATGTTCATTTTAATGAAAATAGGGCTGTTTTTAATCCTTCAAAAACATAACCAACCTAATTCGAGTAGAACAAGTCCCAAAAGTTAATTTTTTAAAGTAGCAAAAAACTCGTTTCTAAAAGACCGAATACTCTTTTAGTCAAACTTAAAAAAAAATTTTAACAACTTTTTATGCTCTTTTTGATGGAAATAACTCCATTTTTAATCCCTTAAAAACATAACCAATCTAATTTCGGTGAAATAAGTCCCAAATGTGGACTTTATTAAAACAGCAAAAACGTTTCTAAAAGACGAAATACTTTTTTAGTCATACTTAAAAGAGATTTTTTTGACTTTTTATGCTGTTTTTGATGGAAATAAAGCCCCTTTTAGACTTTTAAAAACGTAACCAACCTAATTCGAGTGATATAAGTCCCAAAAGTGGACTTAATTTAAATTGTACAAAACTCGTTTCTAAAAAAAGTAATACTCGTTTGGTCAAATTAAAAAAAATTTTGGACAACTTTTTATGCTCTCTTGTGATGGAAATAAGGCCGTTTTTAATTCATAAACTTAACCAACCTAATTCGAGTGAATTATGTCCCAAATATGCATTTTACTAAAATAGCAAAAACTCGTTTCTAAAATACGGAATTTGATTTTGGTCAAATTAAAAACTCTTTTTTATGCTGTTTTTGATGAAGATAGGGCCGTTTTTAATCCTTCAAGACCAGAACTAATCTAACTCGAGTGAAATTAATCCCAAAAGCGAACTTTTTTTAAATAAAAAAGAACTCGTTTTTAAAAGACGGAATACTCTTTTTTTCAAGATGGCTCAAACATTTTGCACAATTTTTTATGCGGTTATTAATGGAAATAAAACCTCCTTTTTAAAAATATAACCAACCCAATTCAAGTAAAATAAGTTCCATAAGTAAACTTTTTAACTTAGGCACAAACTTTTGGTCAAACTCAAAACATGCTTGGACAATTTTTTATACGCTTTTTAATGAAAATTAGACCGTTTTTAATCCTTTAAAAACATAACCAATCAAATTCGAGTGAAATAAGTCCCAAAAGTGAACTTTTTAATTTAGGCATAAAACTCGTTTCTAAAATACTGGATACTCTTCTGGTCAAACTCAATAAATGTTTGGACAATTTTTGTATCCTTTTTAATGGAAATTAGACCGCTTTCAATATTTTAAAATTAACGATAACCAATCAAATTCTAGTGAAATAATCAAATTCGAGTGAAGTAAGTCCCAAAAGTGAACTTTTTAATTTAGGCACAAAACTCGTTTGTAAAAGACTGGATACCCTTTTGGCAAAAGTCAAAAAATATTTTGACAATTTTTATATCCTTTTTAATGGAAATTAGACCGTTTTCAATCTTTTAAAATTAACGAGAACCAATCAAATTCGAGTGAAATAAGTCCCAAAAGTGAACTTTTTAATTTAGGCAACAAAACTCGTTTCTAAAAGACTGGATACTCTTCTGGTCAAACTCAATAAATGTTTGGACAATTTTTTATATTCCTTTTAATGGAAATGAGACCGTTTTTAATCCTTTCAAAACATAACCAATCGAATTCGAGTGAAGTAAGTCCCGAAAGTGAACTTTTTAATTTAGGCACACAACTCGTTTCTAAAAGACTGGATACTCTTCTGGTCAAACTCAATAAATGTTTGGACAATTTTTATATCCTTTTTAATGGAAATGAGATCGTTTTTAATCCTTTCAAAACATAACCAATCGAATTCGAGTGAAATAAGTCCCAAAAGTGAACTTTTTAATTTAGGCCCAAAACTCGTTTCTAAAAGACTGGATACTCTTCTGGTCAAACTCAATAAATGTTTGGACAATTTTTATATCCTTTTTAATGGAAATTAGACCGTTTTCAATCTTTTAGAATTAACGATAACCAATGAAATTCGAGTGAAATAATCAAATTCGAGTAAAATATGTCCCAAAAGTGAACTTTTTAATTTAGGCCCAAAACTCGTTTCTAAAACACTGGATACTCTTCTGGTCAAACTCAATAAATGTTTGGACAATTTTTATATTCTTTTTAATGGAAAGTAGACCGTTTTCACTCTTTTAGAACTAACGATAACCAATGAAATTCGAGTGAAATAATCAAATTCGAGTGAAATATGTCCCAAAAGTGAACTTTTTAATTTAGGCCCAAAACTCGTTTCTAAAAGACTGGATACTCTTCTGGTCAAACTCAAAAAAATATTTGGACAATTTTTATTTCCTTTTTAATGGAAATTAGACCGTTTTCAATCTTTTAAAATTAACGAGAACCAATCAAATTCGAGTGAAATAAGTCCCAAAAGTGAACTTTTAAATTTAGGCAACAAAACTCGTTTCTAAAAGACTGGATACCCTTTTGGCAAAACTCAAAAAATGTTTGGACAATTTTTTATATTCCTTTTAAAGGAAATGAGACCGTTTTTAATCCTTTCAAAACATAACCAATCGAATTCGAGTGAATTAAGTCCCGAAAGTGAACTTTTTATTTAGGCCCAAAACTCGTTTCTAAAAGACTGGATACTCTTCTGGTCAAACTCAATAAATGTTTGAACAATTTTTATATCCTTTTTAATGAAAATTAGACCGTTTTCAATATTTCAAAATTAACGATAACCAATCAAATTCGAGTGAAATAAGTCCCAAAAGTGAACTTTTTAATTTAGGCACAAAACTCGTTTCTAAAAGACGGAATACTCTTTTGTTCAAACTTAAGAAATGTTTGGACACTTTTTATGCTCTTTTTAATGGAAATTAGACCGTTTTGAATCTTTTAAAAACATAACCAATCAAATTCGAGTGAAATAAGTCCCATAAGTGAACATTTTAAAATAGCAGAAAACTCGTTTCTAAAAGACGGGATACTCTTTTGGTCAAACTCAAAAAAGGTTTTGATAATTTTTTATACTCTTTTTAAGGGAAATTAGACCGTTTTTAATCTTTTAAAAACATAACCAATCAAATTGGAGTGAAATCAGTTACAAAAGTGAACTTTTTAAATTAGGCAGTAAACCCGTTTCTAAAAGACTAGATACTCTTTTGATCAAACTCAAAAAATCTTTGGACAATTTTTTATACTCTTTTAATGGAAATCAGATCGTTTTTAATCCTTTAAAAACATAACTAATCAAATTCGAGTGAAATAAGTTACAAAAGTGAACTTTTTAAATTAGGCAGAAAACTCGTCTCTAAAAGACGGGATACTTTTTAATCAACTTAAAAAAAAATTTAGACAATTTTTTATGCTGTTTTTGATGGAAATTAGACCGTTTTTAATCCTTTAAAAACCTAACCAATCAAATTCGACTGAAATAAGTCCCAAAAGTGACTTTTTAAATTAGGCAGAAAACTCGTTTCTAAAAGACGGAATACTCTCTTGGTAAAATTTAGAAAATTTTCGGAAAATTTTTTATGTTGTTTTTGATGGAAATTAGACCATTTTTAATCCCTTAAAATCGTAAAAAACCTAACTCGAGTAAAATATATCCTAAAATTGGAATGGATTTTAAACTAGCAAAAAACTCTGTCTCTACATGTGCCTAAACCTTCAAAACTACGGAACTATCTTGTCTTTGATTGGAGGAGAAAGAGGATATTAAGAGAAATCTCATCGCCTTTGATAAAGTCTGCCGCAGCTGTAAATGAAACGTCAGGAAGAAATTCCACTGAACCAGGGCTTCAAAGCCCTGGAAACACTTTAGAATGGATTTTAACCGGCCGTGAAACCCTTCACTACCCTCCTTTTGTCCAAACTTTAAAGAAACTTTTGACAATTGTTTATGTTGTTTTTGATCGCAAGGGACTATTTTAAATCTCCTCAAAACATAACTCCAGTGAAATTTGTTCCACAAGTGGATTTTTAAAAAATGGCAGAAAACTTGATTTTGGAACCTAAAGAGCGACAATCGAAAGGATATTTCCAAAATCAATTTATTATTGGTCTTTATTACAAATTCTTGCTCTTCTCCAATTATGTAAATTCATCCCTATGTAAGAGCCCTATGTAATTAGAAAAATAAAAAGTTTTATTATTAATTTTAGATACCTATATAATAACAACATTGTTTTCCTTTTTTTTTGGGGTGGAGGAGGGAGGGGGGGGGGCTAATTTTTAGGTTTTAGATTTGGTGTAATCAAAGTGTGTTCCGGGGTAACTTTAATTTTTGTGGGCTTTTTTACGAGTTTTGGTCTTTTTTTGTTTCAGTTAATGATCTAATTTTCTGAATTTTGTCCGTTTTACTCAAAAAAAAAAAACAAAAAATGGTTTTTGATTAATTTTTCGGTTAAAAATGCCAAAACTATAAATTTTGTTATTTTTTTCTAAGTTGTTCGAAACTCGACATGCTCCTTTACCTAATTTTTCTTCAATCCTAGTTGGATTTTATTAATAATATTCTCTCTTTTTTTTAGCTAAAAAAGCAATCACGTAATTTTTGCATTCACCATTAAAGTCTTGAGTTCCAAAAACCTGACAAAGAGGTTTTAACTTGGCCTTTGTGTATACATATTTTTTTTTGTGGATATTCGAGATTTAGCTTAGTCTGAGTGTTTCCATTACATGATTTTTTGTTCCATTTTAGTTGGTTTTTATTAAAACAAATTTCTACTTTTTATAGTTAGAGATCCAAAGAGGTAAATTCTTCTACTCATCGTTGAATTCCTGAATTCAAACCACCTGAACATGAGATGTCCATATTAAAACGCAAATTGATGAGCATAAAAGTTTTTTGTTTTTAGGCGTAAAATAGAAAATTATAAATTTTTCCACTTGGTTTTTGAATGTTTTATCGGATTGCAACTACTTTTTTACGTAACCAACCTAATTCGAGTGAAATAAGTCCCAGAAGTGGGCTTTTTTTAAATAGCGAAAAACTTGTCTCTAAATGTGACTAAAAATCGACCAACAAAGACGTCTACCTTCAAACCTACTGAACTAATTTGACTTTGATTGGAAGAGAAAGAGGATATGAAGAGAAACAAAAAAAATTGGGATTCACTTCAATCGGTCTTTTCTTTCTAAAAATATGTGAGGTTGAACTTGGAAATAGACAAAATACCCTTCTTTTGCAATCTGTTTTCTGGGCTTTCAAGCCGCGGTCCAATGGAATTTATTCCTGACGTTTTGTCAACAGCTGCGGCAGGCATTATCAAAGACGTGCGTTGTGTACTCCCGTGCTTTCCGACGTTGACTGATTGGACTGTGGTGAGTTCCCTAAACTTCTTCTCATACATTGTCCAATCTTGTGTTTACACACTCATGCAACTGGGTCTTGTTTGCTTGTTGCTCTTTTCTTGTTCCTTCGTTCTATTATTCCTTGTTTTTCTTTTTCTTTCCGTTATTTTTTTTTGTTGAAAACGCTTTTTTTGTACTTGTTTTTGGCTCTTAAACTTGCAATTGGTCTAGCAATTCTTTCATATCTAACATCCCGTCGAATTTGGTCGATCTTGCATTCACTATTCACTAGTTTCATGATTTTTAGTAATTTTAGTACAGTTTTATGTTGCTACAATTATAAAAAAAACTGCCGAAATATAGTAGCATAGTATGTCGATGGTAAATGTAAAATAATACTACGAAATAGTAAATATGGCATATGTTCGAAATTCTCTTTCATAAGCTCTTGAAATGTCATCAATGTCATTTGTCTATCATTACAATTTCATCACAATTCTCTCTGGATCCATCTTGTTGGATCTCAGTGGAGTTGCAGTTAGATCGGATGACGTAAAAGACTTAATATTTGCAGTCAACTTATTTCTGCTTCAGCTCTGCAGTTCAAAATTCAAAGCTTGAATGATTCAATGGAGTCAAGGGCATTGAAACGAACAACCAAAAACTTTGTACACTGGTCCTTTTATAGGACTAATCTCAGCTCGTTGCCGCCTCCATAAGATATTTTATTTCACTCTGTGTAGGATTTCGTCTTGAGTTAATCTTTTGAGCAAAAGATAAAGATGTTAATCCCAAATCCAAGGCTTTGGTGTAAGTTCGCAGTGTCTGATTTACATTGCTGCTGTTAAGACTTAAATAAAACTTTCGGGTGGGACGGGACATTTTAATCTTTGAAATAAGTTATATTGCCTGCCATTGAGCCCGAGTTTGGCCCTCGGAAGCGAATCAAACCGAGCGGAAGAAGTTTCGGGGACTAACGTTTATACAACGTCTTTAATTTTTAATTGAGTATCGACCTCTTCAGCGGAGGTTAAACACACGCAAAGTTAGTATACACACAATATAACCTTCTTCTAGGCAATTTATTTATGCGTGTGTCTGAAAGATCCAATAGCACGATAAAATATTAGTTTAACACGGAACGTTATCAAAATAATGGAAATTTTTGTCAGCACATGCGTTTTATCGCTTCTGATAGGGACGCAGACACGCAACCTAATAGGAGAATAGATTTTTTTCCTGATGGAAAGGTCGCAAAGCCCAAGCACAAGAAGGAAGAATGCGAATCAAAAAGCTACTGAACACCGATATTTAACAAATTTTTAATTAAGTATTAATGGAAAGCTGGTTCTAGTAACTCTGGTGCTAAGTTTGCTATGAAGCTTTTCATTAAGTTTTTCTAAACAGTTGGCTATGGAATTTTTGAAGAGTGTGAATATTACTGGTTATGTTATGAAAACCAAAAAGCTTTAATTTATGATACGAGTTGTTATCAAATATTTTGATATCTTATATCAATCCCAGCGTTTCTATTCGAGATTAGCGAGAGACACGACAACGATTTCCACAAGCAGGAGGAAATTACGTTTCTAAATGCAGACTGGAAGCGAGTTCTACGACATACTTCTAGTGCGCCGACGCCACTACTACCCCCACTCCAGTCCCGCCACTGCAGCGCGACGGCGGGGAAATAAATACCACAGAGCTGACCACAGTCGAATCAGTCAACGTCGAGAAGCACGGGAGATCACTTCGTCCATTGCGTCAAATATAAACGAAACGTCAGGAAGAAATTCCATTTGACCACGGCTTCAAAGCCCGAAAAACACTTTAGATTGTATGTTTGGAAAAAGGTACTGAAAAGCGACTTGTTTTTTCCTGTAGATTCACGTTTAAAGTCAAAGAAAAAGAACTTTGTTTCTTTTCAAACAACCGATTCCCGGTACTAACAAGGAGGAATATTAATTAAGCAGAACATCATAATGCGTGTTTGGATTTCGCATTAGCCCGAAATTATAGTAGATGGGTATGCCTCGTGCGATTAGCATTGCAAATGCGTTACGTACCTAATTGAATACGGATTAGGCGCTTTTACGAAAAAAGGTGGGGTCCCCGGCTAATTACTAAAGGCACTAGTGTAATTGCTATGAAAACGAGACGAAGAAATATCGTTTAATTATTCATGACGATGGGCGAACGATATCTGTTCACGGAGGATTGTAGCAACAAGCTCCCACTGTCGTAATGAAAATATAAAATCGCCATTAATAAAAATTTCATACAACAATTGGCGAATATCAATCAATTTTGTCGGGAGAGAGATTGATGATGGGGGGAATCTGAATAGTTTGTATCGCTGTCGCCTTAACAGACTTTAGCAGACAGATAATAAATGGAAAATGTGAAAGCTAAGAAAGGACGAGAGCAGCAAGGTCGCCGCATCACAAGAATTACATTAAACCTCACTGGTGATCAATACTCACTTCTTCTTGGCACCACCACCCAAACAAGAGGTAGCCTAATTACATGCCACAAACCCAATTAATCCGAAACTAATCACCAACTGATTCTCCAATAACTATATCCGATGCGATCGGCCAGAATGGCAAATCCCACTTTAGAACATTATAACATAATGATTAATTACTAGTAATAGTCATATGATGCTGCGCCCTTCTCCCAATTGGTTCGTTAATGGGGGATGTATGGGGTTGACAATATTATCTAACCCTGTTTGATTGTTCCGGAAATTGGTGTTTCAGTGCATAGAGCCAGGTCCATTTGTAATTTGAGTTGAGCGTTCACGCAATGAAGAGTTTTTTTTCCGAAAACGATCTAAAATTTCCCATTTAGAATCATTTAACTTCGGTGATTCTACATTACCATCTTCAATGTAGTTCAGCCCTTTAATTCCGTTCCATACTGATGACATCATTATTACCTAAATTTTATTACCTATTGCTACCAGCATTGAAAGTTATCAAATTCCTCCTACTAAATTCCATTATTATTAAACTGCTTTTCATGTCTTAATATATCCATAAATAATGCTGATATAAATAAAAATTTTAAGATTAAACATGGTTATTTAGCTGACCAGACAAAAAAATCATTTATGGCCTACCTACATTCCTTTGAAAAGAATATTAACAGGGATTAAATACCGTTATTTTAAAGTGCTTTAAAAGAAACTGTCCAAATATTGAACTTGGTTTCGTGGTTATCACAAACCATTTAATTATAAATTGAACACTATTAGTACCAGTGGATGTTCGAGGAAAAAAAAAACTGATCAAACGCAAAACTTGATTATCACGTGCCAGAAAATTAAATGTTGAAAACTATTGACATAGTCGTTGTACTATCGAATTAAATCAATTTTTTTTTTTATTTCTTATCGGAAGAATCAATTAATGCCGGCGTAATAATACTAAGAAAATAGGAATTAAATGTGTTATCCCTGTGAGTTAAGAAGGATTAAATCAATCAATTTTGACAAGGATTAAATATTGTTATTTTTATGTTCTTTTTTAGATAAACTTTTAAACTTTTTTCAAAACACGGTTTAACATTATATAGAAAAACATTAGAGATTAAATAACCTTATTTTGAAAATTACATAAGCCTTTAGAATAGGATTCCGATATCTTCAGCCACAGTCAAACTATGAGTTAAATTTTTAGAAATCTGGGATTGAATTGTGTTATCAAGAGGAATACAGTTGCTAATGTTGGTGAAAATCTAGGTCACAAATATTTGCTAGTCAAGTTTGTAGATATCTGCTCTCAGGTCTTTGATAGAGGCAAATTTAAAAAGGATCAAACTTAGTTATTATTAAATATTAAAACTCGGTGTTAGAACGTAAATTTAAGACGTTTAACCCTGTGATGAAAATACACATTGTGGGAGCCTATTCTCGGTAGATCATTCTCAAAATGGTTTTAATATAACCAAGGATTAAACCTAGTTATAAATAGGTCATATCACCGAGACGTCACTTTGTGAAACTTACTTAGTCATCATAGGTGGTATTGATGAAGTAAACATTTTGACTTTTAAGAACTAGTGTAACTAGCAAATAAGATGTCGAGGATTAAAATTCTATCATTTTTAGCTTTTTTTTTTATTTAAAAACTATAAATTTGGACTTGGTGAACTAATAAAATTGATTGTAATTTTAGTGTTTTTTTGCCAAAATAGAGATTTGTATTATGATGGATTAAAGCTGGTTATCTTAAGGAGGAAAGTAACTAATCGAACTTTATTTCGAGATTTTAAGAGCCATTAAATTATTAACGTATTTGAAGGTACACAGGATTTTTAACATTGTGAAAGCCTATTCTTGGTAGATCATTCTAAAAGGGGTTTTAACATAAGCTTGTTAACCAAGGATAAATAACTCCGATCAACGAGATGTTACTTTGTGAAACGTACTTAGTCATCATAAGTGGTATTGATTAAGTAAACGTTTTGACTTTTAAGAGCTAGTGTAAGAAGCAAATAAAATGTCGAGGTTTAAAATCTGTCATTTTTAGTCTTTTTTTATTTAAAAACGGTAAGTTTGGACTTGGTGAAGTACTAAAGTTTCCTTGTAATTTTTCGTGTTTTTTTTTCAAAGTACAGATTCGTATTATGAGGTTTTAAAGCTGCTTATCTTAAAAAAGAAAAGAACTAATCCAAGTTTATTTCGAGATTTTTTAAAACCATTAAATTCTCCACGAATTTTTTTTCTACATTATGAAAGCCTATTCTTGGTAGATCATTCTAAACGGGGTTTTAATATGAGAATGTTAAAAAGGATTAAACCCAGTTAATAGGTCATATCAGTAAGACGTTAATTTGTGAAACGTACATAGTCATCACAAGTGGTATTGATGAAGTAAACGTTTTAACTTTTAACAACTAATGTACCTAACTATCAAATAAGATGTCAGGGGATTAAAGTCTGTCATTTTTTGTTTTTTTTTTATTTAAAAACTGTAAGTATGGACTTGGAGAACTACTGAAGATTGCTTGTAATTTTTCTGGCCAAAGTAGAGATTTGTAATATAGGAGATTAAAACTGGTTATCTTAAGGAGAAAAAGAACTAATCCAACTTTGTTTGGAGATTTTATAGAGCCTAACAAATTCTCGACGTGTTTGAAGATACATAGAATTTTCTACATTGTGAAGGCCTATTCTTGATATATCATTCTAAAAGAGGATTTAATATAAGCAATTTAACCAAGGATTAAACCTAGTTACAAATAGATCATTTCAGCGAGATGTTAATTTGTGAAACGTACTTAGTTATCATCATAAGTGGTATTGTTGAAATAACCAATTATTTGAATTTTAACTCGCGGGATTAAATTCTGCCATTTTTAGTTATTCTAAGTGTGGACTTGGTGAAGTATTAAAGATTGCTTGCAGGGTTTCGTGTTTTTTGCCAAGTACAGATTCGTATTATTAGGGATTGAAACTGGTTAAATTAAGGAGGAACAGAACTAATCCAAGTTTATTCGGAGATTCTCACCGTATTTGAAGATGAACACGGTGTTTTACACTGTGGAAGCTTATTCTGAGTAGATCATGCTCAAAAGGGTTTTAATATAACTAAGGATTAAACCTAGTTATAAATAGTTGATATCAGCAAGACGTTAATTTGCGAAACGTATGTAGTCATCACAAGTATTGATGAAGTAACCTTTTTGACTTATAACCACTAGTGTAACTAGCAAATGAGACGTTAGGGGATTAAATTCTGTCATTTTTAGGTTTTTTCTATTTAAGACCTTTTTTTTTATTTAAAAACGTTTGGACTTAATGAACTCTTGAAGATTGCTTGTAATTTTCCGTTTTTTTTGCCAAAGTAGAGATTTTTTATAATTGGGGATTAAAACTGGTTAACTTAAAGAGGAAGAGAACTAATCCAAATTTATTCGGAGATTCTCATCGTATTTGAAGATGAACAGGGTGTTTTACACTGTGGAAGCTTATTCTCGGTAGATCATTCTCAAAAGGGTTTTAATATAACTAAGGATTAAACCTAGTTATAAATAGTTGATATCAGCAAGACGTTAATTTGCGAAACGTATGTAGTCATCACAAGTATTGATGAAGTAACCTTTTTGATTTTTAACCACTAGTGTAACTAGCAAATGAGATGTCGGGGATTAAATTCTGTCATTTTTAGTTTTTTTTATTTAAGACCTTTTTTTTATTTAAAAACGTTTGGACTTAATGAACTCTTGAAGATTGCTTGTATGTTTCCGTTTTTTTCCCAAAGTAGAGATTTTTTATAATTGGGGATTAAAACTGGTTAACTTAAAGAGGAAGAGAACTAATCCAAGTTTATTCGGAGATTCTCATCGTATTTGAAGATGAACAGGGTGTTGTACACTGTAGAAGCTTATTCTCGGTAGATCATTCTCAAAAGTGTTTTAATATAACCAAGGATTAAACCTAGTTATAAATAGTTGTTATCAGCAAGACGTTAATTTGTGAAAAGTATGTAGTCATCACAAGTATTGATGAAGTAACCTTTTTGACTTATAACTACTCGTGTAACTAGCAAATGAGATGTCAGGGGATTAAATTCTGTCATTTTTAGTTTTTTTTATTTAAGACCTTTTTTTTATTTAAAAACGTTTGGACTTAATGAACTCTTGAAGATTGCTTGTAATTTTCCGTTTTCTTTGCCCAATTAGAGATTTTTTATCACTGGGGATTAAAACTGGTTAACTTAAAATGGAAGAGAACTAATCCAAGTTTATTCGGAAATTCTACAGAGAAATCGAATTCTCATCGTATTTGAAGATGGACAGGTTGTTTTACACTGTTTAAGCTTATTCTCGGTAGATCATTCTCAAAAGGGTTTTAATATAACCAAGGATTAAACCTAGTTATAAATAGTTGATATCAGCAAGACGTTAATTTACGAAACGTAAGTAGTCATCACAAGTATTGATGAAGTAACCTGTTTGACTTATAACTACTAGTGTAACTAGCAAATGAGATGTCAGGGGATTAAATTCTGTCATTTTTAGTTTTTGTTTTATTTAAGACCTTTTTTTTGTTTAAAAACTTTTGAACTTAATGAACTCTTGAAGATCGCTTGCAATTTTCCGTTTTTTTTGCCAAAGTAAAGATTTTTTATCATTGGGGATTAAAACTGGTTAACTTAAAGAGGAAGAGAACGAATCCAAGTTTATTCGGAAATTCTACAGAGAAATCGAATTCTTATCGTATTTGAAGAAGGACAGGGTGTTTTACACTGTGGATGCTTATTTTCGGTAGATCACTCTCAAAAGGGTTTTAATATAACCAAGGATTAAACCTAGTTATAAATAGTTGATATCAGCAAGACGTTAATTTGTGAAACGTATGTAGTCATCACAAGTGGTATTGATGAAGAAACCTTTTTGATTTTTAACCACTAGTGTAACTAGCAAATGAGATGTCGGGGGATTAAATTCTGTCAGGTTTAGTTTTTTTTATTTAAGACCTTTTTTTTAAAAAAAAAAAAACGTTTGGACTTAATGAATTCTTGAAGATTGCTTGTAATTTTCCGTTTTTTTTTGCCAAAGTAGATATTTTTTTTCCTTAGGGATTAAAACTGGTTAACTCAAAGAGGAAAATAACCAAGGATTAAACCCAGTTATACCTATATTGGCGAGACGTTAATTTGTGAAACATACATAGTTATTATAAGTGGTATTGTTGAAGTAACCTTTTTGACTTTTAACAACTAGTGCAACTAGTGAATGAGATGTCAGGGGATTAAAGTCTGTCATTTTTAGTTGTTTTTCTTTTATTTAAAAACTCTAAGTTTGGTCTTAATGGACTCTTGAAGATTGCTTGAAAATTCTCGACGTATTTGAAGATGCACATGATTTTCTACATCGTGAAAGCCCATTCTTGGTAGATCATTCTAAAAGGGGTTTTAATATAAAAATGTTAACCAAGGATTAAACCCAGTTATAAATAGGTTATATCAGCAAGACGTTTGTGAAACGTACGTAAGCATCACAAATGGTATTGATGAAGTGAACGTTTTGACTTTTAACAACTAGCGTAACTAGCAAATTTGATGCCAGAGGATTAAATTCTGTCATTTCTAGTTTTTTTTATTTATGTAAAAACTGTGAGTATGGTCTTGGTGAACTATTGAACATTGCTTGTAATATTTTTTTTTTGCCAAAATAGAGCTTTGTATTATGAGGGATTAAAGCTGGTTATCTTAAGGGGGGAAAGAACTAATCCAACTTAATTTGGAGTTTTCATAGAGCCATCAAATTCTCGACTTATTTGAAGATACACCGGGTTTTCTACATTGTGAAAGCCTATTCTCATTCTCAAAATGGTTTTAATGTAAGCATGTTAACCACGGATTAAACCTAGTTAACAATAAGTCATATCAGCGAGACGTTAATTGGTGAAACGTACTTAGCTTCTAAAGTTGTATTGTCGAAGTAAACTTATTGACTTTTCACAATTAGTGCAAATAGGAAAAGTGATGTCAGGGGATTAAATTCTGTCAATTTTAGTTGACAGCTTTTTTTAATTTAAAAACTCCAAGTTTGGACTTAATGAGCTCCTGAAGATTGCTTGTAATTTTTGGTATTGTTTTGCCAAAATATATATTCGTATTATTAGGGATTAAAATTGGTCAACTTAAGGAGGAAAAGAACTAATCCAACTTTATTTGAAGATTTTATAAAGCCATTAAATTCTTCACGTAGTGGAAGATACACAGGATTTTCTACACTGTAAAAGCCTATTCTTGGTAGATCATTCTAAAAGGGGTTTTAATATAAGAATATTAACCAAGGATTAAACCCAGTTATAAATGAGTCACATCAGCAAGACGTTAATTTGTGAAACTTACGTAGTCATCATCAGTGGCATTGATGAAGTAAACGTTTTGACTTTTAACAACTAGTGTAACTAGCAAATTAGATGTTATGGGATTAAATCCTGTCATTTTTATTTTTTTTTTATTTAAAAACTCTAAATTTGAACTTAATAAACCCTGATTTTTTTTGTCAAAGTAGACATCCGTATTATTAGGAACTAAAACTGGTTAACTTAAGGAGGAAAAGAACTAATCCAAATTTATTTGAAGATTCTACACAGAAATCGTATTCTCGACATATTTCACAATAAGTAGGGAGTTTTACATTGTGGAAGCTTTTTCTCGGTAGATCATTCTCAGTAGGGTTTTAATATAGCCATGGATTAAACCTAGTTATAAATAGGTAATTTTAGCTAGATGTTAATTTGTGAAACGTACTTAGTCATCGTAAGTGGTATTGATGACGTAACCTTTTTTTTTACTTTTAACAATTAGTGTAAGTAGTAGATCAGATGTCAAGGGATTAAATTCTGCCATTTTTAGTTTTTTTTTAATTTAGAAATTCTAATTTTGTAGTATTCAAAGTAGAGATTCGTGCTATTAGGGATTAAAACTGGTTAACTTAAGGAGGTAATAACTAACAATGTAGAAAAGAACTAATACAAGTTTGTTTGGAGATTCTACAGAGAAATCGAATTCTCGACATATTTGAAGATAAACTGGTTGTTTTACATTGTGGAAGCTTATTCTCGGTAGATCATTCACAGAAGGATTTTAATTTAAACAAGGATTAAACATGGTAATAAATATTTCATATCAGCAAGACGTTAATTTGTGTTTAATTTTTCTTATTTAAAAACTGTTAGTATGGAATTGGAGAATTAATGAAGATTGCTTGTAATTTTTATTTTTTTTTTTGCCAAAGTAGGGATTTATATTATTAGGGATTAAAACTGGTTACCTTAAGGAGAAAAAGAACTTATCCAACTTTGTTTGGAGATTTTATAGAGCCATCAAATTCTCGACGTGTTTGAAGATACATAGAATTTTCTACATTGTCAAAGCCTATTCTTGATAGATCGTTCTAAAAGGGGCTTTAATATAAACATGTTAACCAAGGATTAAATCCAGTTAAAAACAGGTCATATCAGCAAGACGTTAATTTTTGAAACGTACGTAGGTAGTCATCTCAAGTAGTATTGACGAAGTAAACGTTTTGACTTTTCACAAGTAGTGTAACTAGCAAATGAGATGTCATGGGATTAAATTCTGTAATTTTTATTATTTTTTATTAAAAACTTTAAATTTAGACTTAATGAACTCTTGAAAAGTACTGGTAATTTTTCATTATTTTTTTCCAAAGTAGACATTCGTATTATTAGGGATTAAAACTGGTTAACTAAAGGAGGAAAAGAACTAATCCAAGTTTATTTGATGATTCTACAGAGAAATCTAATTCATGACATCTTTGAAGATAAGTAGAGTGTTTTACATTGTGGAAGCTTATTCTCGGTAGATCATTCTTACAAAGGTTTTAATATAGCCAAGGATTAAACCTAGTTATCAATAGGTCATATCAGCAAGACGTTAATATGTGAAACGTACGAAGTTATCACATGTGGTATTGATAAAGTAAACGTTTTGAAATTTGGCAACTAGTGTAACTAGCAAATGAAATGTTAGGGGATTAAATTCTGTCATTTTCAGTTTTTTTTTTATTTAAAAACTCTGCGTTTGGACTTAACGAACTCTTGAAGATTTCTTGTAGTTTTTCGTTTTTTTTTTGCCAAAATATAGATTCGTATTATTAGGAATTAAAGCTGGTTATCTGAAAAAGGAAAAGAACTAATAAAACTTTATTAGGAGATTTTATAAAGCCATTGAATTCTCTACGTACTTGAACATACACAGGATTTGCTACATTGTGAAAGCCTATTCTTGGTAGATCATCCTAAACGGGGTTTTAATATCAGAATGTTAACCAAGGATTAAACCCAGTTAAAAGCAGGTCACGTCAGCAAGACGTTAATTTGTGAAACGTACGTAGTCATCACAACTATGGGGCTTGGTGAACTATTGAACTATTGAAGTAATTTTTATTTTTTTCCCAAAGTAGAGATTTGTAATATTAGGGATTAAAACTGGTTATCTTAAGGGGAAAAAGAACTATTCCAATTTTATTTGGAGATCTTATAGAGCCATCAATTTCTCGACGTATTTGACCGATACACGGGATTTTATACATTTTAAAAGCCTATTCTTGGTAGATCATTCTAAAAGGGGTTTTAATATAAACATGTTAATTAAGGATTAAACCCAGTTAAAAACAGATCATATCAGCAAGACGTTAATTTTTGAAACGTACGTACGTAGTCATCACAAGTGGTATTGATGAAGCAAACTTTTTTACTTTTAACAACAAGTGTAACTAATAAATGAGATGTCACGGGATTAAATTCTGTCATTTTTAGTTGTTCTTTTTTAACTAAAAAACTCTAAGGTTGGGCTTAATGAGTTCTTGAAGATTACTTGTAATTTTTCGTTTGTTTTGCCAAAATACAGATTCGTATTATTAGGGATTAAAACTGGTTATCTTAAGGAGGAAAAGGACTACTCCAACTTTATTTGGAGATTTCATAAAACCATTCAATTCTTGACGTATTTGAAGATACAAAGGATTTTATACATTGTAAAAGCCTATTCTTGGTAGATCATTCTAAAAGGGGTTTTAATATAGGAATGTTAACCAAGGATTAAACCCAGTTATAAATAGGTCATATCAGCAAGACGTTAATTCGTGAAACATACGTAATCAACACAAGTGGTATTGATAAAATAATCGTTTTGACTTTGCACAACTAATGTAACTAGCAAATGAGACGTCAGGGATTAAATTCTGTCATTTTCATTTTTTTTTTATTTAAAAACTGTACGTTTGGACTTGGTAAACTATTGAAAATTGCTTGTAATTTTTCGTTTTGCCTAAGTAGAAATTTGTATTATTAGGGATTAAAACTAGTTATCTTCAGGAGAAAAAGAACTAATCCAACTTTATTTTTAGATTTTATAGAGCCATCAGATTCTCGACGTATTTCAAGATACACAGGATTTTCTACATTGTGAAAGCCTACTCTTGATGATCGTTCTAAACGGGGTTTTAATATAGGCATGTTAACCAAGGATTAAACCCAGTTTTATATAAGTCATATCACCAAGACGTTAATTTGTGAAATGTACTTAGTTATGACTAACTTTTTGTAAAGTGTTGACTAACTTTATATAAACTTTTTGACTTGTAGCAACTAGTGTAACTAGCAAATGAGATGTCAGGGGATTAAATTCTGTAATTATTAGTTTTTTTTTATTTAAAAACTGTAGTATAGTATGGACTTGCTGAACTATTGAAGATGATCTTTTATTTTTTTTACGGAAGTAGATATTTGAATTATCAGGAGCCATCAATTTCTCGACGTATTTGATGTTACACAGGTTATTCTACATTGTGAAAGCCTATTCTTGGTAGATCATTCTAAAAGGGGTTTTAATATAAGCATGTTAGAGATTTTTATTATCAGGGATTAAAGCTGGTTATCTTAAGGAAGAAAAGAGCTAATCCAATTTAAATTGGAGCTTTTATAGAGCCAACAAATTCTCGATTTATTTGAATATACACAGGGTTGTCTACATTGAAACAACCTATTCTCATTTTCAAAATGGTTTTAATGTAAGCATGTTAACCAAGGATTAAACCCAATTAAAAATAAATCATATCAGCGAGACGTTAATTTGTGAGACGTACTTAGTCATCATAAGTGGTTTTGACGAAGTAAACTTCTTGGCTTTTAACAACTAGTGCAACTGGGAAAAGAGATGTCAGAGGATTAAATTCTGTTATTCTCACTTATTAACAGGATCACACAATGCTTGAAATGTTTCTATACTACTTTACGTCGCAAAAAAAATCAAGCTAAGTTTGGTTATCTTTCAAATAAGAAGGAGTAATGGGATTAAACCAAGTTATTTTTAAATATTTGCAATTAATCTCTGACGATTTCCTATTTTCACGTAGTGCTGGGTATAGTAAAAATGTCCGCCTAAAAAGGGCAGCTGAGCCGAGCATTGACAATATGCAAACACGTAACATGTTCCCGTGCTACTGGAAAGTGTTAGATGCGAAACAGACAAGGTAGACAATTACCATAAAACAAGAAACTTGCAGGGCCCACACACTCAATTTACCGGAGTCTTAATTTATTCATTCGGTAGCCGAACGTAACCGAGTGTTTTCCACCCTCGCCAATGGAGACCAACTTACTTTTAGTGGGTATTGTTTGTTAATGCACATCCGCAGTTGACAATTGTAGCCGAGGAATAGAAGTCCATTAATTTGGATAATAGTTGGGTTTACGACCTTTTTACATTTATGAGATGCCACGATACGGAGGTGTCCCGCTAGGGAAATAGTGACACAGCAACTCTCTCATCGTATATTGAATTTTATATGCATTTTAACCTATAAAGCTGCTCGTCTTCACGTAGCCAGTTTTATGCGCCCTAAACTTGCCAGCTCGTAGCATATCTGAATAGGATAATGACTTTTATGGAAAGGCTGCGACAGTTTTGGATTTGCCTTACGGGGATAAATTATTCATAGATAAGGCCGTGGTGATCCCCGTTTTGATGTTTTCGATGAAGTAAATTGCATTTTATCCTGTCGGAGGCAATAAAAAGCTTGCTCCTAATCAATATTTTAAGGTGTCACATCCCAAGCAGCATTAAAGTTACAATAACTCAGACTTTCTCGTATTTAACACCATATCTACGACTAGAAAGTAGAAAACACTTCATGGTGGTAATCGCGTGTTTTTCTTATCTAGGTGCTTGCGCAGAAATAAGACACTTGAAAGTAGGTCGTAAAGCGGATGGAACGTTATGGTGTCTTATAGACGCCATGTCAGAGAGGCATTAACGTAAAAGTGGAAACTAAGTGCCACCGCCACCATGCGACATCAATTAAATTTCATTTTTAAGTGGGAATTAATTTAACTTAATAATTTTGGTTTTTGCCACATTCTAATATCTTGCAGAAAATATTTAAAGTGGAGGCACTTCGTGGTGATAACAAACTGGTGTTCGACAGTGACCAGCACAGGCAGGTGGTGGTAATTTCTCTACCACTGTAACGTGCAAGATGCCTGGGCTTGTCACTGTCGAGCACCCCTTGTTTAACATGATCGAGTGCCTCCACTTTAGATATTTTCTACATGTTACTAGAACGTGGATAAAACCAAAATTATCACCTCATCATCAAGGATTAACATTTTCTTAATTTGCTAGATGGGTAAATACGATAAAGACGCTGCCAGGCTGCTGAAGAAGGAAACTTTGATTCTGATTACCCAACTAACAATTTAGGTAAAAATAATAACATTTTAACCTGTAATGAGGCTCAGATTTAGTTTTTTTTTCTTTCCACGATTTAACAATTTTTTAATTTGCTAGTTAGGTAAAAACGAAGGATTCTGACAGGCTGCTCAAGGAGGGAGCCTTAGTTCTGATTACCCAAGTAACAATTTAGGTAAAGTGGCCACACTTCAATCTGTAGGGAAGCCAATTTTTTTTTCCAAAGGTTAACATTTTTTTAATGTGCTAGGTGGGTAAATACGATAAAGAAGCTGTCAGGCTGCTAAAGAAGGGAACCTTGCTCATGATTACCCAACACACAAAATTACACAACAAAAATTCCAACCCTTTAACTTGTAATGAGGCCAAATTTTGTTTTTTTTTCTTTGCACGAGTTAGCATTTTTTTTTAATTGCTAGTTTGGTAAAAAAACGGTGGATACACTAACAAAAAGCTTGTTCTGATTACCCAAATAACAATTTAGGTAAAAATCACAATTTGACCTGTCCAAGTTTTTTTTTCTTTTCAAGGATTAACATTTTCTTAGTTTGCTAGCTGGGTAAACACGATACAGATGCTGCCAGGCTGCTAAAGAAGGGAATTTGATTCTGATTACCCAACTAACAATGTAGGTAAAAATACCAACACTTGAAAATGTAATGAGGCCAGATTTTGTTTTTTTCTTTTCCAGGAGTAAACATTTTTTTTTAATTTGCTAGTCTGGTAAATACGATAAAGATGCTGTCAGGCTGCTAAATAAGGGAACCAGGTTTATAATTACCCAACTAACAATTTAGGTAAAAATGACCACACTTCAACTTGTAATGAGGTCAAATTTTGTTTTTTTTTTCTTTCTACGAGTTAGCATTTTCTTGAATTGCTAGTTGAGTAAAAAATGTGGATACTCTAAAGAAAACCTTGTTCTGATTACCCAAATAACAATTTAGGTAAAAACCACACTTTGATCTGTAATCAGGCCATTATTTTTTTTTGTTTCCAAGGATTAACATTTCCTTAATTTGCTAGGTGGGTAAATACGATAAAGATGCTGCCAGGCTGCTAAAGAAAGGAACTTTAACATCTTAAAAAAACATTGCAACATTTTAACCTATAATGAGGCCCAGATTATGTTTTTTTTTCCTTTCCATGAGTTATCATTTTTCTAATTTGATAGTTGGGTAAAAACAAAGAACACTGGCAGGCTACTAAATGAGGGAGCCTTGGTTTTAATTACCCAAGTAACAATTTAGGTAAAAGTGACCACATTTCAATCTGTAGTAAAGCCAAATTTTTTTTTTCTTTCCAAGGGCTAACATTTCCTTAATTTGCTAGGTGGGTAAATACGATAAAGTTGCTGTTACGCTGCTAAAGAAATGAACCTTGCTCATAATTACCCAACTAACAATTTAGGTAAAAATGACAACATTTCAACTTAGGAACTTTGATTCTGATTACCAAACTAACAATGAATGTAAAAATGACCACACTTCAATATGTAGTGAGGCCAAAATTTTGTTTTTTTTTCCACGGGTTAACATTTCCTTAATTTGCTAGGTGGGTAAATACCATAAAAATGCTGTTAGGCTGCTAAAGAAGGAAACCTTGCTCATGATTACCCAACCAACAATTTAGGTAAAAATGACAACACTTCAACTTGTATTGAAGCCAAATTTTGTTTTTTTTTTCTTTCCACGAGTTAACATTCTTTTAATTTGCTAGTTGGGTGAAAAAACAGTAGATACTGGCAGGCTGCCAAAGAAAATCTTGTTATAATTACCCAAATAACAACTTATGTAAAAACCCCCCTTTAACCTGTAATCAGGACTAATATTTGTTTTTCTTTCCAAGGATTAACAATTTTTTTAATTTTCTAGGTGGGTAAATACCATAAAGATGCTGCCAGACTGCTAAAGAAGGGAACTTTGATTCTGATTACCCAACTAACAATGAAGGTAAAAATGATCACACTTCAATCTGTTGTGAGGCTAAAAGTTTTTTTTTCTATCCAAGTGTTAAAATTTTCTTAATTTGCTAGGTGGGTAAATACGATAAAGATTCTGTCAGGCTGCTAAAGAAGGAAACCTAGTTCATGATTACCCAACTAACAATTTTGGTAAAAATGATAACACTTCAACTTGTGATAAGGCCAAATTTTGTTTTTTTTCTCTCCACGAGTTAACATTCTTTTATTTTGCTAGTTGGGTAAAAAAACAGTAGATACTGGTAGGCTGCTAAAGAAAACCTTGTTCTGATTACTAAAATAACAACTTAGGTAATAAAGAAGGGAACTTTGATTCTGATTACCCAGCTAACAATATAGGTAAAAATGCAACACATGAACATGTAATGAAGCCCAGATTTTCTTTTTTTTAATTTGCTAGTTGGGCGAAAAAACAGTAGATACTGGCAGGCTGCTAATGAAAACCTTGTTCTGATTACCCAAATAACATCTTAGGTAAAAATCCACTTTAACCTGTAATCAGGACAGATATTTTTTTTTCTTTCAAAGGATTAACAATTTTTTAATTTGCTAGGTGGGTAATTACAATAAAGATGCTGTTAAGCTGCTAAAGAAGGAAACCTTGCTCACCATTACCCAACTAACAATTTAGGTAAAAATGGCAACACTTCAACTTGTAATGAGGCCAAATGTTGTTTTTTTCTTTTCCACGAGTTAACATTTTTTTAATTTGCTAGTTGGGTAAAAAACGAAGGATACTGGCAAGTTGTTAAAAAAAACCTTATTCTGATTACCCAAGTAATAATTTAGGTCAAAATGGCCACATTTTAACTTGTAACCACGCCAAAATTGTTTTTCCTTCCACGAGTTAAGACTTTCATAATATGTTAGTTGGGTAAAGACAATAAAGAAGCTGCTAGGCTGCGAAAGGAGGGAAGCTTGGTTCTAGTTACCCAAGTAACAATTTAGGTAAAAGTAACCACACTTGAATGTGTAATCAGGCTTAAATATCTATTTTTTCTTTCTACTGGTTAACATTTGCTTAATTTGCTAGTTGGATAAAGACAAAAAAATGCTGGCAAGTTGCGACGGGAGGGATCGTTGGTTCCGATTACCCAAGTAACAATTTAGGTAAAAATGCAAGAGTAAACTGTAATGAAACAAAAATTTTGTTTTTTCTTTTCCACGAGTTAACATTTTCATAATTTGCTAGTTGGGTAAAAGCAATAAAGATGCTGGTAGGCTGCTAAAGGATGATTACTCAAGTTACAATTAAGGAAAAAATTACCACACTTCAACCTGTAGTGAGGCCAAAATTTTGTTTTTTTTTTCCAAGGGTTGACATTTTTATAATTTGCTAGTTGGGTAAAAAACGGAAGATCCTCTAGGGCTGCTGAAGAAAACCTTGTTCTGATTACCCAGGTAACAATTTAGGTAAAAACATACTTTAATCTCTAATTAGGCCAACATTCCCTTTCCTTACCAAGGTTTAACATTTTTGAAATTTGCTAGATGGGTAAATACGATACAGATACTGACAGCTGACAACTTGACGGCGAAAGTTTGTTTTTTTTTCTTTCCACGAGTTGACATATTTTAAATTGCCAATTGTATAAAAAACGGTGGATACTCTAAAGAAAAGCTTGTTCTGATTACCCAAATAACAATTTAGGTAAAAACCATTCTTTAACTTGTAATCAGGCCAAATTTTGTTTTCTATCCAAGGATTAACATTTTCTTAAATGCTACGAGTGTTTGGCGTCCCAGTAAACTAAGTAGTAGGTGAATTAGCGGGATGGGGACAAATAACGACAATTCAGCTTTTATCAATTGCCAACGTAACAACTATATGGTCGAAACGTTGGCAATTGATAAAAGCTGAATTGTCGTTATTTGTCCCCTTCCCGCTAATTCACCTACTAATTTTCTTAAATTGCTAGGTGGGTAAATATGATAAAGATGCTGCCAGCCTGCTAAAGAAATGAACTTGGATTCTGATTACCCAACTAACAGTATAGGTAAACATGCCAGCACTCGAACATGTAATGAGGCCCAGATTTCCTTTTTTTTTCTTTTTTACGAGTTAACATTTTTTTAATTTGTTGGGTAAAAACGAAGGCAGGCTGCTAAAGGAGGGAATCTTGGATCTGGTTACCCAAGTAACAATTTAGGTAAAAGTGACTGTAGTAAGGCCAAAATTTTTTTTTTCTTTCCATAGGTTAACATTTCCTTAATTTTCTAGGTGGATAAATACGATGAAGATGCTGTCAGGTTGCTAAAGAAGGAAACCTTGCTGATGATTACCCAATTAACAACTTAGGTAAAAATGACAACACTTCACCTTGTAATGAGGCCAAATTTTTTGTCTTTTTCTTTCCACGAGTTAACATTTTTCTATAGTTGGATAAAAATGAAGAATACTGGCCAGTTGCTAAAAAAACCTTGTTCTGATTACCCAAGTAACAATTTAGGTAAAAATGGCCACACTTTAACCTGTAACCAGGCCAAAATTTTTTTCCCTTCCACGAGTTAACATTTTCATAATTTGCTAGTTGGGTAAAGACAGTAAAGATGATGGTAGGCTGCTAAAGGAGGGAAGCGTGGTTTCGATTACCTGAGTAACAATTTAGGTAAAAATAACCACACTTGAATCTGTAATGAAGCTAAAATTTCTATTTTTTTCCTTTTTACGGGTTAACATTTGCTTAATTTGCTAGCTGGATAAAGACAAAAAAGATGCTAGCAAGTTGCTAAAGGAGCTAACGTTGGTTCCGATTACCCAAGTAAAAATTTAGGTAAAAATGCGAAAGTAAACTGAAATGATGAGTCCAAAATTTTGTTTTTTTTTCTTTTCGACGAGTTAACATTGTCATACTTTGCTAGTTGGGTTAAAGCAATGAAGGTGCTGGTAGGCTGCTAAAGGAGCGAAGTTTGGTTCTGATTACCCAAGTAACAATTTAGGTAAAAATGACTAGACTTTAATCTGTAGTAAGGCCAAAATTTTGTTATTTTTTTCCAAGGTGCTACGTGCGTGATTGGTATTGCGTAGCAAGGTTGGGTGGATTACGATTATTATTAGCTCTGTTACTATTTTCTTCCTTTTTAGCCTGAATTTACTCTCAAGATCTTGCTGACCTTTTGAGGCAAAATACCCGCTAACTACCTTACGCCGAAGAGGGGTCGTGGGGTAGTAGATTTTTATAAAAGGCGCCACCCGATTTTATAGCCCCACAGTGGGATCAGCAAGTCGACTTAATTGACAGAAGCCTCAAAAACGGGAAAATAAAATAACGCTGTAATTACCAGGACTCAAATTGGAATAAACAATAAACAAAAACGTCAACAATTAAAATGATGTTTAATAAACTAATGACCCTTTCTCATAAAAAAATGAGGTATTAATATAAAGGTTTAAACTATCGGGCGAGGGTCAGGGCCCCTTTAAGTACAGGTAGAGAACTGATAGTACCTAGCACCTAGCAGCTGATTTTCTACAATCACTTAAGAATTTGAACCCAAATATTGTTATTGCTTCCAGTAGGAAATTTGGTTCTTAACGTGATAGAACCGAAGTGAATATTTAAGTGTGGGTTAATTTACATTAAACAAAGGTGTGCGCGTAACTGAGGTTAAGTGTAATGTGTGCTCCACATGAAGCGTAAACTTTATGAAATAGCAGTTAAAAGGTAGTGATTTGCAAAAAAGAAAGTCAGGTCAAAGGAGAAGACTTGTTTGAAGGTACTATTTTGTAGCAAAATTGTACTAAATGTTTTGCACCATTTTGATTGGAAGAGAGTAGCATGACGTTACAACATGTTCACTATTTTTAGCCAATCACGACTCCCGTTTCGTTTTACACCTTTGTTGTTATTTACAAATATTCAATAAAAATTGTTAACTTAAATTTCCATCATCTTCAATATTACAAAGTTCATCAAGAGATATAAATTAATGTTTATAGAAAATCAGCCTATCTCCCTTAAATTGTAAAGAGTCACAAAAGTTCAACTAATTAAACCCTAATATTGATAGTCGTCCGCTGCCTCTGCAGGACCGGACTAAACGAAATAACATTACACAATAAAAATCGTAACACACCTCCCCTTCCTGAGAATAAGTTTTCTAGCATTAGAAAACTTATTTAGGAAATGACAAACATAAAAAGAAGCTACAATAATAAAACAGGAAATCACAGAAAATATGAAGCCCTAAGAAAATTAAAACTATCAGGGCTTTTGTCCACTACTCCGCGTCAGGAGGATGTGCCTTAAGGTCCTTCGCATGCCATACACCACAGATTTTGCCTGACGGATGGGTCAACTCATAACACCATGGGGAGACAATTTTGGTTATGGTAAAGGGCCCCGTAAACATTGGTGCAAGCTTAGAAGAAAATTGTCTGGATGCATCCGACAAGATTTTATTTTTCTTCCACACCTGTTCTCCCACCTTAAATGTGTCCGCTCGCTTACGTAAATCGTAGCGGGTTTTTGTTCTTTTGTAGGCTTCAGTAAGACGAGCCTGAACATCTCCGAAGACGTTTTTTAATTCTTCCGAGCGGGCCACAGGGTCAAACTTCCTAATGGGAGGCTCGGAAACATCAAGATCGGATATCCCCAGCTGTACTTCTCTACCAAACATAATAAAATTTGGGGTCAACTTGGTCACCTCATGTGACGAAGAACGAATCGCAAACGATATTTTACCGAGAAATTGATCCCATTTACGCTGATCGTCCCCCACGTAACTGGTTAACATAGTCTTGACAACACGGTGAACACGCTCCACAGGATTCGCTTGGGGGTGATAGTTAGCAGTGTACCGAAGCCTTACGTTAAGTTCGCTCATAGTTTTTCTAAATAAGTCGCTTCGAAACTGAGGACCATTATCACATAATATTTCCCGTGTGCCAAAGACGAGTATGAAATGGTCAACAAGCCATTTGAGGACAGTTTTTGAGGTTGCAGTTCTGAGAGGGAAGAGCAAAACAAATTTGCTAAACACATCACAGACAGACAGAATGTACGTGAATCCCGAAGTTGATCTCGGTAGTGGACCCACCAAGTCAATGCTAGCTAATAATCCCGGACGGTTCAGGCAAGGCTGAATGCTCTGCATGAGTCCAGCAGCAGCTTTCTGATTAGGTTTTGTCTGAACACATACTAGACACCTGGCAACAAAACGACCCACGTCTGTCCGCATATTGGGCCAATAAAACTTTTGGGCAATTCGAGCAACAGTCTTTGTCACACCCAAATGACCACACGACGGGGGGTCATGATTCCGTCTCATGATGTCCATTCGTTTCTCTCGTGGCACAACAAGCAACCAGTCCTCTCCAGGTGAAGCTAACTGAGGATATTGCAGCTTGGCTCGTTTCCATAATTTCCCTCTTTCCAAAAACCATTGGGGATACTTAGAGGATTGCTCCTTGACCCGAGAACACATTTTTTTATACCAAGGGTCAGTGATATCTTCAACAGAGCAGAGCAGAACAGAATCAATAGGTACTACAGGAACGGATCGAGACAAAGCATCTGGAACAACGTGGTCTTTTCCTTTACGATGTACAATCTCGAAATCATACTGTTGCATACGTACGGCCCATCTAGCTATACGACCAACGGGATCTTTAATATTATTAAGCCATTTGAGGGAATAGTGATCGGTAATAACGGTGAATCTCGTACCCTCGATGTATGGGCGAAGTTTTTCCACGGCAAAAAGAACAGCTAAACATTCTTTCTCAGTAGTCGAGTACTTCCGCTCATTTTTGGTCAGAGAACGACTGAGGTAACAAATGACTTTCTCTTCCTCATTGTGAACCTGTGTGAGCACGGCTCCTAGACCGTAGTCACTAGCGTCAGTCTGTATAACAAAAGGAACATTGAAATCGGGACAAGAAAGAATGGGTGCACTAATTAAATACTCCTTAAGACCCTTCAAGGCCGACTCACATTCCTCACTCCAGACAAATCGAACATTCTTACGTGTAAGAGCCGTAAGAGGAGCCAACAAGGTGCTGAAACCTGGCACAAACCGACGGTACCAAGAGGCCAAACCGACCACTCGTCTCACCTCTGTCACTGTCTTCGGTTGAGGAATATTCATGATGGCTTCAATTTTCCCTGGGTCTACCAGAAGACCTGAAGAGTTGACCACATAACCGAGGTACTTCAACTCTTTCTTGCAAAAATTGCACTTCTCGCGATTAAGAGTAAGACCAGCATTACGAAGACGTCTAATAACCTCCTTCAGCACGGACAAATGCTCCTCGAATGTTTGAGTACAAATAATCACATCATCTAAATAAACAAATACAAATCTTTCCAAATCCACCCCTACCACACGATCGATCAATCTTTGCCAGACGGCAGGAGCGTTAGTTAGCCCAAAAGGCATTCTGCGAAACTGAAACAACCCTCGCCCAGGTACAGTGAAGGCGGTTAACGGTTTCGAAGTCTCTGAAACGGGAATTTGCCAATACGCGGATTTGATGTCTAAGGTACTCAAATATCGAGCATCTCTCAGTTTGTCCAGTGTGGTACTAACATAGGGAATAGGATACGCATCCGGAATGGTCACTTGATTGAGGCGCCGATAATCCACGCAAAATCTCCAACCACCTGATTTCTTCTTGACCATAACAATCGGCGACGCCCAAGGAGACTCAGAAGGCTCCACTATGCCATCAGATAACATGTGGTTAAGTTCAGAGTAAACATCTTTTAAAAGAGCTGGCGATACGGGGTAGTAGCGTTGCTTAATAGGTGGCGAGTTCGTCTTTATTTCAAGCTCCACCAAGGACGTGCATCCGAGACTCCCAGAAGTAACTTTGAAAGCCTCTCTCAAGAAGGAATCCAACAAGTCTCTCTCCTCACATGGCAAAGCATCCAGCGGCTCTATAGCGTTAACCTGAACTTTGCAGCTGGCGGTGGTGTGGTCTCGAAACTTCCATTCGTCGGAATACAAATCGGGAATAATCTTCATTCGGGACCAAAAATCTATGCCGAGTATAAGAGCATGTGGTAATGAAGGTACAACCAACGCGTCGATGATGCAGACTCGATCACGAAGACGGATAGGAACACGCACGACACCCAAACTTTCACATATTTGACCATTAGCTACTTGACAAGGAAGCTTAGAAGACTCACTTAAGTTACACAGCGATTCCAGAATAGACCACCCACAGGATCCAATAATGGTTCGGGAAGAACCACTATCTAATAGTCCCAAGAAATTATGACCGTGAATGGCTACTTCCAAAAATGGTCGCTCGTCTCCCTTGGCATGAGCCAAAATATAGTCCAGAATGGCATGATGAGGATTGGCCTGAACAGTATCAACAGGAAAGGATCCTAGGCCTGGGGTCTTTCCTTCCGATCGTTTTTTGCACACTTAGGGCAATTCCTTGAAGTGACATTTTTCAATCCACAGGAAAAACAAAACATTTCTCGAGGACGATCACACTTTCTGAAAGCGTGGCCCTTTTGCTGGCAGTTCCAACAAAGAAGTTTATCTCGATCTGACCCAACGTCGACCGCATTCTCTAGTCCTGGTGCCTCAAAGGCCGATACCTGAGCAGGTTTGCGGTATGCTAACCCTGGTTCCAGTAAATGTCGAGAGGCAGTAGGCGGGGGAACAAATCTCTGTGTCCGAATTTCGGTCTCCTCCACAGCTCTACCGACACGAATGATTTCTTCAATTGTGGTGACCGGATGTAAAGACAAACGACGCTGAAGATAAGGAAGAAGATTTCTTTGAATCATTTGAAGTCGCTTTGATTCAGATGGTAAAGAAGGAAGTTTACGGAAAAGATTTTCCATAACGACAATATAATTCAGGACTTTTTCCTGACTTCCCTGCGTTCGATGACGGATCTCATCCCAGAGGCCAAACTCATAATCATAAGGTTGAAAGGCATGTTTCAGTTGACATATTAAATCCTCCCAATTCTGAAATGATCTGGTCCTGTACCACAACAACGCATCTTTTTCAAAAAGTTCTGGGGCCGAACGTAATAAAGATCCCTTCGACACCCCACGAGACACACGAACTTCTTCTAATCTTTCCAGGAAATCATTGACACTGCCGTGCCCATCAAACCTTATATTCCACTTGGCAACGTTTACTGGTCGACAACAAACTTCACGCCTTTCATTAAACCCATCTGCAACTGTAGGTCTATGTTCTTCTCTTTGAGAATCACGCAAATCGGAAAATTGGAAATTCTCCAGCCGTTCCGCTAAATCGACATAGGGATTTGAATATTCTAAACCATCCATCCGTCCAATTGAATGAACATTCACCCTGGTAGAACGATCATCAAGGTCACTGAAGCGAACATGAGAAATGCCAGATGCCTGACCACGGGGTACAGTATAATTACGTGAGGAAGACTCCGCTCCTACATCATCAGAATAATTTGACAATCTAGAACATGGTTGGGAAGATTTTAATGGTTCTCCAGGATAATTAATAACACGATCATCAGAAAAACGTTGAGAAGGGTCAACCATGTATGTTCTGCGAACAGGTGAAAGAGTATGTCTCGGATGAGCAGGACCGCGAGATATCGCAATATCATCATCAGCGGGTTCAGCACGCACAGCCCATCTGACAGATCGAGACGGTGAGGCCTCTCGATGAACCCTATGAGAAACATCAGTGCGTCTGGGCACATCTTGATTTCGCAATGTTCGACCAGTTGGCTCAAATAGACTGGGGTGAGGTGTAGATGCTAGTACCTCACTTCGGCGAAATCGGTCAGCATTCACGTCTAAAGTATTCAAAGAACGTGAGGTGGCAGGTACATATGCTTTTGCAGAGGATGACGGTCCGAGTCGATCCCCAATATCTCTGAAATGTGGGATTCTCGTAGACGCACCCTCCAAAGAGCCTAATGCTCCTTCAGGTGGTTGCAACAACCTGCGCTCGTCTTCACCTCTTGCTTCCAGCAAAGAAACACAAGGTCGCTCTCTGCGTTGTGACAAATCGGTGTGAGAACCGCTCTCCGTGTCATCAAGTACTATTAAATCAGGAATCTCCACCGCTCTTCCAGACGTCTGTATGTCCGATGCAAAAGATTCCTCAGCATCCGATTTGTTTAAGGTTAACATTTGTTTAAATTGCTAGGTGGGTAAATACGATAAAGATTCTGCCAGGCTGCTAAAGAGGGAAACTTGATCATGATTACCCAACTAACAATTTAGGTAAACGTGACAACACTTCAACTTGTAATGAGGTCAAATTTTGCTTTTTTCCTTTCCAAGAGTTGACAATTTTTAAATTTGCTAGTTGGGTAAAAACGGAGGATACTGGCAGGCTGCTAAAGAAAACCTTGTTGTGATTACTCGAGTAACAATTTAGGCAAAACCCACGCTTTAACCTGTAATCAAGCCATTTTTTTTTCCTTTCCACGGGTTAACATTTTCCTAATTAGCTGGTTGGATAAAGACAATAAAAACGATGGTGGGCTTCTAAAGGAGGGAAGTTTGGTTCTGGTTACCCAAGTAACAATTTAGGTAAAAGTAACCAGTCTGTAATGAGGCTAAAATTAGTATTTTTTTCATTCTACAGGATAATATTTGCTTAATTTGCTAGTTGAATAAAGACAATAAAGATGCTGGCAAGTTGATAAGGGAGGGAATGTTGGTTCCGATTACCTACGTAACAACTTAGGTAAAAATGCGAATGTACCCTCTAATGAAACCCTTCCTTTCCACGGGTTACCATTTTCATAATTTTCTAGATGGTTAAAGAAAACAAAGATGCTGGTATGCTGCTAAAAGAGAGAAGCTTGGTTCTAATTATCCAAGTTACAATTTAGGTAAAAATAACCACACTTTAATCTGTAGTGAGGACAAAATTTATTTTTTTTTCCAAGGATTAATATTTCCTTAATTTGTAATGTAGGTAATAACGATAAAGATTCTGCCAGGCTGCTAAAGAAAAGAACCTTGATCACGATTACCCAACTAACAATTTAGGTAAACATGACAACACTTCAACTTGTAATGAGGCCAAATTTTGTGTTTTTCCTTTCCACGAGTTGACAATTTTTTAATATGCTAGTTGGGTAAAAATGGAGAATATTAGCAGGCTGCTAGAGAAAACCTTGTTCTGATTACCCAAGTAACAATTTAGATAAAAACCCCACTTTAACCTGTAATCAGGACCATTTTTTTTTCTTTCCAAGGATTAACAATTTTTTAATTTGCTTTGTGGGTAAATACGATAAAGATGCTGTCAAGCTGCTAAAGAAGGGAACCTTGCTGATGATTACCCAACTAACAATTTGGGTAAAAATGACAACATTTCAACTTGTAATGAGACCAAATTTTGTTGTTTCCGTTTTCACTAGTTAATAATTTTTTAATTTGCTAATTGGGTATAAATGGAGGATACTGGCATCTGGTATGATTACCCAAGTAACAATTTAGGTAGAAATGGCCACAATTTAACCTGCAACCAGACGAAAAGTATTTTTCCTTCCACGAGTTAACATTTTCATAAATTGCTAGTTGGGTAAAGACCGTAAAGATGCTGGTAGGCTGCTCAAGGAGAAAAGGTTGGCTTCAATTACCCAAGTTACAATTTAAGTAAAAACAACCACATTTAGTTCTGTAAGGAGGCTAAAATTTCTTATTTTTGCTCTATTTACGAGTTAGCTTTTGCTTAATTTGCTAGTTGGGTAAAGACAATAAAGATGCTGGTAGGCGGCTGAAGGAGAGGACCTTGATTATGATTAGCCAACTAACAATTTAGGTAAACATGACAACACTTCCACTTGTATTGAAACAAATATTTGTTTTTTCCTTTCCAAGAGTTAACAATTTTTTTTTCTAATTGGGCAAAAACGGAGGATACTGACAGGCTGCTAAAGAAAACCTTGTTCTGATTACCCAAGTAACAATTTTAGGTAAACAAGGCAACCCTTCAACTTGTAATGAGGCCAAATTTTGTTTTTTCCTTTCCACGAGTTAACATTTTTTAATTTGCTAGTTGGATAAAAACGGAGGATCCTGGACGGCTGCTAAAAAAAACCTTGTTTTGATTACCCAAGTAACAATTTAGGTAAAAATAACCACACTTCATTCTGCAATGAGGCTAAAATTTCTATTTTTTTCTTTTTACGGGTTAGCATCTGCTTAATTTACTAGTTGTGTAAAGACAATAAAGATGCTGGTAGGCTGCTAAAGGAGAGAACCTTGATCATGATTACCCAACTAACAATTTAGGTAAACATGACCACACTTCTACTTGTAATGAGGCCAAATTTTTTGTTTTTTCTTTCCACACATTAACTTTTTTTTAAATTTGCTAGTTAGCTAAAAATGGAGGATAATGGCAGGATGCTAAAGAAAACATTATTCTGAATACCCAAGTCACAATTCAGGTAAAAATGGCCACATTTTAGCCTGAATCCAGGCCAAAATTTTTTTCCCTTTCACGAGTTAACATTTTCATAATTTGCTAGTCGGGTAAAGACAGTAAAGATGCTGGTACGCTGCTAAAGGAGGGAAGCTTGGTTTTGATTACTCAAGTAACAATTTAGGTAAAAATAACCATACTTGAAACTGTAATGAGGCTAAAATTTCAATTATTTTTTTTCTTTCTAAGGGTTATTATTTAGCCCAAAAGTGAATGAGGCTTCACCCAAAAGTAAGTAGTAAAAAATGAACTTTCCGCCTCAAAGATTTAGGAGTTATCTACAAAATTTTGTTTTTTTCTTTTTTTCGACGTGTTAACATTTTCTTACTTTGCTAGTTGGGTAAAAGCAATAAAGATGCTGGTAGGCTGCTAAAGGAGAGAACCTTGATCATGATTACCCAACTAACAATTTAGGTAAACGTGACCACACTTCTACTTGTAATGAGGCCAAATTTTGTGTTTTTTCTTTCCACAAATTAACTTTTTTTTTTAATTTGCTAGTTGGCTAAAAATGGAGGATAATGGCAGGATGCTAACGAAAACATTATTCTGAATACCCAAGTCACAATTTAGGTAAAAATGGCCACATTTTAACCTGAAACCAGGCCAAAATTTTTTTCGCTTCTACGAGTTAACATTTTCATAATTTGCTAGTTGGGTAAAGACAGTAAAGATGCTGGTAGGCTGCTAAAGGAGGGAAGCTTGGTTTTGATTACCCAAGTAACAATTTAGGTAAAAATAACCACACTTGAAACTGTAATGAGGCTAAAATTTCTATTTTTTTTTCTTTCTAAGGGTTAACAATTGCTAAATTTGCTAGTTGTATAAAGATAGAAATGAAGCTGGAAAGTTGATAAAGGTGGGAACGTTGGTTTCGATTACCTAAGTAACAATTTAGGTAAAAATGCGAAAGTAAACTGAAATGATGAGTCCAAAATTTTGTTTTTTTTTTCTTTTCGACGAGTTAACATTTTCTTACTCTGCTAGTTCGGTAAAAGCAATAAAGATGCTGGTAGGCTGCTAAAGGAGCGAAGTTTGGTTCTGATTACCCAAGCAGCAATTTAGATAAAAATGCCCAGACGTGAAGGCCAAAATTTTGTATATTTTTTTCCAAGGGTTAACATTTATTTAATTTGCTAATTGGGTAAATATGATAAAGATTCTGTCAGACTGCTAAAGAGGGAATCTTGACCATGATTACAAACTAACGATTAGGGTTAACATTTTCTTAATTCGCTAGGTGGGTAGATACGACAAAGATGCTGTCAGGCCAGGCTGTTAAAGAAGAGAACTTTGATTCTGATTACCCAACTAACAATTTAGGTAAAAATGACAACACTTAAACCTGTAATGAGTTCCAAATTTTGTTGTTTTTCCCTTCCACGAGTTAACATTCTTCTTATTTGATAGTTGGTAAAAACGAAGGATACTGGCAGGCTGCTAGAGAAGAAAACCTTGGTTCTGATTAGCCAAGTAACATCTTAGGTAAAAATTACCACACTCTAACTTGTAACCAGGCCAACATTTTTCTTTCTTTCCAAAGGTTAACATTTTCTTAATTTGCTATGTGGGTAAATACGATAAAGATGCTGGCAGGCTGCAAAAGGAGGGAATCTTGGTTCTGATTACCCAAGTAACAATTTAGGTAAAAATGAACTTACTCAATCTGTAGTGAGGATAAAAATTTGTTTTTTTTTTCTTTCTAAGGGTAAACATTTCCTTAATTTGTTACGTCTGATTACCCAAGTAACATCTTAGGTAAAAACTACTACACTTTAACTTGTAACCAGGCCAACATTTTTCTTTGTTTCCAAGGGTTAACATTTCCTTAATTTGCTACGTGGGTAAAGACAATAAAGATGCTGCCAGGCTGCTAAAGAATGGAACTTTGATCCTGATTACCCAACTAACAAGAGTTTTTTTTCTTTCTTTTCGTTAAAAAATTATCATACCAGTCGTTTCATTACTTTAAACGTTTGGTTATTTTCTTCTGTTGCGGTTAATTTAGTTGACGAGTGTATATGAGGCAGTGACGTAAAGATACACTGCGGCAACATAA
This sequence comes from Taphrorychus bicolor, assembly GCA_951812265.1. Lineage (NCBI taxonomy): Eukaryota > Metazoa > Arthropoda > Insecta > Coleoptera > Curculionidae > Taphrorychus > Taphrorychus bicolor. Next base: position 8,483,062 of record OX638301.1, read on the forward strand.
AAATCGGATAAAAAATCGAGCCACTAACCAGAATAGTGGTAAATCCGATCGTGGCACATAAAATTTTCGTGCCCACTAAATACCGCCATCACGCGATCCTTTAATAAGCTAAAACGGTTCAGTCGTATTTCTGTTGGCACATCCTATAAAAAGCCAATTACCATCGCCCATAAGTAAGTACTTTTTTAACAATATCGATTCCATTATATGGGTGTTATCGTTAAAATTGACGTACCGAACGGGCGCGTGGCCCGCGGATCACCATCTGCCCTGTTATCGGACCCATAAAGATGTCTCTATATAAAAATGTTGGTTCAGCTTTTCGATTATTTAATAAACATTGGCAAGTGTTTTATAAACATATGGTTTACATACGTTAATATCGTCGTGTAAGTGGATAGGTTTGAAGAGTCCTGAAGGCAGTGGCGTCGCTGCGAGACCACCAACGTTTCAACTCTGTCAAACCGTAATACTATCAAGATCCTCGCTAACATACGACCACGATTTCCTAGTATTTTACTCTCTAAATATTCAAGATCAGATCGGGATTAGTGCTAAACGCACCGAGACGCAATTATCGAAGACGTAAATTTAAAAATCTAACCGCATGAATTTGACATTTATTCAAAATGAGTCGGGCAAACGGCCGCCGGCCGAGGAGATATGTCGCAATTAACAATTTTTAATTTCTCCACTTCACAAAGTGAATATTTAATAAGTTTTCCGCATTTTTAGGTGTTTTGCAAGAATCCCAGCGTTTTGCTCGTGAAAACACCTACACGCGCCTACCCAATATGGTTCGATAATAATCTCTAGTTAAAGTCCGATTTATGATGGAACTTTTGTTACCTAAGATTTTTCAAGGCAGAATTAGGTCGAGCTAATATGTATATTAAACAAATTAAATGTTAATAGACGATTAAGTCTAATTTTAATACGGACGACACTGACATTTTTTAACTAATAATAACACTTTAAAAATTACGTTTAGGGGTGGAATTGAAAAAACTTTAGGATGGTAAGTAGCTGTTTTCTCCCAGTCAAATTAATCAATTAATAATATTAAAAAAAAATCGCCCAGACTAGTTACCTATGACCTTAGCAACTGTCAACTTCAAACAAGAATGCCTCAATGTACAGTCAGAGGGCAACGGAGGGGGAAGTCTATAACCTGACTTCTGCCCGAGGGCCTACTGGTGATGTGTCTCGGGTATGGGCTACGAGACAGATACCAAGATGTTCGTGATAAAGAATCACATGCTTCCAGAGCAGCCACTTACCGTAGACACTGGATCTAGACTGGACAAGTCGAAAAACTAGTCCTTAAGCCCACATGGTGTGCGACCCGTGCCAAGGGTTGAATGGCATCCAGGCAGGTTGTCTCTAACGGGGCTTCCAGGAGCCTGGCGACCTCCTGGAGTATCTAGCCTTACCACGGCAATGCAGAGCTCTGCCATGGTTGACCACCCTTTCGCTACTCGTGGACCAACAATTGAGGACCTGATTATCAACAGCACCCAGCCACCAGCTAAACCAGTGGACGCGGAAGACATTGAAACAAAGGACCGACACGAAACGAATGTAGGAGAGGTGGACGAAACCAACTCTACCGCAAACAATGCAACTGTCACCACTGAGAGGGAACGGGAGCTATTAAGCTCACCTTCGCACCACTCGGGAAGTGACAGCGTGCTCTGTGACAGTGCTTCCAAGGTTCTGGGGCCTTGCCCTACGGGGAAAAATCTCACTTTCTGATTCAAAAAACTGCTGGAGGAGGGTATTCCTTACACAGAGGCCTTGCAGCAGGCTGATAGAGAAACGACGGTGAAAAGAAAACTCCTCATAAGCCAAGGCTGGAAAATCGGCCTAAGCCCAAAGAAGAAACAAAGTGTACGAGATCAGAGGGTAGCACCCCTGAGCAAATCGCCAAAAAAGCGAAACCCAACCAGTTCTAAAGAGTGTTAGAGTGGGCATCCTCCACTCCGATCCCCAGCGACTGTGCTTTCAGGTAACAACTTGGGCGTATCCAGGCAGTCACCTTGGAAACCGTGAAGAGCAATCACCCAGGTGGAACTCAGATTAGGTTCAGCAACTGCACTGTGAGGCCTGGATGGCTGTCCATCACATGTGCGGAAGCAGAAACTGTGTATTGGCTGGAGGAGGCGCTAAACCAACTCAGGCCTTGGGAGGGGGCACAACTCAGATTGGTGCAAGGCCAAAAATTACCGAGGCCCCATATCTGCGTGGTTTACCACTCGGACGAGAATGGTGAGAGGTTATCGGTCGAGAGAATCCTCAACATGAACCAGGGTCTCCACACAGACAATGGATGGAGGAGCTAGAAAGGAGGGTTGACATGGACATTCGTCATTGATGACGCGTCCATGTCCAGCCTAACATCAATAGACTTTCGACCATACCTTGGCTTTGGGAGGGTTCATATCCGGCCGAGGCCAAGGGGTTCGGGAGGTCAAAGCGGGCGAGTGGGGGAGGCTGGTGGGTCAGGCTCATACTCATGCGTCTAAAACAGGCTGGGGGGCATTTTGTGTCATCTATTAGTGTTTTGATTACGTTGGACAACACAACAGCTGTGGCTTATATCAATAAGATGGGTGGCGTGAAATATGATCAATTGGCTTTGATAGCAGAACAAATTTGGCAATGGAGTGAAGACAGCGATATTTGGCTGTTTGCTAGTTGGGGGACGGAATGGGAGTTAGCAGATTACGCATTTAAAGAGATAATTGATAAGTCAAGTGCGCCGGATGTTGATTTATTTGCATCACATCTTAATAAGAAAGTCGAAAAGTTTTTCTCTTGTCATAAGGATCCAGAATCGGGGAAAGGAGTGCATGTTTATGCTTTTTCACCATTTAGCCTCATTCTTAGAATATTGGATAAATGGATGGCAGAGAAAGTTCAGGGAATTTTAGTGGTTCCTTATTGGCCGACACAATTCTGGTTTCCCATATTTCAGAAAGTAGTAGTGTCTGATCTGATTTTTTTGGGTCCTTCTCCTAATCTATTGTCATCTGTTTTCAGCGAAGTTCATCCAATGCACTCCACTCTTATCTGCAAAACTAGCCACGGAGGGAGCAGGGAGATCCAATCTTCCAATCCCACTGGAACCAAAACTCCTGGCAAAATTGCAGGGAACCGCCTGTGGTACCTGGAACCACTCGAAAACGGGAACAAAGAACAGGACGAGAACGGGGCCGTGGAGAGCACGCAACCACCCAGCCAATCCTGCAGCGGAAAAAACCCACTCGAGACGGCAGAGGGAAGCCACCAGGACCAGTCAAGCACGACAAAGACCGTCCTGGAAGGCCTGAATAGAACTGACCACACTGATGGCAGGGGGAGGAGAGCGCTTCAGGTTCCCACAGGCAAACCTGCATCATGCCAAGGCTGCATCGTATATACTTAGTAGAAGATTCAATGAAGGGGGTATAGATATGAGGAACCGACTGATGCAAAGTTTAAAAGTGTGGGATCTGGTTCAACCGAATATAATAAACTTGCGCCAAAAAAGGAAATGGAAGAAAGTGAAGCTCCAGAGTCTGAAACAATGGAAAGCTGCGAGATCGAAAAAGAAGAGAATGGAGGTGCTATTTCGAGCGGAATATGTCTGACTCTAAACATGGTGAGGAAGAGATTTCAAAGATGCCAGGGTCTAGGGTCACACATTCTTTTTCTGAAAGTACTGCAAACGAAAAGGTTTCATTAAGTGAATCAGAAGAGAGTGAGGAAACTATTTCAAATGAAGGATTAGTATCTGCTTCAGGAGATAACAAACAACATTCACACGAAACTATGCATAAAAATGTTGAAAGTGAAGGATCTAGTCCTACTGGGGAACAGTACCATCAAGCTGGAACCCACCCAACACATGGAACTAAAGAAAGTAGTATGCCAGCCTCCAGGGCAGCTGAAAGAACAGAAACAGCAGAACATGAATCGGAAGAAAGTGCTGGAGAGCAGTCACTTTCTGTTTCAGCCCGTAGTGACCGACACAGTGAGACAACGCGTGTGCCTATCGAAACTAGTGCTGGTTCTATTGAGGCTACTGAGCATGAAGCTCTATCTCACTCAACCCACGTGACCAAACAAGACCATTATTCTGCTTCCAGCTCATTTGAAGGAAATGAGACACCGGTAAAACTAGAACACGAGACCAGCGAACATGAGTCAGAAGGTAGTAACCAGCACAGTGAGACAACGCGTGAGCGTATCGAAACTAGTGCTGGTTCTATTGAGGTTTCTGAGCATGACGCTGCAACTCACTCAACCAACGTGATCAAAGAAGACCATTCTTCTGCTTCCAGCTCACTTGAAGAAAATGAGACACCGGTAAAACTAGAACACGAGACCAGCGAACATGAGTCAGAAGGTAGTAACGAGCACAGTGAGACAACGCGTCTCACTGTGCAACTCATCTCTGTTCACTGCATCTCACTCTACTCACGTGATCAAAGAAGACCATTCTTCTGCTTCCGGCTCACTTGAAGAAAATGTGACACCGATAAAACTCGAACACGAGACCAGCGAACATGAGTCAGAAGGTAGTAACAAGCACAGTGAGACAACGCGTGAGCCTATCGAAACTAGTGCTGGTTCTATTGAGGCGTCTGAGGATGAAGCTGCAACTCACTCAACCCACGTGATAAAAGAAGACCATTCTTCTGCTTCCAGCTCACTTGAAGAAAATGAGACACCGGTAAAACTAGAACACGAGACCAGTGAACATGAGTCAGAAGTTAGTAACCAGCACAGTGAGACAACGCGTGAGCGTATCGAAACTAGTGCTGGTTCTATTGAGGTTTCTGAGCATGACGCTGCAACTCACTCAACCCACGTGATCAAAGAAGACCATTCTTCTGCTTCCAGCTCACTTGAAGAAAATGAGACACCGGTAAAACTAGAACACGAGACCAGCGAACATGAGTCAGAAGGTAGTAACGAGCACAGTGAGACAACGCGTGATAAAAGAAGACCATTCTTCTGCTTCCAGCTCACTCCGAACGAGCACAGTGAGACAACGCGTCTCACTGTGCAACTCATCTCTGCTCACTGCATCTCACTCCACTCACGTGATCAAAGAAGACCATTCTTCTACTTCCGGCTCACTTGAAGAAAATGTGACACCGATAAAACTCGAACACGAGACCAGCGAACATGAGTCAGAAGGTAGTAACAAGCACAGTGAGACAACGCGTGAGCCTATCGAAACTAGTGCTGGTTCTATTGAGGCTACTGAGCATGAAGCTGCAACTCACTCAACCCACGTGATCAAAGAAGACCATTCTTCTGGTTCCAGCTCACTTGAAGAAAATGTGACACCGATAAAACTCGAACACGAGACCAGCGAACATGAGTCAGAAGTCAGTAACCAGCACAGTGAGACAACGCGTGAGCCTATCGAAACTAGTGCTGGTTCTATTGAGGCTTCTGCGCATGAAGCTGCATCTCACTCAACTCACGTGACCAAAGAAGACCATTCTTCTGCTTCCGGCTCACTTGAAGAAAATGAGACACTGGTAAAACTCGAAGACGAGACCAGCGAACATGACTCAGAAGGTAGTGACCAGCACAGTGAGACAACGCGTGAGCCTATCGAAACTAGTGCTGGTTCTATTGAGGCTTCTGAGCATGACGCTGCAACTCACTCAACCCACGTGATCAAAGAAGACCATTCTTCTGGTTCCAGCTCACTTCAAGAAAATGTGACACCGATAAAACTCGAACACGAGACCAGCGAACATGAGTCAGAAGGTAGTAACGAGCACAGTGAGACAACCCGTCTCACTGTGCAACTCATCTCTGCTCACTACATCTGACTCAACTCACGTGATCAAAGAAGACCATTCTTCTGCTTCCGGCTCACTTGAAGAAAATGAGACACTGGTAAAACTCGAATACGAGACCAGCGAACATGACTCAGAAGGTAGTAACCAGCACAGTGAGACAACGCGTGAGCCTATCGAAACTAGTGCTGGTTCTATTGAGGCTTCTGAGCATGAAGCTGCATCTCACTCAACTCACGTGATCAAAGAAGACCATTCTTCTGCTTCCGGCTCACTTGAAGAAAATGAGACACTGGTAAAACTCGAACACGAGACCAGCGAACATGACTCAGAAGGTAGTGACCAGCACAGTGAGACAACGCGTGAGCCTATCAAAACTAGTGCTGGTTCTATTGACGCTTCTGAGCATGAAGCTACAACCCACGTGATAAAAGAAGACCATTCTTCTGCTTCCAGCTCACTTGAAGAAAATGACATACTGGTAAAACTCGAACAAGAGACCAGCGAACATGAGTCAGAAGTCAGTAACCAACACAGTGAGACAACGCGTGAGCCTACCGAAACTAGTGCTGGTTCTACTGAGGCTTCTGAGCATGAAGCTGCATCTCACTCAACTCACGTGATCAAAGAAGACCATTCTTCTGGTTCCAGCTCACTTGAAGAAAATGAGACACCGGTAAAACTAGAACACGAGATCAGCGAACATGAGTCAGAAGGGAGTGCGGCAACTAAATACTTCCCGAGAGGAGGCACTTTCTGTTTCAGGGAATAATAACCAACACTTTCAAAAGACAACTCGTGAGCGTATCGAGAATAGTGCCGACTCTCTTGAGGTTTCTGAGCATGAAGGTGCAACAAAGCATGGAACTCATGTTACGAAGGAAGGGGAGGTATCTAGCCCACTTGAAGCTGGCACACCAAGCTCACATGAAACCAGTGGACATGAGTCCAACAACTACTTGACAAGAGGGGTCAATGTCTGTTTCAGCGCGCAGTGACCAGCAATTACAAGACACAACTCTAGGGCCTATCGAAAATAACGCTGAATCTATTGAGGTTTCTGAGCAAGAGGCTGCAACAAATCATGAAACTCACTCAACACTTGTGACCAAAGAAGGTGAGGTATCAGTTTCCAGAACAGTTGTAGGAAATGAGGCAACCATAAAACTAAAGCATAAATTAGCTGAAGGAACTGAAGAAACAATTATCCAAAAATCAGAAGAAGCGGAAGATCATACCTCTGAAGTGAGTAAAACTCATTTTAAAACCACAGGTGAAGAAATGAAGGAAACTGAAGAAGAGGAAGTGACGACATTAGGGAACGAAAATGTGGAAACAAGTAAAGAGCATTCAGTGGAAACCGAATCAGTTTCCCAATACATAAGCTTAAGCCAGTCCACAAAACCGGTTCAAAGCGTTTAAATATTCAAATTTGGAGTTTGTAGAAAAATTCAAGTTAGGATTGGGACCGAAATCGATTAAGAATTACTCAATGCGTCTAAAAAGTAATTTTTTGGAAAAATTCAGGTTTTGATAAAGGGCAAAATCAATTAAAAAATACTTGAAAGAGTTCAATAATTAAAATTTAAAAATTTTGGAAAATTGCAGGTTAAGAGTAGCACCAAAACCGGCTGAAAATGATTCAAAATAATCTAAAAATGCAAAAAAAAAATTTTTGGAAAAAGTTGAGTTCCTTACGTTCAAAATCCACTAAAAATTACTCAAAGCATCTAAAAATTGATTTTTGGAGTAATTGGGACTAGAATTTTAAAGCCAAAATCGGTTTGAAATAAGCCAAATCGTTTAAAACAGCCAATTTGGAATTGTTGGAAAAATACAGTTTAGGATCAAAACCAAAACCGCTTCAAAACGTTTAAATATTCAAATTCGGAGTTTGTAGAAAAATTCAAGTTATGATTGGAAAAAAAATCGATTAAGAATTACTCAAAGCGTCTAAAAATCCGGTTTTGCTAAAGGGCAAAATCAAGTAAAAAATTCTTAAGGGGTTTAAAAATAAAATAAATGTTTCGGAAAATTGCAGGTTAAGATTAGACCAAAAACGGCTGAAAGTAATTTAAAACAATCTAAAAATGCAAATAAAAAGTTTTTGGAAAAAGACAATTTCTTTAAGTTCAAAATCCACTAAAAATTACTCAAAGCATCTAAAAAGCATTTTTGGAGTAATTGGGACTAGAATTTTAAAGCCAAAATCGGTTTGAAATAAGCCAAATCGTTTAAAATAGCCAATTTGGAATTCTTGGAAACATACAGTTTAGGATCAAGACCAAAACCGGTTCAAAGCGTTTAAATATTCAAATTTGGAGTTTGTAGAAAGTTTCAAGTTAGGATTGGGACCGAAATCGATTAAGAATTACTCAAAGCGTCTAAAAAGAAATTTTTTGAATAAAAATTTAGGTTTTGATAAAGGGCAAATTCAATTAAAAAATACTTAAAGGGTTTAAAAATTTAAATTTAAAAATTTTGGAATGTTGGAGGTTAAGAGTCTGAATCTAAAAATGCAAACAAAAAGTGTTTGAAAAAATCAGGTTTTTTAAGTTCAAAATTCACTAAAAATTACACAAAGCATCTAAAAATGCATTTTTGGAGTGATTGGGACTGGAATTTTAAAGCCAAAATCGGTTTGAAATAAGCCAAATCGTTAAAAATAGCCAATTTGGAATTCTTGGAAAAATACAGTTTAGGATCAAGACCAAAACCGGTTTAAAGGGTTTAAATATTAAAATTTGGAGTTTGTAGAAAAAATCAAGTTAGGATTGGGATCGAAATCTATTAAGAATTACTCAAAGCGTCTAAAAAGAAATTTTTTGAATAAAAATTCAGGTTTTGATAAAGGGCAAATTCAATAAAAAAATACTTAAAGGGTTTAAAAATAGAAATTTAAAAATTTTGGAATGTTGGAGGTTAAGAGTCTCAATCTAAAAATGCAACCAAAAAGTGTTTGAAAAAAATCAGGTTTTTTAAGTTCAAAATTCACTAAAAATTACACAAACGATCTAAAAATGCATATTTGGAGTAGTTGGGACTAGAATTTTAAAGTCAAAATCGCTTTGAAATAAGCCAAATCGTTTTAAAATAGCCAACTTGGAGTTCTTGAAAAAATACAGTTTAGGATCAAGACCAAAACCGGTACAAAGCATTTAAATATTCAAATTTGGAGTTTATAGAAAAATTCAAGTTAGGACTGGGACCGAAATCGATTAAGAATTACTCAAAGCGTCTAAAAAGTATTTTTTTGGAAAAATTCAGGTTTTGATAAAGGGCAAATTTAATTAAAAAATACTTAAAGGGTTTAAAAATTAAAATTTAAAAATTTTGAAATGTTGGAGGTTAAGAGTCTCAATCTAAAAATACAAACAAAATGTGTTTGAAAATAATCAGGTTTTTTAAGTTCAAAATCCACTAAAAATTACTCAAAGCATCTAAAAATGCTTTTTTGGAGTAATTGGGACTAGAATTTTAAAGCCAAAATCGATTTGAAATAAGCCAAATCGTTTTAAAATAGCCCACTTGGAGTTCTTGAAAAAATACAGTTTAGGATCAAGACCAAAACCGGTTTAAAGCGTTTAAATTTTCAAATTTGGAGTTTGTAGAAAATTTCACGTTAGGATTGGGACCGAAATCGATTAAGAATTACTCAAAGCGTCTAAAAAGGAATTTTTTGAAAAAAATCAGGTTTGATAAAGGGCAAATTCAATTAAAAATACTTAAAGGGTCTAAAAATTTAAATTTAAAATTTTGGAAAGTTGCGGGTTAAGAATAGGACCAAAAACGGCTAAAAATGATTCAAAACAATCTAAAATTGCAAATAAAAAATATTTGGACAATATCAGGTTCTTTAAGTTCGAAATCCACTAAAAGTTACTCAAAGCATCTAAAAATGCATTTTTGGAGTAACTGGGACTAGAATTTTGAAGCCAAAATCGGTTTTAAATAAGCCAAATCGTTTAAAGTAGCCAATTTGGAATTCTTGGAAAAATACAGTTTAGGATCAAGACCAAAACAGGTTTAAAGCGTTTAAATATTCAAATTTGGAGTTTGTAGAAAAATTCAAGTTAGGATTGGGATTAAAATCGATTAAGAATCACTCAAAACGTCTAAAAAGAAATTTTTTGAAAAAATTCAGGTTTTGATAAAGGGCTAAATCAAGTAAAAGATTCTTAAGGGTTTAAAATATTTCGGAAAATTGCAGGTTAAGATTAGACCAAACGGCTGAAAGTGATTTAAAACAATCTAAAAATGCAAATAAAAAGTTTTTGGAAAAAGACAATTTCTTTAAGTTCAAAATCCACTAAAAATTACTCAAAGCATTTAAAGAAGCATTTTTGGAGTAATTGTGACTAGAATTTTAAAGCCAAAATAGGTTTGAAATAAGCCAAATCGTTTAAAACAGCCAATTTGGAATTCTTGGAAAAAATACAGTTTAGGATCAAGACCAAAGCGTTCAAAGCGTTTAAATATTAAAATTTGGAGTTTGTAGAAAAATTCAAGTTAGGATTGGGACCGAAATCTATTAAGAATTACTCAAAGCGTCTAAAAAGAAACTTTAGAATAAAAATTCAGGTTTTGATAAAGGGCAAATTCAATTAAAAAATACTTAAAGGGTTTAAAAATTGAAATTTAAAAATTTTGGAATGTTGGAGGTTAAGAGTCTCAATCTAAAAATGCAAACAAAATGTGTTTGAAAAAAAGCAGGTTTTTTAAGTTCAAAATCCACTAAAAATTACTCAAAGCATCTAAAAATGCATTTTTGGAGTAATTGGGACTAGAATTTTAAAGCCAAAATCGGTTTAAAATAAGCCAAATCGTTTTAAAATAGCCAATTTGGAGTTATTGAAAAAATACAGTTTAGGATGAAGACCAAAACCGGTTCAAAGCGTTTAAATTTTCAAATTTGGAGTTTGTAGAAAATTTCACGTTAGGATTGGGACCGAAATCGATTAAGAATTACTCAAAGCGTCTAAAAAGAAATTTTTTGAAAAAAAATCCCCATTTGATAAAGGGCAAATTCAATTAAAAAATACTTAAAGGGTCTAAAAATTTAAATTTAAAACTTTGGAAAGTTGCAAGTTAAAAATAGGACCAAAACCGGCTGAAAATGATTCAAAACAATCTAAAAATGTCAAAAAATGTTTGGAAAAACTCGAGTTCTTTACGTTCAAAATCCACTAAAAATTACTCAAAGCATCTAAAAATTCATTTTTGGAGTAACTGGGACTAGAATTTTAAAGCCAAAATCGGTATGAAATAAGCCAAATCGTTCAAAATAGCCAATTTTGAATTCTTGGAAAAATACAGTTTAGGATCAAGACTAAAACCAGTTTAAAGCGTTTTAATATTCAAATTTGGAGTTTGTAGAAAAATTCAAGTTAGGATTGGGACCAAAATCGATTAAAAATCACTCAAAACGTCTAAAAAGAAATTTTTTGAAAAAATTCAGGTTTTGATGAAGGGCTAAATCAAGTAAAAGATTCTTAAGGGTTTAAAATATTTCGGAAAATTGCAGGTTAAGATTAGACCAAAACGGCTGAAAGTGGTTTAAAACAATCTAAAAATGCAAGTAAAAAGTCTTTGGAAAAAGACAATTTCTTTAAGTTCAAAATCCACTAAAAATTACTAAAAGCATCTAAAAAAGCATTTTTGGAGTAATTGGGACTAGAATTTTAGAGCCAAAATAGGTTTGAAATAAGCCAAATCGTTTAAAACAGCCAATTTGGAATTCTTGGAAAAAATACAGTTTAGGATCAAGACCAAAACCGGTTCAAAGCGTTTAAATATTTAAATTTGAAGTTTGTAGAAAAATTCAAGTTAGGATTGGGACCGAAATCTATTAAGAATTACTCAAAGCGTCTAAAAAGAAACTTTTGAATAAAAATTCAGGTTTTGATAAAGGGCAAATTCAATTAAAAAATACTTAAAGGGTTTAAAAATTGAAATTTAACAATTTTGGAATGTTGGAGGTTAAGAGTCTCAATTTAAAAATGCAAACAAAATGTGTTTGAAAAAAAGCAGGTTTTTTAAGTTCAAAATTCATTAAAAATTACTCAAAGCATCTAAAAATGCATTTTTGGAGTAATTGGGACTAGAATTTTAAAGCCAAAATCGGTTTGAAATAAGCCAAATCGTTTTAAAATAGCCAATTTGGAGTTATTGAAAAAATACGGTTTAGGATCAAGACCAAAACCGGTTCAAAGCGTTTAAATTTTCAAATTTGGAGTTTGTAGAAAATTTCACGTTAGGATTGGGACCGAAATCGATTAAGAATTACTCAAAGCGTCTAAAAAGGAATTTTTTGAAAAAATTCAGGTTTGATAAAGGGCAAATTCAATTAAAAATACTTAAAGGGTCTAAAAATTTAAATTTAAAATTTTGGAAAGTTGCGGGTTAAGAATAGGACCAAAAACGGCTAAAAATGATTCAAAACAATCTAAAATTGCAAATAAAAAATATTTGGACAATATCATTTTCTTTAAGTTCGAAATCCACTAAAAGTTACTCAAAGCATCTAAAAATGCATTTTTGGAGTAACTGGGACTAGAATTTTAAAGCCAAAATCGGTTTTAAATAAGCCAAATCGTTTAAAGTATCCAATTTGGAATTCTTGGAAAAATACAGTTTAGGATCAAGACCAAAACAGGTTTAAAGCGTTTAAATTTCAAATTTGGAGTTTGTAGAAAAATTCAAGTTAGGATTGGGACCAAAATCGATTAAGAATCACTCAAAACGTCTAAAAAGAAATTTTTTGAAAAAATTCAGGTTTTGATAAAGGGCTAAATCAAGTAAAAGATTCTTAAGGGTTTAAAATATTTCGGAAAATTGCAGGTTAAGATTAGACCAAACGGCTGAAAGTGATTTAAAACAATCTAAAAATGCAAATAAAAAGTTTTTGGAAAAAGACAATTTCTTTAAGTTCAAAATCCACTAAAAATTACTCAAAGCATCTAAAGAAGCATTTTTGGAGTAATTGTGACTAGAATTTTAAAGCCAAAATAGGTTTGAAATAAGCCAAATCGTTTAAAACAGCCAATTTGGAATTCTTGGAAAAAATACAGTTTAGGATCAAGACCAAAACCGGTTCAAAGCGTTTAAATATTCAAATTTATAGTTTGTAGAAAAAATCAAGTTTGTAGAAGAATTTATGTTAGGATTAGGACCGAAATCGATTAAGAATTACTAAATGCGTCTAAAAAGAATTTTTTTGAAAAAATTCAGGTTTGATAAAAGGCAGAATCATTTAAAAAATACTTAAAGGATTTAAAAATTGAAATTTAAAAATTTTAGAAAATAGGAGAATAAGAGAAGGACCAAAAACATCTGAAAATGATTCAAAATAATCTAAAAATGCAAATAGAAAGTTTTTGGAAAAAATTAGGTTCTTTAAGTTACTAAAAATTACCCAAAGCATCCAAAAAAGCATTTTTGGAGTAATTAGGACTAGAATTTTAAAGCCAAAATCGGTATGAAATAAGCCAAATCGTTCAAAATAGCAAATTTTGAATTCTTGGAAAAATACAGTTTAGGATCAAGACTAAAACCGGTTCGAAGCGTTTAAATATTCAAATTTGGAGTTTGTTGAAAAATACAAGTTAGGATTGGGACCGAAATCGATTCAGAATTTTTCAAAACGTCTAAAAAGAAATGTTTTTAATAAAATTCAGGTTTTGATAAAGGGCAAATTCAATTAAAAAATACTTAAAAGGTTTAATAATTAAAATTTAAAAATTTTGTAAAATTGCAGGTTAAGCGTAGGACCAAAACCGGCTGAAAATTATTCAAAACAATCTAAAAATGCAAAAAAGAAATGTTTGGAAAAAATCGAGTTCTTTACGTTCAAAATCCACTAAAATTTCTCAAAGCATCTAAAAATGCATTTTTGGAGTAATTGGGACTAGAATTTTAAAAAGAGTTTTTTGGAGTTTGTAGAAAAATTCGAAGTAGGATTAGGACCAAAACCGGCTGAAAATGATTCAAAACAATCTAAAAATGCCAAAAAATGTTTGGAAAAAGTCGAGTTCTTTACGTTCAAAATCCACTAAAAATTACTCAAAGCATCTAAAAATTCATTTTTGGAGTAACTGGGACTAGAATTTTAAAGCCAAAATCGGTATGAAATAAGCCAAATCGTTCAAAATAGCCAATTTTGAATTCTTGGAAAAATACAGTTTAGGATCAAGACTAAAACCAGTTTAAAGCGTTTTAATATTCAAATTTGGAGTTTGTAGAAAAATTCAAGTTAGGATTGGGACCAAAATCGATTAAAAATCACTCAAAACGTCTAAAAAGAAATTTTTTGAAAAAATTCAGGTTTTGATAAAGGGCTAAATCAAGTAAAAGATTCTTAAGGGTTTAAAATATTTCGGAAAATTGCAGGTTAAGATTAGACCAAAACGGCTGAAAGTGATTTAAAATAATCTAAAAATGCAAATAAAAAGTTTTTGGAAAAAGACAATTTCTTTAAGTTCAAAATCCATTAAAAATTACTAAAAGCATCTAAAAAAGCATTTTTGGAGTAATTGGGACTAGAATTTTAAAGCCAAAATCGGTATGAAATAAGCCAAATCGTTCAAAATAACCAATTTTGAATTCTTGGAAAAATACAGTTTAGGATCAAGACTAAAACCGGTTCAAAGCGTTTAAATATTCAAATTTGTAGTTTGTAGAAAAATTCAAGTTAGGATTGGGACCGAAGTCGATTAAGAATTACACAAAACGTCTAAAAAGAAACTTTTGAATAAATATTCAGGTTTTGATAAAGGGCAAATTCAATTAAAAAATACTTAAAGGGTTTAAAAATTGAAATTTAAAAATTTTGGAATGTTGTAACTTAAGAGTCTCAATCTAAAAATGCAAACAAAAAGTGTTTGAAAAAAATCAGGTTTTTTAAGTTCAAAATTCACTAAAAATTACACAAAGCATCTAAAAATGCATTTTTGGAGTAATTGGGACTAGAATTTTACAGCCAAAAATCGGTTTGAAATAAGCCAAATCGTTTAAAACAGCCAATTTGGATTTGTTGGAAAAATACAGTTTAGGATCAAAACCAAAACCAATTAAAAACGTTTAAATATTCAAATTTGGAGTTTGTAGAAAAATTCAAGTTATGATTGGAACCAATATCGATTAAGAATTACTCAAAGCGTCTAAAAATCAGGTTTTGCTAAAGGGCAAAATCAAATAAAAAATTCTTAAGGGGTTTAAAAATTGAAATTTAAATATTTGGGAAAATTGCAGATTGAGATTAGACCAAAAACGGCTGAAAGTGATTTAAAACCATCTAAAAATGCAAATAAAAAGTTTTTGAAAAAAGCCAATTTCTTTAAGTTCAAAATCCACTAAAAAGTACTCAAAGCATCTCAAAAAGCATTTTTGGAGTAATTGGGACTAGAATTTTAAAGCCAAAATAGGTTTGAAATAAGCCAAATCGTTTAAAATAGCCAATTTGGAATTCTTGGAAAAATACAGCTTAGGACCAAGACCAAAACCGGTTCAAAGCGTTTAAATATTCAAATTTAGAGTTTGTATAAGAATTTAAGTTAGGATTAGGACCGAAATCGATTATGAATTACTCAAAACGTCTAAAAAGAAATTTTTTGAAAAAATTCAGGTTTGATAAAGGGCAAAATCAATAAAAAAATACTTAAAGGGTTTAAAAATTGAAACTAAATAAATTTAGAAAATAGCAGGATAAGAGTATGACCAAAAACGTCTGAAAATGATTCAAAACAATCTAAAAATGCAAATAAAAAGTTTTTGGAAAATGTGAGGTTCTTTAAGATCAATCTCGACTAAAAATTACCCAAAACATCTAAAAAACATTTTTGGAGTAATAAGGACTAGCATTTTAAAGCCAAAATCGGTATGAAATAAGCCAAATCGTTCAAAATAGCCAATTTTGAATTCTTGGAAAAATACAGTTTAGGATCAAGACTAAAACGGGTTCGAAGCGTTTAAATATTCAAATTTGGAGTTTGTAAAAAAAATTCAAGTTAGGATTAGGACCGAAATCGATTAAGAATTATTCAAAACGTCTAAAAAGACATTTTTTGAATAAAATTTAGGTTCTGATAAAGGGTAAAATCAATTAAAAAATACTTGAAAGAGTTCAATAATTAAAATTTAAAAATTTTGGAAAATTGCAGCTTAAGAGTAGCACCAAAACCGGCTGAAAATGATTCAAAACAATCTAAAAATGCATTTTTGGAGTAATTGGGACTAGAATTTTACAGCCAAAATCGGTTTGAAATAAGCCAAATCGTTTAAAACAGCCAATTTGGATTTGTTGGAAAAATACAGTTTAGGATCAAAACCAAAACCAATTAAAAACGTTTAAATATTCAAATTTGGAGTTTGTATTAAAATTCAAGTTATGATTGGAACCAATATCGATTAAGAATTACTCAAAGCGTCTAAAAATCAGGTTTTGCTAAAGGGCAAAATCAAATAAAAAATTCTTAAGGGGTTTAAAAATTGAAATTTAAATATTTGGGAAAATTGCAGATTGAGATTAGACCAAAAACGGCTGAAAGTGATTTAAAACCATCTAAAAATGCAAATAAAAAGTTTTTGGAAAAAGCCAATTTCTTTAAGTTCAAAATCCACTAAAAATTACTCAAAGCATCTCAAAAAGCATTTTTGGAGTAATTGGGACTAGAATTTTAAAGCCAAAATAGGTTTGAAATAAGCCAAATCGTTTAAAATAGCCAATTTGGAATTCTTGGAAAAATACAGCTTAGGACCAAGACCAAAACCGGTTCAAAGCGTTTAAATATTCAAATTTAGAGTTTGTAGAAGAATTTAAGTTAGGATTAGGACCGAAATCGATTAAGAATTACTCAAAGCGTCTAAAAAGAAATTTTTTGAAAAAATTCAGGTTTGATAAAGGGCAAAATCAATAAAAAAATACTTAAAGGGTTTAAAAATTGAAATTAAACAAATTTAGAAAATAGCAGGATAAGAGTATGACCAAAAACGTCTGAAAATGATTCAAAACAATCTAAAAATGCAAATAAAAAGTTTTTGGAAAATGTGAGGTTCTTTAAGATCAATCTCGACTAAAAATTACCCAAAACATCTAAAAAACATTTTTGGAGTAATAAGGACTAGCATTTTAAAGCCAAAATCGGTATGAAATAAGCCAAATCGTTCAAAATAGCCAATTTTGAATTCTTGGAAAAATACAGTTTAGGATCAAGACTAAAACGGGTTCGAAGCGTTTAAATATTCAAATTTGGAGTTTGTAAAAAAATTCAAGTTAGGATTAGGACCGAAATCGATTAAGAATTATTCAAAACGTCTAAAAAGACATTTTTTGAATAAAATTTAGGTTCTGATAAAGGGCAAAATCAATTAAAAAATACTTGAAAGAGTTCAATAACTAAAATTTAAAAATTTTGGAAAATTGCAGGTTAAGAGTAGCACCAAAACCGGCTGAAAATGATTCAAAACAATCTAAAAATGCAAAAAAAAATGTCTGGATAGAATCGAGTTCTTTACGTTCAAAATCCACTAAAAATCACTCAAAGCATCTAAAAATGCATTTTTGGAGTAATTGGGACTAGAATTTTAAAGCCTAAATCGTTTAAAGCCAAATCGTTTAAAATAGCCAATTTGGAATTCTTGGAAAAATACAGTTTAGGACCAAGACCAAAACCGGTGCAAAGCGTTTAAATATTCAAATTTTTAGAGTTTATAGAAGAATTTAAGTTAGGATTAGGACCGAAATCGATTAAGAATGACTCAAAGCGTCTAAAAAGAAATTTTTTGAAAAAATTCAATTTGGGGTTGTAGAAAAATTCAAGTTATGATTAGAACCAATATCGAGTAAGAATTACTCAAAGCGTCTAAAAATCAGGTTTTGCTAAAGGGCAAAATCAAGTAAAACATTCTTAAGGGGGCTTAAAAATTGAAATTTAAATATTTCGGAAAATTGCAGGTTGAGATTAGACCAAAAACGGCTGAAAGTGATTTAAAACAATCTAAAAATGCAAATAAAAAGTTTTTGGAAAAAGACAATTTCTTTAAGTTCAAAATCCACTAAAAATTACTCAAAGCATCTAAAAAAGCATTTTTGGAGTAATTAGGACTAGAATTTTAAAGCCAAAATTGGTATGAAATAAGCCAAATCGTTTAAAATAGCCAATTTTCAATTCTTGGAAAATACAGTTTAAGACCAAGACCAAAACCGGTTCAAAGCGTTTAAATATTCAAATTTGGAGTTTGTAGAAAAATTCAAGTTAGGATTAGGACCGAAATCAATTAAGAATTACTCAAAGCGTCTAATAAGAAATTTTTGAATCAAAATTCAGGTTTTGATAAAGGGCAAATTCAATTAAAAAATACTTAAAGGGTTTAAAAATTGAAATTTAAAATTTTGGAATGTTGCAGGTTAAGAATAGGACCAAAAACGGCTAAAAATGATTCAAAACAATCTAAAAATGCCAATAAAAAATATTTGGACAAAATCAGGTTCTTTAAGTTCGAAATTCAATAAAACCTACTCAAAGGATCTAAAAATGCATTTTTGGAGTAACTGGGACTAGAATTTTAAAGCCAAAATCGGTATGAAATAAGCCAAATCGTTTAAAAAAGCCAATTTGGAATTCTTGGAAAAAGAGTTTAGGATCAAGACCAAAACCGGTTCAAAGCGTTTAAATATTCAAATTTGGAGTTTGTAGCACAATTCAAGTTAGGATTGGGACCGAAATCGATTAAGAATTACTCAAAGCGTCTAAAAAGTAATTTTTTTGGGAAAATTCGGGTTTTGATAAAGGGCAAAATCAATTTAAAAAATACTTAAAGAGTTCAATAATTAAAATTTAAAAATTTTGGAAAATTGCAGGTTAAGCGTAGGATCAAAACCAGCTGAAAATAATTCAAAACAATCTAAAAATGCAAAAAAAAATGTTTGGAAAAAGTCGAGTTCTTTACGTTCAAAATCCACTAAAAAATACTCAAAGCATCTAAAAATGCATTTTTGGAGTAATTGGGACTAGAATTTTAAAGCCAAAATCGGTTTAAAATAAGCCAAATCGTTTAAAATAGCCAATTTGGAATTCTTGGAAAAACACAGTTTAGGACCAAGACCAAAACCGGTTCAAAGCGTTTAAATATTCAAATTTAGAGTTTGTAGAATATATTTAAGTGAGGATTAGGACCGAAATTGGCCATGGAAAGACTAATCCCGCTCCACATTCTGCTGGAAAGGGAAGCTAAGTGGAGTATATATACACACAGAGGGGAGGTGAGGTTACATTGGAACCAAACCCACCGCAGGCTGAATTAACCGGCCATGCTTTGTTGGTTATGCCTTCGGACATGAGGCTCCCTCTGTCACCTACATTTATTCGGATTACGAGGTAAACCTCCCTACAAAGGAGGAATGGTTGCCTGACACCCCCTTTTTTGTCATACCCGTGAGTGGTGGCCGTCCTGTCTTTGTCTCAATTTTTTTCTGCTGCGGCGCTATCGTCTTGTTATTGAATGAACCAAAGTCAACTTTAAACTAGAAAGTATTAACTACGTAAAATTATCCTACAATAGCAATAAACACTAAAACTGGGCCCGTAAAAGAGCCAAGGGAAACGGAAACTTAAGACACCTTGAGACAACCGACATAAAAGAAGAACACGCGTTGACACAAAACTTTGCAAAGGAAAAGTGAACAAAGCAAAATCGATACTTCATACTCATTTTGTCGTCCAAAGCAGAAACTCTTCCTTGCATAAACACTCAACCTAAGTAATGCCACTATGCTAATGGTTATATTTAGCCTCTTTGAAGTTGCAGTCCCTATGTTTGGTTTGTGTTTTAGATAAACATCGATCCGTACAACTCCTTTCCGTGGCTCTATTGATTAAGGTTGACACGTTTCTTTTAGCTTCGCCCATCAGAGAGAAAGAGATTCCCGTTTTCAGAGCATCTAATTTTAAAAATAAACAGAGCTCGGCTCTCATTTTCATCGATTGCACACTACTAATAACGACCGTATCTCTTTCGTTTATTTGTGTTTTGTTGTTCCAAGGGATTCCGTAACTTTTGATGCGGCTGAAAGAAGTTTTATGTTTTTATTTTTATTGCAGCTACATATGTCTGCACATCCACGGAAATGAAAAGAGTATTTTTGAAGCCCTTTCGTCGGTTTCCTCTCTGTCGATGGAGTTTTATTTCCAGTTGCTTGTTGAAAAAGTGGGCCCTGAAAGGGCTTCCATGTCAACTTTTCCATTTATTGTTATTTTTCTGGGCATTCATGTATGTACCCATGCGGCCTCGTATTTCTTTGTAATAGTTAATTTGCCAATCCATGTTTTTAAAGTTTAGAAATTTATCAAAAGTACAAAACGATTCTATTGTCGCGCTTCAATACATAAAATAATAATATAAATGGGGTTTATGCCCGTTTTGATAGCACCTAGTACCAGATAACAGCTTTATTAGAGAAAAACGACCAACAAACTCCAGAAACTTTAGGGAGGAAAATAAAACGGCAACACATCGGGCAATAAATATTTTACTTACTGAGATGGAAGTTGTTTTACGAGTTTAGATAGAATTTAAGAAAAAATAAATAAAACCTTTATTCCGGAAATAAAATTGCTATTTCCATATAAGCCATAAAATGACGCGCACACCCGTTCATAATACACTCAGGCTGGATTTTAAGAGACGGTCATATAACTTTAGAAAATAGCATTTTTGATTCACTCCGCGGCAGTAAAATTTTTCATTGTGTTAATATTTAGGGCCTCAGATGAATTCGCGTATTTGCCCTTAATTCGACCGAAATAATTCACGATTTTTACGATCCGCTCCGGCAAATTGAGTTTTTGACATTCAAAACTTTATGACCTCAACTCAGAATTTTAGAGCAGTGAGCGTATATAATTTTACGCGATAAGAGATGTTAGCAGTTTGGGCGGAAAAGAGACTCTCAACTGATCACTTTGTGAAAATTTACCAGTGTGCATGGCAAACTGGCGCAAGTGTATCAGTCGGCACTGAAGATGGCCACAAGGCCGAAATCGTTAGCCCTATAAGGAAGGAATTAAATTTCCAAGAGAAAAACATATTGGTAAAATGACACAAAACCCAGAATTTGACAACGTTTTGACGTCTATTTTATGTTTTTTTTAAAGCTCCTTACTCAAATTGTAACACTTTTTGTCGTCGTTCTATCAAAAAAAAATCGAAGGTGCAACGTATATTGAAACAAAAAGAGTCTGAAAAATGGTTTTGACAGACCTTCAACATTTAGTACCCCACAAGAGGGTGCAATTCAATTTTAACATTTCTCGTCGCAAAAATTGAAATTTTGACTTATTTAGGAAAATAAATAAAAAGACTTTATTAAAAAAATAGAAAGAGCTAATTTTTTTGCCATTTAAGACAAAACTATGGTGACAATAATAAAAAAAGTCAGAAGGTGATGTATTTTTGAACTTATATTTATAGCAAAAATCTCTGAACTCTTATCGCAAAAATACAGTTTTCTCGACAAACAAAAGCGAATGACAATTAAAATTACATGTCTCTCGAAAAAATAAAAAAAAAAGGGTTTTACTGATCTGAACTTGCTAAATAATGCCACGTTTTCTTCTGTAAACAAGTAAGTTTTTGTCCTAAATATTTTTGTTTAACAAAAAAAGTGCAATTTGGTCGAAAATCAAACGAGGAATAACACTAAACAAGGAGGTTTTATTAGTATTTTATAGTATATAACATTGTTTTCTATAAACAAGGGAAATTCTTTTGGTAAATATCTTTGTTTAGCGAATGAGTACAGTTTCATTTGTAAACACTCGACAAACAAGACACTTTCCTTGTTCTAATTTTCTTTGTTTTTCGAAAAGGTTGAGCTTTCATGATAAACAAACGATAAAGAAAAATCTCCTTGTTTATCGAAGAAAAAAAGGCTGCTTAAAGATTTCCTGCACACAACGGGATTTTATTTTACTGAACCTACTAAATACTGCGACACTATTTTCTATAATCAAACTAAGCTCTTGTGGTAAATGTCTCTGTTTATCGAATGAGTACAGTTTCCTCACTAAACACTCGACAAAACTTTTCTTCTTCTAAATTTATTTGTTTTTCGAAAAGGTTGGCTTTTAATGATAAACAAGCGATTAACAAAAATCTTTTGTTTATCGAAAAAAAGGCTGCTTTATGATTTCCAGTAAACAAAGGGATTTTATTTTACTATGCAACACTAGTTTCTATAAAGAAGATAGTAAATATATTTGTTTTTCGAATGAGTACAGTTTCCTTTATAAAGCTCTGACAAGCAATACACTCTCCTTGTTCTAAATTTCTTTGTTTTTCGAAAAAGTTGAGCCTCCTTGATAAACAAACGATAAACAAAAATCTCTTGTTTATCAAAAAAAAAGCTTTTTCAAGATTTCCTTTAAACAACGGGGATTTTGTTTTACTAAACATACTAAATACTGTGACACTGCTTTCTATAAACGAAGGAAATTACTTGTCGCAAATATCTTTGTTCATCGAAAAATTGCAGTTTTCTTGCTAAACACTCTACAAACAAATTGTTCAAAATTTCTATGTTTTTCAAAAAGGTCGGGCTTTCATGAAAAACAAACGAAAAAAAATCTCTTGTTTATCAAAAAAAAGGGCTGTTTCAAGATTTCCTATGAAAAACGGGGTTCTGTTTTACTAAACATACTAAATACTGCGACACTCTTTTCTATAAACGAAGGAAATTACTTGTCGCAAATATCTTTGTTTATCGAAAAATTATAGTTTTCTTGCTAAACACTCGACAAACAAGACACTTTCCTTGTTCTAAATTTTTTTGTTTTTCGAAAAGTTTGAGCTTTTTTGATAAACAAACGATAAACAAAAATCTCTTGTTTATCCTACAAAAATTTTTTTCAAGATTTCCTGTATACAAAGGGGTTTTATTTTTCTAAACCTACAAAATAATTCGACACCGTTTCTTTCAACAAGGGAAATTCTTATGGGAATTATTTTTGTTTATCAAATGACTACAGTTTCCTTTCGACGAACAAGAGACTAGCCGAAAAAGAGACTTTTCTCGTTCTATTTTTTTTTAAAAAAGGTTGAGCTTTTATGATAAACAAACTATAAACCACTCTTTTGTTTATTCAAAAGAATGCTGCTTCAAGGTTCCTTGGTCGAAATTTCTTAGTTTTTCGAAAAGTTTGAGCTTTCATGATAAACAAGCGATAAACAAAAATCTCATGTTTATCGAAAAAAACTGTTTCAAGATTTCCTGGAAACAACGGAGTTTTGTTTTACTAAACATACTAAATACTGCGACACTGTTTTCTATAAACCAAGGTAATTACTTGTCGTAAATATCTTTGTTTATCGAAAAATTCCAGTTTTCTTGCTAAACACTCTACAAACAAATTGTTCTAAATTTCTATGTTTTTCGAAAAGGTCGAGCTTTCATGATAAACAAACAAAAAAAAACTCTTGTTTATCAAAAAAAAGGGCTGTTTCAAGATTTCCTATGAAAAACGGGGTTTTGTTTTACTAAACATACTAAATACTGCGACACTGTTTTCTATAAACCAAGGAAGTTACTTGTCGCAAATATCTTTGTTTATCGAAAAATTCGAGTTTTCTTGCTAAACACTCGAAAAACAAGACACTTTCTTTGTTGCAATTTTTTTTGTTTTTCGAAAAGGTTGAGCTTTCTTGATAAACAAACGATAAACAAAAATCTCTTGTTTATCCAAAAAAAAAGCTGATTCAAGATTTCCTGTAAACAACGGAGTTTTGTTTTACTATACATACTAAATACTAAGACACAGTTTTCTATGAAAAAAGGAAATTACTTGTCGTAAATATCTTTGTTTATCGAAAAATTCCAGTTTTCTTGCTAAACACTCTACAATCACATTGTTCCAAATTCCTTTGTTTTTCGAAAAGGTTGAGCTTTCATTGTAAACAAACGAAAACAAACCTCATGTTTATCAAAAATAAGGGCTGTTTCAAGATTTCCTATGAAATACGGAGTTTTGTTTTACTAAACATACTAAATACTGCGACACTGCTTTCTATAAACCAAGGAAATTACTTGTCGCAAATATCTTTGTTTATCGAAAAATTACAGTTTCCTTGCTAAACACTCGAAAAACAAGACACTTTCTTTGTTCTAAATTTTTTTGTTTTTCGAAAAGGTTGAGCTTTCTTGATAAACACACGATAAACAAAAATCTCTTGTTTATCCGAAGAAAGCCTGTTTCAAGATTTCCTGTAAACAACGGAGTTTTGTTTTACTATACATACTAAATACTAAGACACAGTTTTCTATGAAAAAAGGATATTACTTGTCGTAAATATCTTTGTTTATCGAAAAATTCCAGTTTTCTTGCCAAACACTCTACAAACACATTGTTACAAATTTCTTTGTTTTTGGAAAAGGTTGAGCTTTCATTGTAAACAAACGAAAAAAAACCTCATGTTTATCAAAAATAAGGGCTGTTTCAAGATTTCCTATGAAATACGGAGTTTTGTTTTACTAAACATACTAAATACTGCGACACTGCTTTCTATAAAAAAGGAAATTACTTGTCGCAAATATCTTTGTTTATCGAAAAATTACAGTTTCCTTGCTAAACACTCGAAAAACAAGACACTTTCTTTGTTCTCATTTTTTTTGTTTTTCGAAAAGGGCGAGCTTTCTTGATAAACACACGATAAACAAAAATCTCTTGTTTATCCAAAAAAAGGCTGTTTCAAGATTTCCTGTAAACAACGGAGTTTTGTTTTACTATACATACTAAATACTAAGACACAGTTTTCTATGAAAAAAGGAAATTACTTGTCGTAAATATCTTTGTTTATCGAAAAATTCCAGTTTTCTTGCTAAACACTCTACAAACACATTGTTCCAAATTTCTTTATTTTTCGAAAAGGTTGAGCTTTCATGATAAACAAACGGAAAAAAATCTATGGTTTATCAAAAAAAAGGGCTGCTTCAAGATTTCCTATGAGAAACGGAGTTTTGTTTTACTAAACATACTAAATACTGCGACACTGTTTTCTATAAACGAAGGAAATTACTTGTCGCAAATATCTTTGTTTATCGAAAAATTACAGCTTCCTTGCTAAACACTCGACAAACAAGACACTTTCTTTGTTCTAAATTTTTTTGTTTTTCGAAAAGGTTGAGCTTTCTTGATAAACACACGATAAACAAAAATCTCTTGTTTATCCGAAGAAAGCCTGTTTCAAGATTTCCTGTAAACAACGGAGTTTTGTTTTACTATACATACTAAATACTAAGGCACAGTTTTCTATGAAAAAAGGAAATTACTTGTCGTAAATATCTTTGTTTATCGAAAAATTCCAGTTTTCTTGCCAAACACTCTACAAACACATTGTTACAAATTTCTTTATTTTTCGAAAAGGTTGAGCTTTCATGATAAACAAACGGAAAAAAATCTATGGTTTATCAAAAAAAAAAGGGCTGCTTCAAGATTTCCTATGAGAAACGGAGTTTTGTTTTACTAAACATACTAAATACTGCGACACTGTTTTCTATAAACGAAGGAAATTACTTGTCGCAAATATCTTTGTTTATCGAAAAATTACAGCTTCCTTGCTAAACACTCGACAAACAAGACACTTTCTTTGTTCTAAATTTTTTTGTTTTTCGAAAAGGTTGAGCTTTCTTGATAAACACACGATAAACAAAAATCTCTTGTTTATCCGAAGAAAGCCTGTTTCAAGATTTCCTGTAAACAACGGAGTTTTGTTTTACTATACATACTAAATACTAAGGCACAGTTTTCTATGAAAAAAGGAAATTACTTGTCGTAAATATCTTTGTTTATCGAAAAATTCCAGTTTTCTTGCCAAACACTCTACAAACACATTGTTACAAATTTCTTTATTTTTCGAAAAGGTTGAGCTTTCATGATAAACAAACGGAAAAAAATCTATGGTTTATCAAAAAAAAAGGGCTGCTTCAAGATTTCCTATGAGAAACGGAGTTTTGTTTTACTAAACATACTAAATACTGCGACACTGTTTTCTATAAACGAAGGAAATTACTTGTCGCAAATATCTTTGTTTATCGAAAAATTATAGTTTTCTTGCTAAACACTCGACAAACAAGACACTTTCCTTTCAGTTCTAAATTTTTTTTTGTTTTTCGAAAAGTTTGAGCTTTCTTGATAAACAAACGATAAATAAAAATCTCTTGTTTATCCTACAAACAGTTTTTTCAAGATTTTCTGTATACAAACGGGTTTTATTTTTCTAAACCTACAAAATAATGCGACACTGTTTCTTTCAACAAGTGAAATTCTTATGGGAATTATTTTTTTTTATCAAATGACTACAGTTTCCTTTCGACGAACAAGTGACTAACCGAAAAAGAGACTTTCCTTGTTCTATTTTTTTTTGTTTTTCGAAAAGGTTGAGCTTTTATGATAAACAAACTATAAACCACTCTTTTGTTTATTAAAAAGAATGCTGCTTCAAGGTTTCCTGTAGATACTTTCCTTGGTCGAAATGTCTTTGTTTTTCGAAAAGGTTCAGCTTTCATGATAAACAAACGATAAACAAAAATCTCTTGTTTATCAAAAAAAAATCTGTTTCAAGATTTCCTGTAAACAACGGGGTTTTGTTTTACTAAACATACTAAATACTGCGACGTTGTTTTCTATAAACAAAGGAAATTGCTTGTCGTAAATATTTTTTGTCTATCGAAAAATTACAGTTTTCCTGCTAACCACTCGACAAACAAGACACTTTCCTTGTTCTAAATTTCTTTGTTTTCCGAAAAGTTTGAACTTTCTTGATAAACAAACGATAAACAAAAATCTCTTGTTTATCCAAAAAAGGCTGTTTCAGGATATCCTGTAAACAACTGGATTTTATTTTAGTGAACATACTAAATACTGCGTCACTGTGTTGTATAAACAAGCAAAATTCTTGGCGTAAATATATTTGTTTATCGAATGAGTACAGTTCCCTTTATAAACCCTCGACAAACAAGACACTTTCCTTGTTCTAAATTTCTTTGTTTTTCGAAAGATTTGGACTTTCTTGATAAACAAGCGATAAACAAAAGTCTTTAGTTTGTCGAAAAAAAGGCTATTTCAAAATTTCTTGTAAACAAAAGGGATTATTTTTCTAGAACTACTAAATACTGCGACACTTTCTTCTCTAAACCAGGCAAATTCTTGTGGTATTTCCCATATTCTTTGATTTAAATTCCTTTGTTTTTCGAAAAGGTTGAACTTTCTTGATAAAGAGATTCCTTGAGAAACAAGCGATAAACAAAAATCTTCTGTTTATCGAAAAAAAAGCTCTTTCGAGATTTCCTGTACACATTAGGTTTTTTGATATAAACCTACTAAATTCTGCGACATGTTTTTTGTAAGCAAGGAAATTATTTGTCGTAATTATCTTTGTTTATCGAAAAATTACAGTTCTCTTACTAAAGACTGGACAAACAAGACACTTTTCTTGTTCTAAATTTCTTTGTTTTTCGAAAAGGTTGAGCTTTCATGATAAGCAAACGGAAACAAAAACCTCTTGTTTATCTAAAAAAAGTCTGGTTGAAGATTTCAAGTAAACAACGGGATTTTATTTTACTAAACCTACTAAATACTGCGACACTGTTTTCTATAAACAAGGCAACATCTTTTGGTATTTTCCACAATTTTTTATTTAAATTTTTTTATTTTTTGAAAAAGTTGAACTTGCTTGATAAACAAGCGATAAACAAAAATCTCATGTTTATTGAAAAAAACTGTTTCAAGATTTCCTGTAAACAGAGGGTTTTATGTTATTAAACCTACTAAATCTGCGACACTGTTCTCTATAAACAAGAGAAATTATTGTGGTAAATATCTTTGTTTATCGAATGAGTACAGTTCCATTTCTAAACACTCGACAATCAAGACACTTTCCTTGTTCTAAATTTCTTTGTTTTTCGAAAAGGTTCAGCTTTCATGATAAACAAGCGATAAACAAAAATCTCTTGTTCATCCAAAAAATGGCTGATTTAAGATTTCCTGTAAACAATGTGGTTTTGTTTTACTAAACATACTAAATACTGTTTTCTATAAACGACACTGTTTTCTATAAACAAAGGAAATTACTTTAGGTAAATATCTTTGTTTATCGAAAAATTACAGTTATCTTGCCAAACATTCAACGTATAAGACAATTTCCTTGTTCTAAATTTTTTTGTTTATTGAAAAGGTTGAGCTTTCATGATAAACAAATGATAAACAAAAATCTCTTGTTTATCGAAAAAAAGGCTGCTTTAATATTTCCTGAAAACAACAGGATTTCGTTTTACTAAACATACTAAATACTACGACACTGTTTTCTATAAACAAAGAAAACCCTTGTGATAAATATCTCTGTTTATCGAACGAGTACAGTTTCCTTTATAAACACTCGACAAAAAAGGCACTTTCCTTATTCTAAATTTCTTTGTCTTTCGAAAAGGTTGAGCTTTCTTGATAAACACACGATAAACAAAAATCTCTTGTTTATCCAAATAAAGGTTTTTTCAAGACTTCCTGTAATGAGGGGTTTTATTTTACTAAGCATACTAAATACTGCGACACTGTTTTCTATAAACAGTGGAAATTCTTGTGGTAAAAATCTTTGTTTAACGAATGAGTACATTCAATAGAATACAATTCTTGTAGTATTTTCCATATTCTTTGATTTAAATATCTTTGTTTTTCGAAAAAGTTGAGCTTTCTTGATAAACAAGCCATAAACAAAAATCTCATGTGTATCGAAAAAAAAGCTGTTTCAAGATTTCCTGTAAACAAAAGGTTTTATTGTTCTAAACCTACACTGCGACACTGTTTTCTGTAAACAAGGAAATTACTTGTAAATATTTTTGTTTATCGAAAAATTACAGTTTTCTTGCTGAAGACTCGACAAACAAGACACTTTCCTTGTCATAAATATATTTTTTTATCGACAAAGTATAGTTTTCTCGATAAACAGGCGAATAAAACTGTCTTGTTTACATATAATTAGCTTTCTGAAGGTTTTTTGCATACAAGGGGGTTTTATTGGTATAACGTTGATGATATTACTTGTTTTTTTTTGTGTTCGGTAATTGTTATATTAAGTATCCAACTTGCCTTTAATAGGTATCATTCCCTCAGGTGAATCGAGGCGTTACAAGGATAAAATGTTCTACATTATATGTTTGTTGGATAATGTATTATTCTAGAATAAGAAACAACAAAACAGAAAACAACAAAAACCCTCTTGTTTGTCGGAAAAGGCTAATTTAAGATTTTCTGTAAATAGTGGAGTTTCCTACACGTGCTAACTACCCCGCGAGTTTTAAATTAAATAGAAACTCAATTAAATAGATAACATTTTATATTCATCACTTCTAAAGTTTTTTTTATTTTTCAATTAGGTGTTTCGGACAAAACATCTAATTGAATGTTCGGTTTCCAATATCAAAAGAGACACACAGAAAATTGTATTATGGCGCAACACCCATAAGTAAGTATTGAAAAATGAATAATTTGCCTCAAAAATTTAGGAATTAGATTTAGGTTTGGAGTCTCTCGTCTTTGGGTTTCTATTTAATTTGCTCTTGAGTTTTCCAAGCTTGAGTTTTTGGCGTTCGGGCCCCCTTTAGACTGTAAAGTTTTTGTTTTTCACTTCTTTAGGCTTCTCCCTTTTTGTCTGGCATTCAGGTTCCTCAAATTCATTCTCAGTTTCTCACTAATCACTCGCATCCAATTTAAAGTTCAAAAGAAACTTAAGAAGCGCCACTTGAATAACGTCACTCTTACGCTACCTATTGAGATAAACTGAAGCTCACAACATCAAATCAATTCCACCTGAATTTATTTGGAATTGTTAAAGTTCTCGTGACACTATTAAAATGCGAAACATACAACTTTCTAAGCGCTATTAACCAAATGTGGCCGACACCAAAAACAATAAACTAAATCGGGAAAATAGATTGGGCACAGGCAAAACGGACTTATGCCTTATTCTATTCAGATCAATCTTGTTCCATTTTAACGAAGCCTTCTCTCTTTAGGGAAAACAGTCGAGAAAGGTCAAAAAGTCATTTATTTAAATCCATCGAGGGCCCGATAAACGGCCTTATTAGGCGAAGCACATCTCAAAAACTCTCCTAAATAGTCACGACACAGAAACACCGCTAGTTCAGTTCTCTGCTTTGCCCAGCTGAAAATGTCGTGATCGGCATATTTATGTTTTTTTTTGTTGTGTCGTAATTTCGTACAATTTTTTCTTTGAAAACCGTAACAATGTCGTTTGTTTAGACGACCGGTTGAGTGGCAGTTTAGAGTAAATATGCGCTTCAATTTTTAGATGGGGGGCACGATTACGAAACGTTACTGCATCTGGCGCTCTTCGAACAACTCCATCCATCACAGTCATAAAGATACACCTAATTTCCATCAAAAAAGGCGCTCTGATGCAAAACATCATCAAAAATTGGTGTCAAAAAGCTGTCCGGAGCAATCAATATGAGTTATCACACGTTTAACAAGCCAAGGCTTAATATAAATGGAATTTCGTAGTTCCTCTGGCTACTGCTTAATAACTTACACATGTCGGAATGCAGTCCGACATCAATTAGTTACCAATATGGAATTGCTTTGCTTTTACGGCCGACAGTCGTAAAAATGCCATTTGCGGCCACCCATTTTAAGCTAAAATACAAAGTATATGGTACCAAGTGCATTTTTCGTTCATGACCATTGCGGAAGAATGCGACATAATGCTGAGAACATATATTATGCCAAAATACTCATATCCATTGACCGCGCTTTAGCGACTAAATTCAAACAAGTTTTTAGGCCCATTGCCCTTCTAAATGGGTACCTAATTGTTTAAGACAGCAGAGGGGTGGAAACTTGCAATGATTGATGATGTAGATATATCGTCTGAGGAGGATATAAATGAGTTTCAAAAAATAAAAAGTGTCAATTAGCTTACACTGAGACAAACAAAAACTATATAATTTATCACAATTAAAACTAGTGAAAAACTCAAAATACTTGTATCAATTAGTTTTTTTTTTGTATCTCAGATGTGCTATAATTTGTCATTTTGAGGAACAAAAGGTGAGACCATTCACTACTTACTAGTAAAATTAAGCTCTCTCTGCTCGATTTCACTCACTGCTCAGGAAGAAATTTTATTGCATCACGGCCTGGAAAGCACTTTATATTTTAATATTGACAAGGATTAAATATTGATATTTTCTTGTTTTTTGGGAATAAACTGTTGGAACTTAAAAATGTGTTTCATCTCCACCAATTACTGGTAAATATTGGCACTAGTGGATATAACAAAGGATTAAATCTAGTTATTTTCTTTTCTTTTTTTGAAAAGATCGGATTTATTGTGGGCATGATATTATTGCCGTAGATAGCTTGAAGTTTCCTGACATTACGTCTTAAAAATTTAACGTGCCTAAGGTTAAAAAAAGGCAAATTTAGTTAATTTAAGGAATATTGATACAACAAGTGGCCCGAGATAGCAAAGAAATTTACTTGCATACTTTGCATGTATTCTAATTTCTCAGAAAACACTTTAACATAACATTAAATGAAATATGGACAAGGATTAAATGTTGTTATTTTCATGTCTGTCCAAACGAAAAATTTGGTTACTTCAGCAACGAAATTATAAACGGTAACCATCTGGCACCACTGAATGTACCAAAGAACCAAATCAAGTTGTTTTGTTTATTTATTTATTATTATAATTATTTTGTTTTTGAAAAGCTGACTAAAGGCGATGCCACTGTTACAGATCGCCCGCACGTTCCTTTGGAGCTTTGGAGCTTAAAAAATAAAAAATGTAATTTGTTACTTTTAAAAATTAAGAAAAACTAAATTTGTTAATTCTATATATATGGATTGTTGTTATATAATTGACTCTCAAATTTCTTCGCTTTAACATAATATTTGAAAGAATGTTGATAAGGATTAAATATTGCTATTTTTATGTTTTTTTTTTTTTAGTTAAACTCAAAAAACAAATCACCGGATTTTTCCAAAACACGGTTTAATATTAAAAACAAAAACATTAAGGATTAATTAACCTTATTTTGAAAATAAAAAAATATACATAAGCATTTAGAAAAGAATCCCGATATCTTCAGCTGCAGTCAAACTATAAGTTAAACTTTTAGAAATCAGGGATTGAACTGTCTTATCAAGAGTAAATATTACAGTTATTAATTTTGATAAAAATTGAGGTTAGAAGTATCGGCTCGTCTAGTTTGTAGATATATGCTTTGAGGTCTCTCATAGAGGCAAACTCAAAAAGAATTAAACCTAGTTATTATAAAACCCAGTAGGAAATGTTAGACAAGAATAAAAATTAATTATAACCTTAAATCCTACGAAGAGCAAAGTCAGTGCTGACATTTGATTTTAGTCATAAAACCAAGTTTAACTTTAAAATATTGAAGAAAATGTTTTTGGAGATTAAACGTCTTTTTTTTTTTAAAAAGTCAAAAATTAAATTCAGTTGTTGCTGATATTAAAGGGTTGGAAAAAATTTGAGTTTAATTAAAAAAAAATAAAAATTTTTGTTTTTTTTTTAATAATAAAACTCATGATTTTTTTTATTTTAATTAAGAAACTCAATTGTTTTAAGTGATTTAAAAGTATTTCAATATTGGACTAAAATACAAGGGTTGGCGAACATCCGGAACCCATATCGCTGAAAATTGATAGGTTTTTTTGTGTAAAATCGGAAAATTAAATTTTTCGGGTTCTGCTCACTTTCCGAACTTTGAACATATTTTGATCTCATTCTGAACCTTTTTTTACAATATCTATGATCCGTGGCTTGGCTCGTCACTTTCGTATAATACATTTTTATTTTAATTGATTTTTCCACTCCAGTCACTAACAATCCTTTAAAAAAAATCCTTTTTGTATATTTTAAAGTCATCAAATCAATTTCAAGGTGAAATTTTCAAAAATTTTAAATATGTATTTTTATAGCCTTTAAGTCATTTTTTATTACAGTTTATTACCTATTTTACCCTAATCATGATCTAAATTTTTAATAATATCGAACAAAAACGCTTCGAGTCATTTTTAATTATTTTTGGAACTAATCCTGACACCAATTTCTTAAAAAACACCAAATTGTTTTTTTTTAGCCAAAATTTGCATATATTCTTATCCAAAAATCAATTTTACCGAAAACTCTAACGAAAAACAATTAGAAGGTTTCTCGAGGAAATTTCTTGAGTTTCTCCAAAAACATTAAAATCTGCTTTTCCTGACGATGCGAGTAATTCTTAATTAATTTTAACCCTGAATTTTGCTAAAAACTTTAAATTTGCATTTCTACACACTGTGAAACACATTTAGTGATTTTTGGCTTAACTTTCTGAGAAACTGACTTCGCTAAAAAACCTCAAATTTGCATTTTTAAATGTTTTGAGTAGTTTTATGCGACTTTTTTCTTATCTGAATTTCTCAAAGAACTTTAAATGTTAGACAAAAATACCATTTTTGCATTTTGATTCGATTCGAGCAATATTTCATTAATTTTTGTCCAAAAATGTAATTTTGCCAAAAATAACTAATTAAAAGGTTTGAGTCAGTTTTAAACCAGGTGGGTCATTTTTAGAAGTAGAAATTGGTGAATATGCCTCAAAGTGTACAAAGCATCTAAAAGTGCAAAATTTGGAGTCATTAGGGAAACTTAAGTTAGAATTGGCACTAAAATAGATTAAAAATTACCCATTCCATCACAAAATGGCAATTTTTATGCTCTGACGAAAATGAAGGTTAAAGCGGGGAAAAATAATTCAAAGGATAAAAATGCAAATTTGGTATTGGTGGGGAAATTCAGGTTACGATTAAAACCAAAAGCAGTTAAAAATTTACAAAAAGTCTAAAAGTGCAAATTTGATATCTTGGGAGAAAGTCAGGTTAGAACTAGGATTAAAGTCGATTAAAAATTATTCACTTCTTCTAAAAATGACGATTTTGATGCTTTTTGTCTAAAATTAAGCACAAAATGGGTGAAAAATGACTCAAAGTGTGTAAAAATGCAAATATAAAGCTTCTGACCAAATGCAGTATAGGATTAGAATCAAAATGGATTAAAACATGACACAAGGGGTCTAAAAATAAAAATTTTAACGTCTCAGGAGAAGTTTAGGTTAGGTATTTAAAAAAAAAGTGATTAGAAATTTACACAAACGGTCTATAAGTGCGAATTTTAGGTCGCTGAAGGAACTCAGGGTAATTAAGACTAAAGTCGATTAAAAATTATCCATTTCATCTCAAAATGGTGAATTTTATGTTTTTTTGCTGAAACTAAGGTTAAATAAATGAAAATAACTCAATGTGGGTGAAAATGCAAATTAAGAGTTTCTTGGCAAATTCACGTCGACCAAAACTGCAACTTTGAGGTTTTTTAAGTTAGTTAAAATTAGGACTAAAAATTAGGACTAAAAATTGATTAAAAATTCATCAAAAAATGCAAAATTTAATGTTTCTTTGAGAAAGTCACGTTAGAATTAAGACCAAAATCGGTGAAAAATAAGTCAAAGCGTGTAAAAATACAAATTTTGAGGGTTTGAAACTATGTCCAACATCGGTTAAAAATTAGTAATACTGGTAAAAAAAAAAGTATTGCATTTTGATCAAATTATGACTGAAATTGTTTAAAACTGACCCACCTTTTTTATCTAAAATTCAAATTTTGATATCTGTTGAGAAAGTCAGGCTAGTACTGAAGCTAAAGTCGAAAAAAAAATGGTTCAAAGTGTGAAAATATAACATTTAAAAGTTCAGATCAAGGCCAAAATCGGTGGAAATATCTCAAGTGCGTACAAATAAAAATTTGAGGATTTATAGAAACTCGAATTAAGATATATAGCCAAAATTACTTAAAAATCACTCAAAACGCCTGAAATGCAAATTATAAGTTTCTTAAAAAAAAATTGAGGTTAGGACTAGAACCACAAATGATTAAAACTTTAAACAAAGCGTTTAAAAGGGCAAATTTTCAAAGAAATTCAGGTTACAATTAAAACCAAAGTCGATTAAAAATGACCCATTTCTTCCAAAAATTACAGTTTTTTAATTTTTTTTTGCTAAAATTAAGGTCAAAATCGGTGAAAAATTCCTCAAAGACTGTAACAATGCAATTTAGAGTTTCTGGACAAGTTCAGTTTAGTAACTAGCATCAAGATGAGTTGAAACATGACACGAGGGGTCTAAAAATATAAATCTAGAGTCTTTGGCGAAGTTCAGGATAATAGGATTAGGACCAAAAAGTGGATAGATATTTACACCAAGCGTTTAAAAATGCAAATTTAGAATCTCTATCTTTGTCTTGTGAGAAATTCGGAATAGAATTAGGAATAAAGTAGATGAAATATTACCCATTTCTTCTAAAAATTACAATCTAATTAATGTTTTTTGGCTAAAATTAAAGTAAAAATTGGTATAAACGACTAAAAGTATAAAAAAATGCATATCAAAAATTTCTAGAAAAATTCAGGTTAGAATTTGGATCAAAACGGGTTAATATATACAAGTGTCTCTGTCTTTTTGGAAAAGTTCAGGTTATAGGTTTAGAGCCAAAAATGATTAAACATTTACACAAAGCGTCTAAAAGTGCCAATTTGGATTTTTTTGAGAAACTCGGGTAAGAATTAGGACTAAATTCAATTAAAAATAACCTTTTTCATTTAAAAATGAGAGGTTTGATCTTTTTTTGTCTAAAATCAAGGTTAAAGGGTGAAAAATGACTGATTGTGTGTAAAAATACCAATTAAAGTTAAGTAAAGTTTTCTCTACAAATTCAAGTTGGGATTAGAGTCAAAATGGGTAAAAGCATGACACAAGATATCTAACAATGCAAATTTGTGTCATTAGGGAAGTTCATATTAGGATTAGTACCAAAAGCAGTTAAAAATGTACAGAAAGTGGTTAAAAATTTACACAATTGCAAATTTTAAATCTTTGGAAAAATTCAAATTAGGACTAGGACTAAAGATGATTAAAAATTAACAATTTCTTCTAAGAATTACAATTTTAATGTTTTTTTGGCTAAAATTGAGGTGGAAATCGATGAAAAATGACTCCAAGTGTGTAAAAATACAATTTTAGAGTTTCTGAACAAATTCAGGTTAAGATTAAGCTAAAAATGGTTTAAAACATGACATAAGGTGTCTAAAAGTGCAAATTTGGAGTCTTGGGGGATATTAAGGTTATATTTAGGATTTAGCATATATTTGGTTTAAAATAAACTATTTCTTTTAAAAATGACAATTTTTATGTGTTTTACTAAAATTAAGATTAAAGTCGTAATTTGTAGGTCCTGGATTATTTTAAATCATTTTCAAGGTAAAATTTTTCAAAAATTTAAAATTTGTATTTTTATAGCCTTTAAGCCATTTTTTTACCAATTTTGACCCTATTATAATCTTACTTTTGCCAACAACTTCCAACAGCAATGCTTTGAGTCATTTTTTATTATTTTTGGACCTAATCCTGACTCCACTTTCTCAAAAAAGACCAAATTGTTATTTTTGAGCTACTTTTAGTCAAAATTTGCATATAATCTGATCCAAAAATTAATTTTAGCGAAAACAAACA
This sequence comes from Taphrorychus bicolor, assembly GCA_951812265.1. NCBI lineage: Eukaryota > Metazoa > Arthropoda > Insecta > Coleoptera > Curculionidae > Taphrorychus > Taphrorychus bicolor. The sequence goes on from OX638301.1 coordinate 8,519,498, forward strand.
ATTCGAAGATTTGAGTTTCTCTAAAAACATCAAAATTTGCTTTTCTTGATGATGGGAGTGATTTTTAATTCATTTTAAACCTGAATTTTGCTAAAAACTTTAAATTTGTATTTCTACACGCTTTGAAACATTTTTACTGATTTTTGGCTTTGACTTTCTGAAAAACTGAGTTCCTTAAAAAAACACCAAATTTGCATTGTGCAAATTGTACGCAAATTTGTGTCATTAGGGAAGTTCATATTGGGATTAGTACCAAAAGCAGTTAAAAATTTACAGAAAGCGTCTAAAAGTTCAAACTTGGACTCTTCAAAAAATTCAGGTTAGAATTACGGCTAAATTCAATTAAAACTGACCTATTTCGTTTTTTTTTCTGAAAATAAGGATTTTCATGTTTTCTGAGTAGAATTAAGGTAAAAATTGGCGAAAATAGATCAAAGTAGAAAAAAATGCAAACTAAGAGTTTCTAGACAAATTCAGGTTAGTTCAGGTTAGTAGGATTAGCGTTAAAATGGGTTAAAACATGATGCAAAGTGTCTAATAATACAAATTTGCAGTCTTTGGAAAAATTCAGGTTAAGACTAGGACTAAAGTTGATTAAAAATGAACAATTTCTTCTAAAAGTTTAAAATTTAATGTTTTTTTGGCTAAAATTAAGGTAGAAATCGGTGAAAAATTACTCAAGGTTTGTAAATATACAATTTTACAGTTTCTGGATAAACTCAGGTTAAGTTTAAGGTCTAAATGGTTTAAAACATGACACAACTTGTCTAACAGTGCAAATTTGGAGTCTTGGGGGATATTAAGGTTATATTTAGGATTTAGCATATATTTCGTTTAAAATTAACTATTTCATCTAAATATGAAAATTTGTATGTGTTTTACTAAAATTATGATTAAAGCGGTCCAAAATAACTAAAAAAATTGCCTTTTTGCATATTTTAAAGTTGAGTTCCTCCAAAAACATCAAAGTCATTATTTTTAGAGAGTATGGATTATTTTAAATCATTTTCAAGGTAAAATTGTTCAAAAATTTTAAATTTGTATTTTTTTAGGCTTTAAATCATTTTTTAACCAATTTTGACCCTATCACAATCTTAATTTTTCCAACAACTTCCAACAGTAATGCTTTGAGTCATTTTTAATTATTTTTGGACCTAATCCTGACTCCACTTTCTCACAAAACACCACATTGTTATTTTTGAGCTACTTTTAGTCAAAATTTGCATATAATCTGATCCAAAAATTAATTTTACCGAAAACAAACAATTCGAAGATTTGAGTTTCTCCAAAAATATCAATATTTGCTTTTCTTGATGATGTGAGTGATTTTTAATTAATTTTAAATCTTAATTTTGCAAAAAACTTTAAATTTGTATTTCTCCACGCTTTGAAACATTTTTACTGATTTTTGGCTTTGACTTTCTGAGAAACTGAGTTCCTTAAAAAAACACCAAATTTACATTGTGCAAATTGTACGCAAATTTGTGTCATTAGGGAAGTTCATATTAGGATTAGTACCAAAAGCAGTTAAAAATTTACAGAAAGCGTCTAAAAGTTCAAACTTGGACTCTTCAAAAAATTCAGGTTAGAATTAGGACTAAATTCAATTAAAACTGACCTATTTTGTTTTTTTTTTCTGAAAATAAGAATTTTTATGTTTTCTGAGTAGAATTAAGGTAAAAATTGGCGAAAATGCATCAAAGTAGAAAAAAATGCAAACTAACAGTTTCTAGACAAATTCAGGTTAGGATTAGCGTTAAAATGGGTTAAAACATGATGCAAAGTGTCTAATAATACAAATTTGCAGTCTTTGGAAAAATTCAGGTTAGGACTAGGACTAAAGTTGATTAAAAATGAACAATTTCTTCTAAAAGTTAAAAATTTAATGTTTTTTTTGCTAAAATTAAGGTAGAAATCGGTGAAAAATTACTCAAAGTTTGTAAAAATGCAATTTTAGAGTTTCTGGATAAATTCAGGTTAAGTTTAAGGTCAAAATGGTTTAAAGCATGACACAAGTTGTCCAAAAGTGCAAATTTGGAGTCTTGGGGGATACTAAGGTTATATTTAGGATTTAGCATATATTTCGTTTAAAATTAACTATTTCATCTAAATATGAAAATTTTTATGTGTTTTAGGTACTAAAATTATGATTTGAGCGGAGCAAAATAACTAAAAAAATTGCCTTTTTGCATATTTTAAAGTTGAGTTCCTCCAAAAACATCAAAGTCATTATTTTTAGAGAGTATGGATTATTTTAAATCATTTTCAAGGTAAAATTGTTCAAAAATTTTAAATTTGTATTTTTTTAGGCTTTAAATCATTTTTTAACCAATTTTGACCCTATCACAATCTTAATTTTTCCAACAACTTCCAACAGTAATGCTTTGAGTCATTTTTAATTATTTTTGGACCTAATCCTGACTCCACTTTCTCACAAAACACCACATTGTTATTTTTGAGCTACTTTTAGTCAAAATTTGCATATAATCTGATCCAAAAATTAATTTTACCGAAAACAAACAATTCGAAGATTTGAGTTTCTCCAAAAATATCAATATTTGCTTTTCTTGATGATGTGAGTGATTTTTAATTAATTTTAAATCTTAATTTTGCAAAAAACTTTAAATTTGTATTTCTCCACGCTTTGAAACATTTTTACTGATTTTTGGCTTTGACTTTCTGAGAAACTGAGTTCCTTAAAAAAACACCAAATTTACATTGTGCAAATTGTACGCAAATTTGTGTCATTAGGGAAGTTCATATTAGGATTAGTACCAAAAGCAGTTAAAAATTTACAGAAAGCGTCTAAAAGTTCAAACTTGGACTCTTCAAAAAATTCAGGTTAGAATTAGGACTAAATTCAATTAAAACTGACCTATTTTGTTTTTTTTTCTGAAAATAAGAATTTTTATGTTTTCTGAGTAGAATTAAGGTAAAAATTGGCGAAAATGCATCAAAGTAGAAAAAAATGCAAACTAACAGTTTCTAGACAAATTCAGGTTAGGATTAGCGTTAAAATGGGTTAAAACATGATGCAAAGTGTCTAATAATACAAATTTGCAGTCTTTGGAAAAATTCAGGTTAGGACTAGGACTAAAGTTGATTAAAAATGAACAATTTCTTCTAAAAGTTAAAAATTTAATGTTTTTTTTGCTAAAATTAAGGTAGAAATCGGTGAAAAATTACTCAAAGTTTGTAAAAATGCAATTTTAGAGTTTCTGGATAAATTCAGGTTAAGTTTAAGGTCAAAATGGTTTAAAGCATGACACAAGTTGTCCAAAAGTGCAAATTTGGAGTCTTGGGGGATACTAAGGTTATATTTAGGATTTAGCATATATTTCGTTTAAAATTAACTATTTCATCTAAATATGAAAATTTTTATGTGTTTTAGGTACTAAAATTATGATTTGAGCGGAGCAAAATAACTAAAAAAATTGCCTTTTTGCATATTTTAAAGTTGAGTTCCTCCAGAAACATCAAAGTCATTATTTTTAGAGATTATGGATTATTTAAAATCATTTTCAAGGTAAAATTGTTCAAAAATTTTAAATTTGTATTTTTTTAGGCTTTAAATTATTTTTTAACCGATTTTGACCCTATCACAATCTTAATTTTTCCAACAACTTCCAACAGCAATGCTTTGAGTCATTTTTAATTATATTTGGACCCAATCCTGACTCCACTTTCTCACAAAACACCAAATTGTTATTTTGAGCTACTTTTAGTCAAAATTTGCATATAATCTGATCCAAAAATTAATTTTACCGAAAACAAACAATTCGAAGATTTGAGTTTCTCTAAAAACATCAAAATTTGCTTTTCTTGATGATGTGAGTGATTTTTAATTAATTTTAAATCTTAATTTTGCAAAAAACTTTAAATTTGTATTTCTCCACGCTTTGAAACATTTTTACTGATTTTTGGCTTTGACTTTCTGAGAAACTGAGTTCCTTAAAAAAACACCAAATTTGCATTGTGCAAATTGTACGCAAATTTGTGTCATTAGGGAAGTTCATATTAGGATTAGTACCAAAAGCAGTTAAAAATTTACAGAAAGCGTCTAAAAGTTCGAACTGAAAAAAATTCAGGTTAGAATTAGGACTAAATTCAATTAAAACTGACCTATTTCGTTTTTTTTTCTGAAAATAAGAATTTTTATGTTTTCTGAGTAGAATTAAGGTAAAAATTGGCGAAAATGGATCAAAGTAGAAAGAAATGCAAACTAAGAGTTTCTAGACAAATTCAGGTTAGGATTAGCGTTAAAATGGGTGAAAACATGATGCAAAGTGTCTAATAATACAAATTTGCAGTCTTTGGAAAAATTCAGGTTAGGACTAGGACTAAAGTTGATTAAAAATGAACAATTTCTTCTAAAAATTGAAAATTTAATGTTTTTTTGGCTAAAATTAAGGTAGAAATCGGTGAAAAATTACTCAAAGTTTGTAAAAATTCAATTTTAGAGTTTCTGGATAAATTCAGGTTAAGATTAAGCTAAAAATGGTTTAAAACATGACACAAGGTGTCTAAAATTGCAAATTTGGAGTCTTGGGGGGTATTAAGTTTATATTTAGGATTTAACATATATTTCGTTTAAAATGAACTATTTCATCTAAATATGAAAATTTGTATGTGTTTTACTAAAATTATGATTAAAGCGGTGCAAAATAACTAAAATAATTGCCTTTTTGCATATTTTAAAGTTGAGTTCCTCCAAAAACATCAAAGTCATTATTTTTAGAGGGTATAGAATATTTTAAATCATTTTCAAGGTAAAATTGTTCAAAAATTTTAAATTTGTATTTTTATAGGCTTTAAATAATTTTTTAACCGATTTTGACCCTATCATAATCTAAATTTTTCCAACAACTTCCAACAGCAACGTTTTGAGTCATTTTTAATTATTTTTGGACCTAGTCCTGTCTCCACTTTCTCAAAAAACACCAAATTGTTATTTTTGAGCTATTTTTAGTCAAAATTTGCATATAAACTGATCCAAAAATTAATTTTACCGAAAACAAAAAATTAGAAGATTTAAGTTTTTCCAAAAATATCAATATTTGCTTTTCTTGATGATGTGAGTGATTTTTAATTAATTTTAAACCTGAATTTTGCTAAAAACTTTAAATTTGTATTTCTACACGCTTTGAAACATTTTTACTGATTTTTGGCTTTGACTTTCTGAGAAACTGAGTTCCTTAAAAAAACACCAAATTTGCATTGTGCAAATTGTACGCAAATTTGTGTCATTAGGGAAGTTCATATTGGGATTAGTACCAAAAGCAGTTAAAAATTTACAGAAAGCGTCTAAAAGTTCAAACTTGGACTCTTCAAAAAATTCAGGTTAGAATTAGGGCTAAATTCAATTAAAACTGACCTATTTCGTTTTTTTTTTCTGAAAATAAGGATTTTTATGTTTTCTGAGTAGAATTAAGGTAAAAATTGGCGAAAATAGATCAAAGTAGAAAAAAATGCAAACTAAGAGTTTCTAGACAAATTCAGGTTAGGATTAGCGTTAAAATGGGTTAAAACATGATGCAAAGTGTCTAATAATACAAATTTGCCGTCTTTGGAAAAATTCAGGTTAAGACTAGGACTAAAGTTTATTAAAAATGAACAATTTCTTCTAAAAGTTAAAAATTTAATGTTTTTTTGGCTAAAATTAAGGTAGAAATCGGTGAAAAATTACTCAAGGTTTGTAAATATGCAATTTTAGAGTTTCTGGATAAACTCAGGTTAAGTTTAAGGTCTAAATGGTTTAAAACATGACACCAGTTGTCTAACAGTGCAAATTTGGAGTCTTGGGGGATATTAAGGTTATATTTAGGATTTAGCATATATTTCGTTTAAAATTAACTATTTCATCTAAATATGAAAATTTTTATGTGTTTTACTAAAATTATGATTAAAGCGGTCCAAAATAACTATAATAATTGCCTTTTTGCATATTTTAAAGTTGAGTTCCTCCAAAAACATCAAAGTCATTATTTTTAGAGAGTATGGATTATTTTAAATCATTTTCAAGGTCAAATTGTTCAAAAATTTTAAATTTGTATTTTTTTAGGCTTTAAATCATTTTTTAACCGATTTTGACCCTATCACAATCTTAATTTTTCCAACAGCTTCCAACAGCAATGCTTTGAGTCATTTTTAATTATTTTTGGACCTAATCCTGACTCCACTTTCTCAAAAAACACCAAATTGTTATTTTTGAGCTATTTTTAGTCAAAATTTGCATATAAACTGATCCAAAAATTAATTTTACCGAAAACAAACAATTCGAAGATTGGAGTTTCTCCAAAAACATCAAAATTTGCTTTTCTTGATGATGTGAGTGATTTTTAATTAATTTTAAACCTGAATTTTGCTAAAAACTTTAAATTTGTATTTCTACACGCTTTGAAACATTTTTACTGATTTTTGGCTTTGACTTTCTGAGAAACTGAGTTCCTTAAAAAAACACCAAATTTGCATTGTGCAAATTGTACGCAAATTTGTGTCATTAGGGAAGTTCATATTGGGATTAGTACCAAAAGCAGTTAAAAATTTACAGAAAGCGTCTAAAAGTTCAAACTTGGAGTCTTCAAGAAATTCAGGTTAGAATTAGGACTAAATTCAATTAAAGCTGACCTATTTCGTTTTTTTTCTGAAAATAAGAATTTTAATGTTTTCTGAGTAGAATGAAGGTAAAAATTGGAGAAAATGGATCAAAGTAGAATAAAATGCAAACTAACAGTTTCTAGACAAATTCAGGTTGGGATTAGCGTTAAAATGGGTTAAAACATGATGCAAAGTGTTTAATAATACAAATTTGCAGTCTTTGGAAAAATTCAGGTTAGGACTAGGACCAAAGTTGATTAAAAATGAACAATTTCTTCTAAAAATTACAATTTTAATGCTTTTTGGCTAAAATTAAGGTAGAAATTGGTGAAAAATTACTCAAAGTTTGTAAAAATGCAATTTTAGAGTTTTTGGATTAATTCAGGTTAAGACTAAGGTCAAAATGGTTTAAAACATGACACAAAGGGTCTAAAAGTGCAAATTTGGGTCTTGGGGGATATTAAGGTTATATTTAGAATTTAGCATATATTTCGTTTAAAATTAACTATTTCATCTAAATATGAAAATTTGTATGTGTGTTACTAAAATTATGATTAAAGCGGTCCAAAATAACTAAAATAATTGCCTTTTTGCACATTTTAAAGTTGAGTTCCTCCAAAAACATCAAAGTCATTATTTTTAGAGAGTATGGATTATTTTAAATCATTTTCAAGGTCAAATTGTTCAAAAATTTTAAATTTGTTTTTTTTTAGGCTTTAAATCATTTTTTAACCGATTTTGACCCTATCATAATCTTAATTTTTCCAACAACTTCCAATAGCAATGCTTTGAGTCATTTTTAATTATTTTTGGACCTAATCCTGACTCCACTTTCTCAAAAAACACTAAATTGTTATTTTTGAGCTATTTTTAGTCAAAATTTGCATATAATCTGATCCAAAAATTAATTTTACCGAAAACAAAAAATTAGAAGATTTGAGTTTCTCCAAAAACATCAAAATTTGCTTTTCTTGATGATGTGATGATCTTGATTTAAATTTTAGACAAAAATACCATTTTTGCATTTTGATTCGATTCGAGCAATATTTCATTAATTTTAGTCCAAAAATGTAATTTTGCCAAAAATAACTAATTAAAAGTTTTGAGGCAGTTTTATACCAAGAGGGTCATTTGTTACTTGGCTTTTGGCCACAACATTAATTTGAATTCCACCACACCAAATAATCGATTTTAGTCTAAATTGGCCGAATTCCAAAACTCACCGTTGCCAAGTTGTTAAGTCAGTCATCTGCTTATTCCATTGAATTGCTAGATGACCATCACATGACCGGCCTCACCAGTAGACCTACCGGTGAGTTTTGAAAATTGGCCATTCAAAGCTGATTATTTTCGCTCATATTTCTTGTTTAAAATATGCAAAAAAGCATAAGTATTTTGTTTTTAAGTATGTTACGGAACGAAGTTTTTCGCTTATTCAACTCTTTTTTTCAATTCACTTTAAAATATGCAAAATAGCATTTTTTTTAAAGAAAATCTACTGGCATACCTTTCATACTTTTATACCACACCTCGTACAGCACTCTTTTACTTCCTAAGAAGCTATCAATCAGTGGGTCATGGTGCCCTCTTACATGTTCGCCCATTCGGCTAGAAATCCCTTAAAGAGAAGGTCTCCGAATTGTCACCTTAGACGTTGACAAATTGGTTGATTATGTTTATTTATGCGCTCATCAGATATTTCCCCTAAATTGTTATCTTTGGTTTAACAACAACGGCTCAATTTTCATATTTGGCAGCTCTTTTACTCATTTTAGTTCCTCCTTTTGACATGTTATTTCCGTTTTGATCAATGTGGACAGGTTAAAACCTGTGATGTCCCCACAGAAGAAGAATTAAAAGGTTGGGTGCGATGTTGCCCGCTCTCAGGGTCCAACTACACAACCCATATGTTTATATATTGTGTAGCCAAAGGTAGCCGTACAGCACGATCAAGACATAGGTAGAAATTCTTCTTAATTGACGAATTGGCAACAGTGCTGTCAATTCTCTGACAATGTGTGTGTCAACCTCATTGAACTGATGTCAACTACAAAACGTCAAAACGTGTTTCCAATTTCAAAAGTTGAGACAGTGCTTGCGACCGTTTTATGCGATTTTTTGGTGTTTGATTAAAGATTTTATCATTATGGTGAGATATTGTGGCATATGTAAGACTTCAAGTTATAAAAGTGGGACAGAAATCTTTCGTATCACATGTATCATGTTTTTACCGATTACCCGACTCGGCGGCCATTTTTTCATACCCCTCGCAACGCGCGAAATAGATAAGATCTAACACCCTAGTAAATGAAATAATTGCCCAATTTTAATAATTTCTGTGGTCCTGTGTAAGTCTACGTCAGTTAACTGTATTGAACTCGTATGTGCGCTTTGCTAATTTTTATCTTTAAAATACGCCACAAAAATATGGAAAAAGGCATTTTTTTAAGATATATTGTGTTAGAAATTTTTAGCTTTTTCGCAGAAAACTCTAGTTTGAAATATGCAAAAAAGCAAATTTTTTGAAGTAAATATTTATTTCTCAATAGATAACTACCTAATGCTTTTTTATTCTGGTTTTGTTTTTAGAATATTTGATGCATTTTATTTTGTTTTATGGGCCTAAATAAAAAAATAATTATTTTTGACTTAAAACATGATTTTTATTTAAAAAAAATTAGGTGATTTAAATCACAATTTAAATCAACTGATCTAGATCCCTGTTTCAAAAAAAATAATTTTTATAGCCTAAATTAACCTTCGTCATATCTCTTCAAATAACCAAGATCACCACGATTTTATTGTGATAATTAATAGACGGCTTTAATAACAAGTAATGGTAACAGTAATGCTAACAGACTTACATGGTATATTTTTACCACCTTGTATTAACGAAACCACTCAAAAAATTTGTTTTTTTCGGTCTAAATTAAAGTTTTTTTTTTTAAAGTCACACTTTTTATGGAAACAGAAAAGCGACTTTCAAAGAAATCCTGGAGAGCACTTAATATTCCGGAGAAAAGGTTTTTATTAGAGGTAAAGCAGTTTACGCCGGAACCAATTACAAAAATATTTTAAAACTTCGGAAAAACTGCTGTAAACCTAAAACAAACTTGCTTGAAGTTTTATAATTTCAATCTAAAGTTGGCAACTTTATGGGTGTGTTTGGGTATTAAAAGTTTGAAGCATAAAAGGGCCAGTCCATCGGCAAAGGTTTCCATCAACCGGTCGAGATCGGGTAGGTAACTAACTAATGGTAATTAAAAAAATTCTTTGCAAGAGTTTCTTTTCCTTTTCGTCTGAAATTAAATTAGCAAAACTATCCAATAACTCAGTCTTCGACAGTCTTTTTATGTCCAGAAGGTCGTTTGCCCGGTAATGGTTCATGAGATAACTGCAGTTTTTATGTGTTTTTAAGGTGATTAATTTCGACCAAATGCTCTTACAGTAATAATCGCGAGGCATTTTAACGTTTGCTTTTACAAGAAATTAACTTTAATGGCTTTTATCTCGAATCGGTCGTCTCGCTGATAAAAAATTATTATGATTTTATGTTTCTGAGGTTAAATGCGTGGCGTTATTGGCCGGCCGCACCGTGTAATTAAACCCCGGGTATAGTGTCGGCGAGGATTAACTGTACACTTAACAGCCCGTTGTTTTATTGCTCTTGGTGTATAATAGTACGCAAACGATTCTCTAAAACCGGCCGATAAAATTACCACTACACAATACCAAGGCTAATTATAATAATAACAATAAGGCACATCGAGAGATAAGCCGGCAGACACGGAGTGAGTAGTGAATCATGGGAGTGATTACAAAACACTCAAGGTCCAATGACAGTTTGTTTACACCGATGCATTTTTTCACGCAAACCCACAAATTACTTTCTAGTCATCGGTTTTAGCATATTTATTCACAAACGCGTGTTGTAGAAGGCGACCGATCACCTGACTCAATTCAATCACCTTGAAAAAATGCAAATGGATCGGGTATAATATAGAGGGAGATTTTAATGTTGCGGTATCCACCAGCGAATAAGATTAAAAAATTAGATTTTTTTTTCGTTTTTTTGAAATATCAACATCAAGGGAGAACTGCGCAATTACTTAAGATGATTATACCAAGTTGTGTAGGATTCAGTAATGCAGTGTGACTATCACTTGCCATTAAAATAGTTCAAATTTATATATTGAATTTAAATAAAAATTTATATAAGTAAAAAAAAATATTAAAACGGTAATTAAACACCTCGGATGTACTATAATATTTATTGAAATCTATATAACTTATGACGAAATTTCAAAGACGTTCAAAATATTAATCTATTTTAATTAAGAATGATCAACGTTTTTTTTTTTTTTTTTTTTTTTTTTTTTTTTTAATAACGGCTCTGGTAATTTTTTTTTTGGATTCCGAGACAACTTTTTAGTAAAAATTCAATTATTTATCACACTTAGCAAATTTACACAATCATTAGGTTTTAAATTATTTGTTTTTTAAATTATTTTAGTAATTAACTTAAAATTAAAAATTAAAACTAAATAATAATGAAAAAATAAAAAAATGTATGGGGTAAGTAACTAATCGAGTTTTGGTTTCACCTTAAGTCGTTTCGTTGGTCAAAAATTACCATCAACTTTTACTCTCTAAATACGGCCCTGCTAAGTTTTTTTTTGATTCTAAGACAATTTTTTATTAAAAATTCAATGATGTATTGCACTTAGTAGTTTACACAATGTTTAGGTTTTTAATTCATTTTTTTGGTTTTTTTTTACATTATTTTACCTGTAATTTCCTTAAAATTTATAACTAAAAAAATAATAACAAAAAAGTTAAAAAATGTATCTGGTAAGTAACTAATCGCGTCTTGGTTTCATCCTAGGCGTTTCGTTTGTCAAGAATGATCATCAACTTTGTTTTTTATAAATACGGCCCTGGTAATTTTTTTGAGGATTCCGAGACAACTTTTTAGTAAAAATTCAATTATGTATCACACTTAGTAAGTTACACAATGTTTATGTTTTAAATTACTTTTTTTTTTAAATTATTTTACCTGTAAGTTACTTAAAATTAAAAATTAAAAATTTATAAATTATTAAAAAAGTAAAAAAAAATGTATCTGGTAAGTAACTAATCGCGTCGTGGCTTCACCTTAAGTCGTTTCGTTTGTCAAGACTGACCAACAACTTTTGCTCTCTAAATACGGCCCTGGTAAGTTTTTTTTTATTCTAAGACAATTTTTTATTAAATATTAAAATGATGTATTACACTTAGTAATTTACACAATGTTTAGGTTTTAAATTACTTTTTTTAGTTTTTTTTTAATTATTTTACCTCTAATTTACTTAAAATTAAAAATAAAAAAATAATAAAAAAGTTAAATAAAAGTATCGAATAAGTAGCTAATCGCGTCTTGGTTTCACCCTAAGACGTTTCGTTTGTCAAGAATGACCATTAACTTTTGCTTTCCGAATACGGCCCTGTTTTTTTTTTGACTCTGACAACTTTTTATTAAAAATTCAATGATGTATTGCACTTAATAATTTACACAATGTTTAGGTTTTGAATTAATTTTTTTGGTTTTTTTTACATTATTTTACCTGTAATTTCCTTAAAATTTATAACTAAAAAAAATAATAACAAAAAAGTTAAAAAATGTATCTGGTAAGTAACTAATCGCGTCTTGGTTTCATCCTAAGCGTTTCGTTTGTCAAGAATGATCATCAACTTTGTTTTTTATAAATACGGCCCTGGTAATTTTTTTGAGGATTCCGAGACAACTTTTTAGTAAAAATTCAATTATGTATCACACTTAGTAATTTGCACAATGTTTAGGTTTTAAATTACTTTTTTTTTTAATTATTTTACCTGTAAGTTACGTAAAATTAAAAATTAGAAATAAATAATAATAAAAAAGTCAAAAAAAAATTATCTGGTAAGTAACTAATCGCGTCGTGGCTTTACCTTAAGTCGTTTCGTTTGTCAAGACTGACCAACAACTTTTGCTCTCTAAATACGGCCCTGGTAATTTTTTTTTTTGATTCTAAGACAATTTCTTATTAAAAATTAAAATGATGTATTACACTTGGTAATGTACACAATGTTTAGGTTTTAAATTACTTTTTTTAGTTTTTTTAATTATTTTACTTCTGATTTACTTATAATTAAAAATTAAAAACTAATAAAAAAGTTAAATAAAAGTATCCAGTAAGTAGCTAATCGCGTCTTGGTTTCACCCTAAGACGTTTCGTTTGTCAAGAATGACCATCAACTTTTGCTTTCTGAATACGGCCCTGCTAAGTTTTTTTTTTGACTCTATGACAACTTTTTATTAAAAATTCAATGATGGGCACTTAATAATTTACACAATGTTTAGGTTTTTAATTCATTTTTTTGGTTTTTTTTTACATTATTTTACCTGTAATTTCCTTAAAATTTATAACTAAAAAAAATAATAACAAAAAAGTTAAAAAATGTATCTGGTAAGTAACTAATCGCGTCTTGGTTTCATCCTAGGCGTTTCGTTTGTCAAGAATGATCATCAATCTTTGTTTTTTATAAATACGGCCCTGGTAATTTTTTTGAGGATTCCGAGACAACTTTTTACTAAAAATTCAATTATGTATCACACTTAGTAATTTACACAATGTTGAGGTTTTAAATTACTTTTTTTAAATTATTTTACCTGTAAGTTACTTAAAAGAAAAAATTAAAAATAAATAATAATAAAAATGTCAACAAAAATGTATCTGGTAAGTAACTAATCGCGTCCTGGCTTCTCCTTAAGTCGTTTCGTTTGTCAAGACTGACCAACAACTTTTGCTCTCTAAATACGGCGCTGGTAAGTTTTTTTTTTTGATTCTAAGACAATTTCTTATTAAAAATTAAAATGATGTATTACACTTAGTAATTTACACAATGTTTAGGTTTTAAATTACATTTTTTAGTTTTTTTAATTATTTTACCTCTAATTTACTTAAAATAAAAAATTAAAAAATAATAAAAAAGTTAAATAAAAGTATCCAGTAAGTAGCTAATCGCGTCTTGGTTTCACCCTAAGACGTTTCGTTTGTCAAGAATGACCATTAACTTTTGCTTTCCGAATACGGCCCTGGTAAGTTTTTTTTTTGACTCTGACAACTTTTTATGAAAAATTCAATGATGTATTGCACTTAGTAATTTACACAATGTTTAGGTTTTTAATTCATTTTTTTGGTTTTTTTTACATTATTTTACCTGTAATTTTCTTAAAATTTATAACTAAAAAAATAATAATAAAAAAGTTAAAAAACTTATCTGGTATGTAACTAATCGCGTCTTGGTTTCACCCTAAACGTTTCGTTTGTCAAGAGTGATCATCAACTTTGTTTTTTATAAATACGGCCCTGGTAATTTTTTTGAGGATTCCGAGACAACTTTTTAGTAAAAATTCAATTATGTATCACACTTAGTAATTTGCACAATGTTTAGGTTTTAAATTACTTTTTTTTTAATTATTTTACCTGTAAGTTACTTAAAATTAAAAATTAGAAATAAATAATAATAAAAAAGTCAAAAAAAATTTATCTGGTAAGTAACTAATCGCGTCGTGGCTTCACCTTAAGTCGTTTCGTTTGTCAAGACTGACCAACAACGTTTGCTCTCTAAATACGGCCCTGGTAAGTTTTTTTTGATTCTAAGACAATTTTTTATTAAAAATTAAAATGATGTATCACACTTAGTAATTTACACAATGTTTAGCTTTTAAATTACTTTTTTTAGTTTTTTTAATTATTTTACCTCAAATTTACTTAAAATTAAAAATAAAAAAATAATAAAAAAGTTAAATAAACGTATCGAGTAAGTAGCTAATCGCGTCTTGGTTTCACCCTAAGACGTTTCGTTTGTCAAGAATGACCATTAACTTTTGCTTTCCGAATACGGCCCTAGTAAGTTTTTTTTTTGACTCTGACAACTTTTTATTAAAAATTCAATGATGTATTGCACTTAATAATTTACACAATGTTTAGGTTTTGAATTAATTTTTTTGGTTTTTTTTACATATTTTACCTGTAATTTCCTTAAAACTTATAACTAAAAAAAATAATAACAAAAAAGGTAAAAAATGTATCTGTTAAGTAACTAATCGCGTCTTGGTTTCATCCTAGGCGTTTCGTTTGTCAAGAATGATCATCAACTTTGTTTTTTATAAATACGGCCCTGGTATCTTTTTTGAGGATTCCGAGACAACTTTTTAGTAAAAATTCAATTATGTATCACACTTAGTAATTTACACAATGTTTAGGTTTTAAATCACTTTTTTTTGAATAATTTTCCTGTAATTTACTTAAAATAAAAATTAAAATTAAATAATAATAAAAAAGTAAAAAAATGTATCTGGTAAGTAGCTAATCGTGTCTTGATTTCACCTTAAGACGTTTCGTTTGTCAAGAATGACCATCAACTTTTGCTCTCTAAATACGGCCCTGGTAAGTTTTTTTATTCTAAGACAACTTTTTATTAAAAATTCAATGATGTATTACATTTAGTAATTTACACAATGTTTAGGTTTTAAATAACTTTTTTTTATTATTCTTTTTATTATTTGATCTGTAATGTATTTAAAATTAAAAAAAAAAAAATTATTAAAAATTAAAAAAAATTATCTGGTAAGTAACTAATCGTGTCTTGGTTTCACCCTAAGACGTTTCGTTTGTGGAGAATGATCATCAACGTTTTCTTTCTAAATACGGCCCTGGTAGGTTTTTTGTGGTTTCTAGGACAACTTTTTATAAAAAATTCAATGATGTATCACACTTGGTAATAATTTACTCAATGTTTAGGATTTAAATTACTTTTTTTTAAATTATTTTAATTGTATTTTACTTAAAATTTAAAATTGAAAAAAAATAATAAAAAAAAGGAAAACAATGTATTATGGTAAGTAACTAATCGTGTTTTGGTTTCACCCTAAGACTTTCATTTGTCGAGAATGATCATCAACTTTTTCTTTCTAAATACGACCCTGGTAAGTTTTTTGTGGTTTCTAGGACAACTTTTTATAAAAAATTCAATGATGTATTACACTTGGTAATAATTTACTCAATATTTAGGTTTTAAATTACTTTTTTTTTAATTATTTTACTTGTATTTTACTTAAAATTTAAAATTAAAAAAAAATAATAAAAAAAAGGAAAACAATGTATTATGGTAAGTAACTAATAGTTTTTTGGTTTCACCCTAAGACGTTTCGTTTGTGGAGAATGATCATCAACGTTTTCTTTCTAAATACGGCCCTGGTAAGTTTTTTGTGGTTTCTAGGACAACTTTTTATAAAAAATTAAATGATGTATCTCACTTGGTAATAATTTACTCAATGTTTAGGTTTTAAGTTACTTTTTTTTAAATTATTTTACTTGTATTTTACTTAAAATTAAAAAAAAAAAATAAAAAAAATAGAATTACAAGAAAAATACACAGTTTCATAAATATATTGTTTTTAAAAAAAAAAAAAAAAGATTATGTGAAAATGATGAACCAACCCACGGATTACAGATATGGGAACAAAAGAATCAGAATGAGATCAAAATATGTTCAAAATTGTTGGGAAAGTGAGCAGAACCAGAAAAATCAAATTTCCGGATTTTACTCAATAAACTACCGATTTTTTAGCGATTTGGACTCCGAAAGTTCGCCAATCCTTGTATTTTAGTCCCAAATCGAAATAATTTTAAATCACTTAAAACAATTGACTTTTTTAATTAAAATAATCAAAATGATGATTTTTATGATTTTTTTTAAAATCGGAGATTTTTTATTCTTTTTATTAAAATCAAATTTTCTCCAACCTTGTTTCAAATCAATTTACAAAACAGTTGCTGTTTATTCTTTGAAAAGGTTAAATTCTGAGTCAAAATTACTACGAAAGAATAAAAACCCGCTAAAAAGTTCAAGTTAGATTAATAAAAAAGAAACGTGCTAACAAAAAATTTGAAAAACATGAGAAATAATATGAATAGAACATTGAAAACAACACTCATTATACTCTACAATTGTTCACCTGTTGAAACCTCAAAATCATGAAAACCAAGCAAAAAAACTAAATACTAAAGTAAAAAGTCTAATTTAGGTAAAAAAAACTAAAAGAACAAAACGCAGACCGAAGAATGAAAATAATGAAAACTAAGCAAAAAAAAACTAAAAACTAAAATAAAAAGTCCAATAAAAAAAAAAACGCTGAACGAAGGAACGTAATATAAAAAGTAATAGAAATATATAAAAAATAAAAAAATCATTGATAAAGCAAAACTCGAAAAACCAAGAAGGCGACAAAGAAGTGAAGACATCAGAAAATTTTGTTTTGGTTTTTAGTTTGTTATCTAGCGGAGAAAGAAGTGTCAATTCCCTGAATTGTGTTTTTTAATGTCACATCAAATCGAGAAAAATGAGAAATCTGAAAAAAGTTTGTGATAATAATAATAATAATAAAAAAAAAACAGAGAAGCGACAAAGAGAAGACCTTATAGAAGAATGAAGAAAAGAGACACTCACTATAGTTAATAATGAAGAAAAACTTGAAAAATCGAATTATCAGATTCAAGAACTACCTGATAATCAAGAAATAACAATTTTTGAACACAGAATATTTAAAAAACAGGTTGTGAATAGGTGAAAAGGAGAAGGGTGACAAAGAGGTGAAAACAGAAATTATTTGGTTTGCTGAAACTGACTCAAACTTTTTAATTAGTTATTTTTTTGGACTAAAATTAATATTATTTGAAACGCAGCAAAATGCAAATTTTATCTAAAATTTTCTTTTGTCTCAACAATTCTTTGGGACATTCAGATAACAAAAAACCGGCAAAATCGTTTAAAACTACTCAAAACGTTTAAAAATGCAAATTTGGTGTAAGGAAGTCAGTTTCCCAGAAAGTTAGGCTTAGAAAATCATTAAAAAAGTTTCAATGCGTGCAGAAATGCAAATTTGTGGCTTTTAGCAAAATTCAGATATAAAATTTATTAAAAATTACTGACATCCTCAAGGAAAGCAAATTTTGATGTTCTTGGAGAAACCCAAATTTCTTGTTTTCGGTAAAACTCATTTTTGGATCAGAAAGTATGCAAATTTTGATTAAAAATTGCTCAAAAATAAAAGTGTGGTGTTTTTTGAGAAAGTGGTGTCAGCATTAGGTCAAAAAATCATTAAAAATGACTCGAAGCGTTGTTATTAGAAAAATTTCGAATATGATTAGTTCATGTTAGTTCAGGTTAGGGTCAAAATTGGTTAAAAAAATACTTAAGGGCTCTAAAAATACAAATTTAAAATTTCTGAAAATTCTAATTTGAAATTGATCTAAAATAATCCACACCCTCAAAAAATGATGACATTAATGTTTAATCATACAGACTCAATTTTGAAATATACGAAAGATATTTTTTTTTAAGAAATGTTAGTGATTAGCGCAGAAAACCCAATTACAAAAAAATACACATTTTCAAAAATATAACAAAACAGTATGTGAAAGTGACGAACAAAGCCACATACCACAGATATGGGAATAAAAGGATCAGAATGAGATCAAAATATGTTAAAAATTATTGGGAAAGTGGGCAGAACCAGAAAAATAAAATTTTCCGATTTTACGCAATAAACTACCGATTTTTATCATCGATTTTTAGCGATTTAGACTTCGAACGTTTGCCAATCGTTGTATTTTAGTCCCTGATCGAAATAATTTTAAATCACTTAAAATAATTGAGTTTTTAATAAAAATAAAAAAAAACTTATCTTTAATATTTTTTTTTTAAATCGGAGATTTTGTATTTTTTTTATTAAAATCAAATTTTCTCCAACCTTGATTCAAATCAATTTGCAAAACAATTGCTGCTTATTCTCTGAAAAGGTTAAGTTCTAAGTCAAAATTACTTCGAAAGAATAAAAATGCGCTAAAAAGTTCAAGTTAGACTATTAAAACAAAGGGATAACAAAAGATTTAAGAAAACATGACAAATAATATGAATAGAACATTGAAAACAATACTCATTATACTTTACAATTGTTCACTTGTTGAAACCACAAAATAATGAAAACCAAGCAAAAAAACTAAAAACTAAAATAAAAAGCCAAATTTAGGTCAATCAAAAAAATAAAAGAACAAAACGCAGGACGAAGAATGAACATAATGAAAACTAAGCAAAAAAAACTAAAAACTAAAATAAAAAGTCCAATTTAGGTCAATCAAAAAAAAACGCTGAACGAAGGAACGTAATATAAAAAGTAATTGAAATATATGAAAAATAAAAAAATTATTGATAAAGCAAAACTTGAAAAACCAAGAAGGCGACAAAGAAGAGAAGACATCAGTAAATTTTGTTTTGGTTGTTATCTAGCGGAGAAAGAAGTGTCAATTCCCTGAATTGTTTTTTTTTAATGTCTCATCAAATTGAGAAAAATGAGAAATCTGAAAACAGTTTGTGATAATAATAATAATAATAATAAAGAAACAGAGAAGCGACAAAGAGAAGACCTTATAGAAGAATGAAGAAAAGAGACACTCACTATAGTTAATAGTGAAGAAAAACTTGAAAAATCGAATTATCGGATTCAAGAACTACCTGATAATCAAGAAATAACAATTTTCGAGCACAGAATATTTAAAAAACAGGTTGTGAAGAGGTGAAAGGGAGAAGGGTGACAAAGAGGTTAAAACCGAATGTATTTGGTTTGCTGAAACTGACTCAAACCTTTTAATTAGTTATTTTTTTGGACTAAAATTAATATTACTTGAAACGCAGCAAAATGCAAATTTTTTCTAAAATTTTCTTTTGTCTCAACAATTCTTTGAGATATTCAGATAACAAAAAACCGGCAAAATCGTTTAAAACTACTCAAAACGTTTAAAAATGCAAATTTGGTGTAAGGAAGTCAGTTTCCCAGAAAGTTAGGCTTTGAAAATCATTAAAAAAGTTTCAGTGCGTGCAGAAATGCAAATTTGTGGTTTTTAGCAAAATTCAGATATAAAATTAATTAAAAATTACTTACATCCTCAAGGAAAGCAAATTTTGAAGTTTTTGGAGAAACTCAAATTTTCAAATTTTTTCTTTTCCGTAAAATTATTTTTTGGATCAGATTATATGCAAATTTTGATTAAAAATAGCTCAAAAATAGCAATCTGGTGTTTTTTGAGAAAGTGGTGTCAGGATTAGGTCCAAAAATCATTAAAAATGACTGGAAGCGTTGTTATTAGAAAAATTTCGAACATAATTAGTTCAGGTTAGTTCAGGTTAGGGTCAAAATTGGTTAAAAATGACTTAAAGGCTCTAAAAAAACAAATTTAAATATTCTGAAAATTTTAATTTAAAATTGATCTAAAATAATCCACACCCTCAAAAAATGATGACATTAATGTTTAATCATACAAATTCAATTTTGAAATATACGAAAGATATTTTTTTTTAAGGAATGTTAGTGATAGCGCAGAAAACCCAATTACAAAAAAATACACATTTTTATAAATATATCAAAACAGTCTGTGAAAGTGACGAACAAAGCCACAGACCACAGATATGGGAATAAAAGGATAAGAATGAGATCAAAATATGTTCAAAATTATTGGGAAAGTGGGCAGAACCAGAAAAATCAAATTTTCCGATTTTACGCAATAAAATACCGATTTTTATCATCGATTTTTAGCGATTTGGACTTCGAACGTTTGCCAATCGTTGTATTTTAGTCCCTGATCGAAATAATTTTAAATCACTTAAAATAATTGAGTTTTTTAATAAAAATTAAAAAAACTTATTTTTAATATTTTTTTTTTTAAATCGGAGATTTTCTATTCTTTTTATTAAAATCAAGTTTTCTCCAACCTTGATTCAAATCAATTTACAAAACAATTGCTGCTTATTCTTTGAAAAGGTTAAGTTCTAAGTCAAAATTACATCGAAAGAATAAAAATGCGCTAAAAAGTTCAAGTTAGACTATTAAAACAAAGGGATAACAAAAAATTTAAGAAAACATGACAAATAATACGAATAGAACATTGAAAACAATACTCATTATACTTTACAATTGTTCACTTGTTGAAACCACAAAATAATGAAAACCAAGCAAAAAAACTAAAAACTAAAATAAAAAGCCAAAGTTAGGTCAATAAAAAAATAAAAGAACGAAACGCAGAACGAAGAATGAACATAATGAAAACTAAGCAAAAAAAACTAAAAACTAAAATAAAAAGTCCAATTTAGGTCAATAAAAAAAAACGCTGAACGAAGGAACGTAATATAAAAAGTAATAGAAATATATGCAAAATAAAAAAATTATTGATAAAGCAAAACTTGAAAAACCAAGAAGGCGACAAAGAAGAGAAGACATCAGTAAATTTTGTTTTGTTTGTTATCTAGCGGAGAAAGAAGTGTCAATTCCCTGAATTGTTTTTTTTTAATGTCACATCAAATCGAGAAAAATGAGAAATCTGAAAAAAGTTTGTGATAATAATAATAATAATAATAAAGAAACAGAGAAGCGACAAAGAGAAGACCTTATAGAAGAATGAAGAAAAGAGACACTCACTATAGTTAATAATGAAGAAAAACTTGAAAAATCGAATTATCAGATTCAAGAACTACCTGATAATCAAGAAATAACAATTTTTGAACACAGAATATTTAAAAAACAGGTTGTGAATAGGTGAAAAGGAGAAGGGTGATAAAGAGGTGAAAACAGAAATTATTTGGTTTGCTGAAACTGACTCAAACTTTTTAATTAGTTATTTTTTTGGACTAAAATTAATATTACTTGAAACGCGGCAAAATGCAAATTTTGTCTAAAATATTTGTTTTGTCTCAACAATTCTTTGAGACATTCAGATAACAAAAAGCGGCAAAATCTTTTAAAACTACTCAAAACGTTTAAAAATGCAAATTTGGTGTAAGAAAGTCAGTTTCCCAGAAAGTTAGGCTTTGAAAATCATTAAAAAAGTTTCAATGCGTGCAGAAATGCAAATTTGTGTTTTTTAGCAAAATTCAGATATAAAATTAATTAAAAATTACTTACATCCTCAAGGAAAGCATATTTTGAAGTTCTTGGAGAAACTCAAATTTTCAAATTTTTTCTTTTCGGTAAAATTATTTTTTGGATCAGATTATAAGCAAATTTTGATTAAAAATAGCTCAAAAATAGCAATCTGGTGTTTTTTGAGAAAGTGGTGTCAGGATTAGGTCCAAAAATCATTAAAAATGACTCGAAGCGTTGTTGTTGGAAAAATTTCGAACATGATTAGTTCAGGTTAGTTCAGGTTAGGGTCAAAATTGGTTAAATAGAACATTGAAAACAAGACTCATTATACTTTACAATTGTTCACTTGTTGAAACCACAAAATAATGAAAACCAAGCAAAAAAAACTAAAAACTAAAATAAAAAGCCAAATTTAGGTCAATCAAAAAAATGCAAGAACAAAACGCAGGACGAAGAATGAACATAATGAAAACTAAGCAAAAAAAAACTAAAAACTAAAATAAAAAGTCCAATTTAAGTCAATAAAAAAAAAACGCTGAACGAAGGAACGTAATATAAAAAGTATAGAAATATATGAAAAATAAAAAAATTATTGATAAAGCAAAACTTGAAAAACCAAGAAGGCGACAAAGAAGAGAAGACATCAGTAAATTTTGTTTTGTTTGTTATCTAGCGGAGAAAGAAGTGTCAATTCCCTGAACTGTTTTTTTTTTAATGTCACATCAAATCGAGAAAAATGAGAAATCTGAAAAAAGTTTGTGATAATAATAATAATAATAATAAAGAAACAGAGAAGCGACAAAGAGAAGACCTTGTAGAAGAATGAAGAAAAAAAAACATTCACTATAGATAATAATGAAGAAAAACTTGAAAAATCGAATTATCAGATTCAAGAACTACCTGATGATCAAGAAATAACAATTTTCGAACACAGAATATTTAAAAAACAGGTTGTGAAGAGGTGAAAAGGAGAAGGGTGACAAAGAGGTGAAAACCGAAATTATTTGGTTTGCTGAAACTGACTCAAACATTTTAATTAGTTATTTTTTTGGACTAAAATTAATATTACTTGAAACGCAGCAAAATGCAAATTTTGTCTAAAATTTTTGTTTTGTCTCAACAATTCTTTGAGACATTCAGATAACAAAAAGCGGCAAAATCTTTTAAAACTACTCAAAACGTTTAAAAATGCAAATTTGGTGTAAGGAAGTCAGTTTCCCAGAAAGTTAGGCTTTGAAAATCATTAAAAAAGTTTCAATGCGTGCAGAAATGCAAATTTGTGGTTTTTAGCAAAATTCAGATATAAAATTTATTAAAAATTACTTACATCCTCAAGGAAAGCAAATTTTGAAGTTCTTGGAGAAACTCAAATTTTCAAATTTTTTCTTTTCGGTAAAATTATTTTTTGGATCAGATTACATGCAAATTTTGATTAAAAATAGCTCAAAAATAGCAATCTGATGATTTTTGAGAAATTGGTGTCACGATTAGGTCCAAAAATCATTAAAAATGACTCGAAGCGTTGTTATTGGAAAAATTTCGAACATGATTAGTTCAGGTTAGTTCAGGTTAGGGTCAAAATTGGTTAAAAAATGACCTAAAGGCTCTAAAAATACAAATTTAAAATTTCTGAAAATTTTAATTTGAAATTGATCTAAAATAATCCACACCCTCAAAAAATTATGACCTTAATGTTTAATCAGATAGACTCAATTTTGAAATATAGAAAAGTAATTTTTTTTAAGGAATGTTAGTGATTAGCGCAGAAAACTCAATTACAAAAAAATACACGTTTTTATAAATATATCAAAACAGTATATGAAAGTGACGAACAAAGCCACAGACCACAGATATGGGAATAAAAGGATCAGAATGAGATGAAAATATGTTCAAAATTATTGGGAATGTGTGCAAAACCAGAAAAATCTAATTTACCGATTTTACGGAATAAACCACAGAATTTTATCATCGATTTTTAGTGATTTTGACTCCGAACGTTCGCCAATCCTTGTATTTTAGTCCCTAATCGAAATAATTTTAAATCACTTGAAATAATTGAGTTTTTTATTTAAAATTAATTTATTATTATTTTTTTAAATCGGAGATTCTTTTTATTAACATCAAATTTTCTCCACCACCTCGAAAAATTGAAAACCCGCTAAACAGTTCCAGTAAGATTAATTAAAAAAAATTTGATAAAAAAAATTTACAAAAAGGTGAGAAAAAATATGAATAGAACATTGAAAACAATAAAAAGTAAAAAATTTAAATGAGGAAAGACAAGGAGTACTTAAAGAAGAAAATCAGGAATAAGCAACGAAATATATGTTTATACATATAAACCTTTTATAATATAAGTAGATAGTTACACGCACAAACATAAAGTATTATATTAATTTCTAATTTTAACATTTCAACATTTTAACATTTCAACATATGTTCAATTCAAACATATGTTAAAACTTTTCAAATATATGCAAGAAATGCCACTTTTCAAACCAAAAGTCATGTTATATAACATCTATTTCGAGACAAAACCGTATAGAAAAACTTAAAAATTAATAGTTTTGGACTAAAAGTATTTAATTAGAAATTAATATGCTCTTAAACTTAACTTGATGAAACTTTAAAAAATGAAAACTAAGCAAAAAAAGTAAAGAAACGTAATATAATTATTAATAGAAAAATATGAAAAATAAAAAATCAATGATAAAGCAAAACTTGAAAAACTAATAAGGCGGCGCAAAGAAGAGAAAATGTCAGTAAATTTGGTTTTGGTTTTTTGTTTATCTAAATTCCCGGAATTCTTTATTTTTTTGAAGTCACATCAATGTGAAGAGACGACAATGCAATGAAAAAATGAGAACACCGAAAAAAAAAGAACGGCCACTAATTGCTAGATTAGAGGAGGCTGGAAAAGGGCCACTCACTACAGTTAATAATGAAGAAAAACTTGAAAAATCGAATTATCAGATTCAAGAACTACCTGATAATCAAGAAATAACAATTTTCGAACATGAAGTACTTAAAAATCAGGTTGTGAAGAGGTGAAAAGACGAAGTGTGGTAAAGAGGTGAAAACCGAAATTGTGCCTGTAGACAAAGAAAGCAAAAAACTTCAAACCACGGTCACTGTGGAAGAGAGCTACATCTTATACTTTACACACAAACTCAGTTCCCAAAAAAAAAAATATATATATATTCGCAGATGAATTCGTTAAACTGCTCTTCGACGAAGAAGAAGAAAGAATTAATATCACCGGAGTGTTTCCACAAAAGACAAACTCCAGTGGGGCATTTGAAAAGTTTTTTAATTTAATAAAAATGGCATCCGGATCTGGGTCGGGCTTTAATATTTTTCCGGGTAACGGCCACTAAAAATAATAACCGGCGAAGGTCGAGCTTTTAGTTTAGCTGAGCAAACATCTATTAGCACTTTGGCTAAGAGTATTAAAACGTTAAGGGTTTTAGCGAATTGGGAAATTGAAAGCGTGTCGGTCGTACTTGGGCGAGGGGACCCTTCGCGGAATGTGTGTGTTTAGAAGGTTAGAATAACTTCGAGCCAGCGGGAGCTTAGTTACAAGAACTTAAAAAATATGGACAACTTACTTTTACGGCCCATTTATTCGAGAACTGGCTTCCGTAAACTTTTCTAATCCATTAGCAGGGAAGGGCAAGACGGCTAAACAGTGTCTCGACATTAAATCCCCCCGAACAATGCATTTAATTCGGAAACGATGCAACTGACATAGGACCGGGGAGTAGAAGTCGCATGTAGGTACATAAAGTGGCGTCATTCGCAGTAATTGCAGGAGTCGTAAAAATTAACGACAGGAAACGCGCTCGGAACGTGAGCAATTGAATGTGACCATCCGATGCAGTCAAATGGAGAGAGCAGCTCAGTCAGAAATACCCATCGCATAACCGGAACGGATGTCCCAAAGATTTAATGCTCAACTATATTTCGGCTCTATAGATGAGCCCATAAAGACCACTTACGGGCTATTTGAGCTGCAACGAGCAATGCGAGCGCGAGTGATGCGTTTGGTCGGGGAATGGGGCTCACCTAGGGCGGTTGGGTTGTCACTGGACGCGTAATTTGTTTTTTGCCTTTGTGGAGGAAATATCCGAACGTTTCTTTTATGTAGCTCAAAGTACCGTAAAATTATGAAAAAAAAGCCTGATGATGCCTAAAAATAGCGGAAATATCGAAACGTCGGAAAGACTTTATTTCATATTCGCAATGTTTGCGAATCTAAAATGGTACTATGGGTATCCATATTAGGGTTCCAATTTATCACATATTGTTTAACCTGCAATAAAAATTTCAGATTTCTAGCGTTGATGGTTCCTAAAACTGTAATATTTGGCACTTTCTGGGACACTCTATATTTGAAATCAAAGCACTCTTTATCGTAAGGTGTAGCTATAGTAGCTATAGTACCATTTTTGATTTTATAGAGAACAGATTATTCAGGGTATTGGTCCTGAGGAAAGCTCAAGAGAAAGTCCATATTTTAGTGGATACCAAACTTTTGGAATTTATTTGATTCCTTCTTCAGGGAAACATTGTTTAACGAAAAAATCTCAACGCCAACTAAATTATTTAGAACTATCCTAAAATGGCAACAAATAATAGCTATTTATGTAACCAGTTACGAAAAGTCCGATTTTGTATAACGAATGAATGTTTGCGGGACGAGCGCAGCGAGTTTCCGCAATTCGAATGAGATACACAAAATAGCTATTTATGTAACCAGTTACGAAAAGTCCGATTTTGTGTAACGAATAAATGTTTGCGGGACGAGCGCAGCGAGGTCCCGCAATTTGAATGAGATACACAAAAAAGGTT
This sequence comes from Taphrorychus bicolor, assembly GCA_951812265.1. Taxonomy (NCBI): domain Eukaryota; kingdom Metazoa; phylum Arthropoda; class Insecta; order Coleoptera; family Curculionidae; genus Taphrorychus; species Taphrorychus bicolor. The sequence goes on from OX638301.1 coordinate 8,545,944, forward strand.
TTTCGTCACGTGTTTCATACAAGATTTTTTCTAATTTTGACTACAAATACCTACTTAGAGAGAGAATTATTATTATTAAACTTCAATATTTACTTTTAAACCACTTTGTATCTACTTAATACCGTCAAACTATAGCAACGGTGTGCCACAGCCGAAACCTGCAACTGGTGGTGACACCAACTTTTCATCACCAGTTACGAAAGATTTTACTTTTCGTAACTAGTTACGAAAAGTAGGACGTTACGTCACTGTCATCAGTATTGAAAAGTGCCACTTTATATGTCAAAATTAGAAAAAAGGTTTTTCCTCACGTGTTTCATACAAGATTTTTTCTAATTTTGACTACAAATACCCACTTAGAGAGCGAATTATTAATATTAAACTTCAATATTTACTTTTAAACCACTTTGTATCTACTTAATACCGTAAAACTATAGCAACGGTGTGCTACAGCGAAACCTGCAACTGGTGGTGACACCAACTTTTCATCACTAGTTACGAAAGATTTTACTTTTCGTAACTAGTTACGAAAAGTAGGACGTTACGTCATTATTATCAGTATTGAAAAGTGCCACTTTATATGTCAAAATTAGAAAAAAACATTTTGTGGGACTGGGAGGATGATGGTTAGCAGAACATCAAATGTGAACCTGAACATCACAGTGAACGGTAAGAAAATCCAACAAGTATCAAAATTTAGATATCTGGGAAGCTGGTTAACTGAAGACTTGGACCCAGACGTAGAAATACGAAGCAGAATTGAACAAGCCAGGGTAACATTTATGAATATGAGAGCACTTCTCAGCAACAACAGCCTTAATTTGGCATTACGGTACCGTTTTGTAAAATGCTACATTTACTCTGTACTGTTGTACGGAGTAGAGACATGGACAATAAAGGCCAATGTCATGAACCGACTAGAGGCGTTTGAAATGTGGGTGCTGAGAAGAATGTTGAAGATTCCGTGGGCGGAACACGCAACGAACGAGGAAGTACTAAACAGAATGGGTATGGAAAGAGAACTGCTGCAGACAGTAAAAAGAAGAAAGGCCGCATACCTCGGTCATATATTCAGAAATTCCAAGTACCAGTTCCTACAGTTGATTATGGAGGGAAAAATCGAAGGAAGGAGAGGCATCGGGAGAAAGAAATTTTCGTGGCTGAAGAACATAAGAGACTGGACAAACCTCGATGCGCACGCACTTTTTAGAATCGCACAAGATCGTAGCGAGTATGCCAGAATAGTCGCCAACATTCATTAATGGATACGGCAACTTAAGAAGAAGAAGAAGGGAGGATGTAGTGACAGTGAGGGCTTGCATTTGCAATCTAAGATTGCTTTGCTTTAAATGTAAAATGTTTGAAGTAAAGGTACCTCACATATTATTAGTTTAATTCCAATCTCAGGCCATTGTTTTGTTTGTTTGTTGCAGTTGTAGGGGTTGTGGTTTTTTGAGAAACTGAAAAAATATAGAATTAAATAAATTCCTGAAGCTCAGTATGTTTTACAGTTTATACTTTCTCCCAAGTGCTTCTCCAGACTGATATCCTAAGAATTCTCTCCTTCTTACTAGTTGGTCAAGACTACTTTTCTTATCTTCGATTTTATATATATGTATATAAGTAGATAAATTGAATGGTAATGTTATTTTTTTTTTAAATAGCAGCTGTGTGGAACATCAACCTATACACCTACTTGGTGTCAGTGGTTAAAAAGGGCCTTCGCTTCCTTGATACATTTATGATGGTACATAATGTTTGGAAATGATAACAAACAGAGGATGCAGCAGGGTTTTGGATCTCCACAATTGAAAACCTGAAAGCATCAGAAGATGTGTTATGAGGCAAGTGGTATATCAATTTTCTGCTAACAAGCACTTCAAGGTTATACCGGGTGTCCAGCAGATCCCTGGACATAGGAGATTAGCATGGGAAATCGGTTTTTATTTTTTTGCGCCTGTACGGTTGATTTGATTGAAAAACTTTTAAGAGTAAAGTTGTAGAGTTTATAGTCAGTTATCATCCTGTAATTTTTTCAATACCACAGTTTTGGCTATTTTTTGGAAAAACGCCTCGAAAAGTGCAAAAATTTGAATTTGGCGCGTCGCCCCCACCATGCATGTGCAGTGTCGCCAACATAATAATTTCTTATGTCAGACACAGAGCCGATTTTCCTTTCTTATTTATTCTGAGGGACTATCATGTAGTAATTAACGTGATTATGCAGAGAAAATTAACTCAAAACCTGACGATAATGTTCTTAAATTATAGGTAAGTAAAAGTTACGTTTATAATTATAATTAGTAAAAGGAAAATCATTCCAATTTGTGTATGGCTGGTTGTCTAATTCATTTTAGTTTAGCAATACGACAACCACAATGACATGACAATTTGTCTCTTGTCACCAATTAAGGGTGTTCGTTGTTGTTGTTGTTATTGAGGTGAATTCATCTATCTCCAAATGTTTTACTTCAAAAGTGTCTATTTTGCAGTGCTGTGTGACGCGAGGCCCCATCCTGCATGTAAAAAACCCTTGCTAAGTGCTGGACTCTTCTATGACAGACAAAATCTCCTTGGAAAACCAAATACAGCGCGCCCCAAAATGCCAATCCACATATTGACAACTTCTCGACGTTGGTCTCGGTTGTCCTGCACTGTATGTGGATTTTAGAGAGTCCAAACTCATTCATTTTGTTGATTTGAGGGACCCATTAATCCAAATTAACATTCATTGCAGCATGCATTCATGGAAGCAGATAGCGATGGATGTTTGATCTGCTAAGACCAGTTTCTTTCATGTTTTATCTATGTATCTGGAGACTATAGTGCCTATGAAAAAAACTCTTTTCAGTGACAACAAGTCTTGCCAAACTGGCCACAAACAACTTGAAAAACTGGCCAAAAATTGGTTTCATTCCAAGCGATTGCTGCTGAATGCAAGACACAGAGGATGGTGTTTGCATTGAGGGAGATTGGAACCGTAAATGACCACGTATCCCAGGTTAAATTTCTTGGGGTTCTTGTGGATGAGAGTGCCAAATGCGATTTACACACTGATAACTTGGCTTCAAGACTCAATACAAGTGTGTACCTGCTACGTCAGCTTTCAGATAGGATATCTCGTACGGTACTTAGATCGGCTTGCTTTGCATCTTCTCATGCATGGCTCTCTTATGCTGTAGTTGTTTGGGGCCACGCCTCGGGGGCTAAGCGTTTGTTCGGGCTTCAGCGAAGAGCGGTCAGATTGTTGGCTGGCAGGGCTACAGGGATGACTGCAGAGCGCACTGCAGAGAGCTAGGCATACTAACCCTGCCCTCCATGTTTATATTGGAGAATTTGCTGTTTGTGAAAAATAACATGTATCTGTTTTCTGCTCACGAGGACATGCATGCTTACCTTACTAGAGGCCGAAAAAGTTTAATAACCTCATATTGTCATTTGAGAAAGTGCCAGAATGGTCCTGGCTACTGGGCGGTAAAATATTTCAACTGCCCATAAAAATTAAAGTGTTGACGGTGGATAGTTTCCGAAAGGAAATTAAGCAAATTTGAATGTTAAATGTTTTTTATTGTGATGAAGAGTATTTTAATCAAAATTATTAATTTTTTTTTCTTCTCTCTGTATAGTCTATTTTAGGATGTTGACTGTAAGCTTTTAGTATTAAGTAAATAATTGCATCTGGACTGAATTTATTTAAATTTAATTTGTAGACTATTCTATTTTTCAGGTATGTACATTATTGTTTGAGTACGTAGGGACCTCCTATCTTAATTGCGTCGGCAACTACCGCATCCTCTCCAGGAGTTTTATTGTTTTTGGTCTTTTTCAAAGCAAACTTGATTTCTTCTAGGGAGATATCCGGTAGTTCCTCAGAGCCTTGATTTATAACACCTTTCCTGGCTGATATCATATCAGGTTCTAGATCCATATTTGTATTTTCCTCTCTGTGGCTCCTGTATAGTGATTGATAAAAGTCCTCCACAACTTTTAGTATTTCTTCTCTGTTTGCTGTTATATTTCCTTGTTTGTTCTTGAGTTTCGTTATCTCTCTTCTTCCACTTCCCAGATCTCTACGTAGTACTTTCATGCTCTTGTTCTTCTCTATAATCTGTTCAATTGCGTTTCTATTGTATGTTCTGATATCTTTTCTTATGGCCGTGGACACTTGTTTGTTCATTTCTTCGCTAGTCGAGCTCTTCGCGAGTCGTTGATTTTTGACCTCTTTTGATCTCTTCTCTCCTTCATCAGTTCTCTGGTGGCTATGCTGATTTTTTCGTCTTTTTTAGTCTTTGGGCAGTGTTCTTTCTGGCTCTCCTGTATGGCCGTAACTATTGCATTATTCAGTACGTTCATGTCGTCGTGATAATTAGAGTTTTTCAGTCTGTTCTCGATTGTCTGTTGGAATCTTTCTATATCCGGCGGGCTCGTCCAATTTTTGTAAACGCTCTTTTTGATCATTCTATGTCTTTCCTTGCCGATGTTAATTATTATCTTTGCTCGCACCATTCTGTGGTCGCTACCCGTTGTCAGCTTGTTCAGGACTGAAACGTCTTTGACTATTTGTTTTTTGTCGGTTATTATATAATCTATTTCGTTTTTGGTACGGCCATCTGGACTTTCCCAGGTCCATCTTCTGTTTGGTGTTTTCTTGAAGAAGCTATTCATTTGGTATAGATTATTTTGCAGCAAAAAACTCAGTAGGGTCTCTCCACGTTCATTTCTGCCCTCTAGACCAAACTTTCCTACCGCAATCTCCGCCTCATGGGTCCTTGGACCCACCTTAGCATTAAAGTCTCCGCACAGGATAGTAAAGTGCGTTCGTTCTTCTTCTAGGGCCATTGTAATATCATCATAGAATTTGTCTATTTCCTCATCGGTATGTCCTGTCGTTGGTGCGTATACTTGTACCACTTTGATGCTGTATCTTGCGTTTAGCTTAAGAACCATATATATCACTCTTGTTGATATTGCCTTTATGGCCACAATGTTATTGCAGTGACGTCTGTGTATCAGAAAGCCGGTTCCTCCTACAGAGGTGTCGTTCTCGCCTATATGGTAGAAGTCATGTCCGGATTTTAATTTGGAGTGTTGTTCGCCTCGTCTTCTTACCTCACACAAACCAACTATGTCCCAGTTTATCTCATCCAGTTCCATCTCCAACTCAACCAGTCCTTCGTCCGATAGCAATGTTCGTGCGTTGTATGTTGCCACGTTTAGTCTTCGGTGTTTTATAGGATTTGCCAATATATTGTCCCCCCCAGAATCCTTGGGACAGACCGATTTCTCATCGGTGCGAGATTTTGGAACTATTGTCCAACTCGCCTGGGGTAATTTAAGTTTTGTAACTGGCATTTTCATAGGGGGTTTTTAGCCATAACTCACCACACTGGCCAGACGGGTTGGTGAGTTTGTTCAGCCGCTCCTAACATGGAGAAACAGACGCTGTCTGCAGCCGCCCACTCTGGGTCAGACGCTGCATATTTGCACTTGGCAAACAGTGTTGGTTCTTCCGCCTTCTTCACCGTTGGTATGTAAATAAACAATACTCTTCCGCTTCCAAAGCCGTTGGCCGGGTTTCACGTGTATCCTCGCCAGGAGCCCTCACATGGTACTATCAGCCGGGCCAGCTGAACCATGGTTTTTTAACGAGGTTGATACTCCTCCCCCTCCTCCTTTTCCATCCGGGCTTGGGACCGGCAACGGCGGAGCAAGGGCGCTATTCAACCTCTGCCTATTTAACAGCACAATACCAGAGAAATGGCACAACGCGACTGCAATACTTTTACACAAAAAGGGAGATATAACCGAGCTAGAGAATTACAGACCAATAAGCCTCTTAAATCACCTCTATAAACTTTTTACGAAAATAATAACAAATAGACTAGAGAACAAACTTGACTTCTATCAGCCACTGGAACAAGCGGGATTCCGCACCGGTTTTGGAACCAACGATCATCTGCAAGCCGTAAGGGCACTGATTGAAAAGTCCATAGAGTACAATAAACCGCTAGCTCTGGTCTTTGTAGACTTCCATAAAGCTTTCGATACAGTTGAGCCAAGCGCCATTTTAAAAACGCTGCAGGAATGTCGCGTCGACTATCGTTATACGAAGTTAATCTACAACATCTACAAGAACGCAACTATGGTGGTAAAGCTACGTGAAAACACCGAACGTATCCCAATCAGAAGAGGAGTACGACAAGGAGACACGATGTCTCCAAAATTATTCACTGCAGTCCTGGAATACGCATTTAAGAGGCTCAAATGGGAGGAAAAAGGCATAAACATACATGGCAAGAGGCTAACGAACCTGCGCTTTGCGGATGATATAGTACTGACGGCCGATAATCTAGGGAACACCAGAGCAATGCTACAGGAACTTCAGCAGGTGTGTGCTGAGGTCGGTCTACATATTAATATTTCAAAAACAAAGTTCATGACAAACCTGGTTCCCAGTGGAAACATCTTAGTGGACGACAAAGTGATAGAAATGGTAGACAAATATACATACCTAGGCCACGAAATCCGAATCTCTAGGGACAACCAAACTTGCGAATTAAGTAGGAGAACAAACTTGGCATGGGCGGCTTTTGGAAAACTCAGGAACGTGCTGAAGGGCAACCTACCAATATGCCTAAAGAAAAAAGTCTTTAATCAGTGCGTGCTGCCGGTCATGACGTACGGAGCCGAGACACTTACCCTAACCACCGTATCGGCCAACAAACTTAAAAGAATACAGCGTAAAATGGAGAGGTCAATGCTGGGCGTGTCGTTGAGAGACCATATCAGAAATGAAGAAATACGCCAGAGAACAGGCGTCACAGACGTTATTGCACGTGTCGCCAGGCTCAAGTGGAACTGGGCTGGACATTTGGCGCGACTAACAGACGGCAGGTGGTCAAAGAGGCTACTAAAATGGAGACCTCGAGCCGACAAACGTAATAGGGGAAGACCTCCAACGCGTTGGACTGATGACTTAAAGAGAATCACAACCAACTGGATCCAGACGGCCCAAAATAGGAGAGAATGGGCAGAGAAAGGGGAGGCCTATGTTCAGCAGTGGACACAGAGAGGCTAGTTGATGATGATGATGACATTGCTGTTTTGGTGATTGTAAACATGAATAAATTTAAATTGAATTGAATTGAATCTTGATAAAGGTGATAGTGTTTTTATAGGAATAATTGTTGTTATCTGTGTTATTACCTAAATTTATGTTACATTTCTTTTTCATGTCCACTTGTTAATTTCTTCTGTTAAGAAATTTATGTATAGATTGATTATGGAAATATACTTATTTTGGTACTTGTTGCATCCACTTTTTCACACACAATTTCCCCGAAATAAAAATGTAATGTATACAGAAACCTTGTATTTATTGATATTAAAAGTAAGGAAATTAGGAACCATTTTGTTGATACAGTGTAAAATTTTATTTTTATTATTTCTTATTTAAATGTTTCATTAGTTATGAATTTTGAGGAGAGAAAACTTGTTTTAAAAGAATACTGGGCTGGTAATTCCTGTGCTCAAATTCGAGACAACATTGTTACATTGTTTCCTGAACAACCAATACCAGCACGCAGTTCACTTCAGGCGGTGGTTGCTCGTTTTGAGGAAACTGGGAGTATTAAGCCGATATGTTCCTGTGAGCGAAAGCGACGACTTCAAGCTGGTGCGGCTCCAGAGGATGAAAATGTGGCAAAACTTGTTGTTCTTGCTACAGTAAACGATGATCCTTCCAAGAGTATTCGACAGATTGGCCAAGAAACTGGACTTAGTAGATCGACCATCCATAATTATCTGCAAAAAGAAGGTTTTGAAAGCTACAAACAAGAGAACCATCAACAACTCGTACCGACCCACCTTTCCCCCCCAATGGAGTTTTGTGAAATCCTAACCGAAAAAATTATTGCAGCCCCAAGATTTGTTAGAAACATTTGTTTCACGGATGAATGCTAATTTGGATTGACTGGCTCTTCAAATCAACAAAATGATCGGATTTGGGCACTCCAAAACCCACATATAGTGCATGACAATCGGGACCAACGTCGAGCAACTGTAACGTGTGGATCGGCATTTTGGGCGCCATGTTGTAGGTCCATTTTTCATTGATTGCAGTTTGAACACCAACAAATCTGGTAATATGCTTCGCAATGACATTTTGCCTGCTGTAGAAGCCATCCAGCCATTAGAACGGGTTTTTTACATGCAAGATGGGGCGTCACACCATCCTCTGTGTCTTGCATTCAGCAGCAATCAATTGGAATGAAACCAATTTTTGGCCAGTTTTTCAAGTTGTTTGTGGCCAGTTTGGCAAGATTTGTTGTCACTGAAAAGAGTTTTTTTCACAGGCACTATAGTCTCCAGATACATAGATAAAACATGAAAGAAACTGGTCTTAGCAGATCAAACATCCATCGCTATCTGCTTACTGGTCTTGCTTATTTGCTATAAACATTTGTTCCACCAATGAATGTTAATTTGGATTAATGGGTCCCTCAAATCAACAAAATTAATGAGTTTGGACTCTCTAAAATCCACATACAGTGCAGGACAACCGAGACCAACGTCGAGAAGTTGTCAATGTGTGGATTGGCATTTTGGGGCGCGCTGTATTTGGTTTTCCAATGAGATTTTGTCTGTCATAGAAGAGTTCAGCACTTAGCAAGGGTTTTTTACATGCAGGATGGGGCCTCGCGTCACACAGCACTGCAAAATAGACACTTTTGAAGTAAAACATTTGGAGATAGATGAATTCACCTCAATAACAACAACAACAACGAACACCCTTAATTGGTGACAAGAGACAAATTGTCATGTCATCGTGGTTGTCGTATTGCTAAACTAAAATGAATTAGACAACCAGCCATACACAAATTGGAATGATTTTCCTTTCACTAATTATGATAATTATAAACGTAACTTTTACTTACCTATAATTTAAGAACATTATCGTCAGGTTTTCAGTTAATTTTCTCTGCATAATCACGTTAATTACTACATGATAGTCCCTCAAAATAAATAAGAAAGGAAAATCGGCTCTGAGTCTGACATAAGAAATTATTATGTTGGCGACACTGCACATGCATGGTGGGGGTGACGCGCCAAATTCAAATTTTTGCACTTTTCGAGGCGTTTTTCCAAAAAATAGCCAAAACCGTGGTATTGAAAAAATTACAGGATGATAACTGACTATAAACTCTACAACTTTACTCTTAAAAGTTTTTCAATCAAATCAACCGTACAGGCGCAAAAAAATAAAAACCGATTTCCCATGTTAATCTCCTATGTCCAGGGTTCTGCTGGACACCCGGTATATATCATGTAGTTAGTTTTGTAAATAATTGAAATACTATAGGATCAGGTGATATTTATGTGATATTTTGGTTGTTTTCTTAGGTAGGATAAGTTAGCAAAAATTTACATTTAGATAGAGAATCTCAAAAAAGTGTGCTATAGCTATGACATCAAGGGCATCATATTTCAAATACAAATGTTCTGTGCCATCATGCACTAGTGCAAATTATTCAAATAACTCTGAAAATAAACATTTTTTCTCTTTGCCACGAAATGAAATTCAAAAAAGAAATTGGATCTGTTGGCTTAACAATTTATCCACTAATTCAGTAGACAAAATTGATTGTAATAAATGCAAAAAGATTTACATATGCCAGGACCATTTTCTTGATAAATATTTTGTGAGTAAAGAGAAAAAAAGACTTCACCAGCTGTCAATGCCATCTGTATGTAATGGTAAAGAAAAAAATCATTTAACGAACTCTGAAATTCAAGATCATGATTATTTTATTAATATGCAGTCATTATTAACATCTACTTCATCAATAGATGTATTCAATAGCTGGCACAGTTTCTAGGAAAAGGCATTTTAAAAGTATTTTTGATATAGTTAACTTTGATCACAGTTATTTAAAAAAAACAAAAATTTCAAGTAATACCATCAGTAGCACTGCAGTCCTTTCAACGTCATTTAATGGTAACATAAAACAAAGTGGAATTTTAAAACAAATTGGTCTCAAAAGCAAATGTGAATTAACACCGAGAAAAAATAAACTTTATATGAGTTATCGCAATAAGGAAAGCAATATCTGTAAACTACGTAGATCATTATTTAAAAGTCAGACAGTTTCAAAAAAAGTTAAGACACTAGTCACGTGTTAGGGGAAATAGAAAAGCATTTTACAACATGGGGGTGCTCATCTATTAAAATCACAGTTTACAAATATGAAACGCAAGAAATGTAGTTGGACATTTCAAACTAAGGTTTTTGCTCTTGCATTATATAAACGAGGTCCAAGATCATCAACATCAATTACAAACCTTATGAGAAAAATGCCTTGCAACACTGGTTTGAACAATCATATTTTAGAAAAAATAAAAACCAGAATTTAAAAAATGCAACCGATGGATTTTTACTGCTCTTTAATTTTTGATGAGATTTCTTTAACAACAGGTTTAACTTATTCATCAGGCACTGACAGTATTGTAGGTGATGAAGATCTTGGACCTAGTAAGAAAACTAACTCTTTAGCCAATCATGCTTTGGTTTTTATGATAAATTCTTTGTTTTCTGGGTGGAAACAACCTATTGCATATTACTTCGCCACTACTATTTCTACTATTTCTGCTGTTGAACTCAAGAATATTATAATTGAAATTATAACTAAGTTGCAGGGCATTGGAATTAATATTATCAGTACAGTTTGCGATCAAGGACCTACTAACCTACGAGCATTAAAATTATTAAAAAACGACTTAAGAAAACCCTATTTTTTTGTAAATAACAAACTCATTGCAACATTGTACGATTATTGCCATTTACTAAAATCAACAAGAAATGCTTTGTTTAAATACGATATTATTTTTAAAAGTTCAAAAAAGGCTAGTTTTAAATATATTATAAATGCTTACCATCACGATAAAACCCGTCGTTTTCAAACTATCCGCAAAATAAAGACATGTTATTTAGAAATTAATAGGTATCCATTGTTAAAATGCAAGCAGCCAAAACACTAAGTGCTACTATGACTGCTGCCATTGAAACGATGGTAAGTACTGCTCAATTTGAAGGCGTTCCTGCCGAAGCAATCCACACAGCTGAATTTATAGAAAATATTAATAATTTATTTGATTCCTTCAATTCAAATGGAATAAGTAAAAAAATATCGAAGATCACAACCTCCTTTAAGATCAGGTCTTACTAGTAAAAGTCGACATTTCCTATTCTGGAAGCAGATGTATTCATTCATTAATTCATGGAAATTTCTAGAGCGGTCCACGGGCAAGATGAAAACTAGGATGCCTTTTAAACAGGGGTAGCTTAATAATTTACAGGCAATTCGACATATATGGTCAACATGTTAAAGTGTGGGATTTAAGTATTTAAGGACACGTTTATTAAACCATTAAGCCACCTTACAAATCCACAATGCTTTCAATTTATTTCTGCCCTGAATACGGCCACATTAAATATTTTAATGTCAATTCGGTCTTCCAGAAAAAAATGTGAAGATGATGATGGTTGCCTCCTATATAATTTACAAGGTTTTTTCGAAAATGTGATTAGCGAAACAAATCTTCGAATTGCTGACCATGAGCTCAAAACCATTTTTCCCCCAAACTTCCAACCAACTTTCATAGATAACTTTGAATCCCAGGCTTTGGCATATGTAGCGGGATTTGTAATAAAAAAATTAGGCTTCGACGTGTTGAATGAATGTGAGTTATGTAGACACTCGCTCTTGATGATGTGCAAAGACAATTTATTACCAGAAATCGAAAAAAAAATATTATGGATAAATATAAAAGATTTAAACATACCACGAAATAATTTATATATTTATATAACTATAGAGGATCTCATTTTTGTGTTTAAGTTTTTTCTTTGTTGTATGTACACGGAGTGGGTACCATATTCGATGTTTTATCCCTATACATTATTGTTTCTTGCATGTATGTGATATTGTTATTTTTTCGTTATTCGTTTGTTACTTTAGTAATTAGGTATTTGTTTAATATTTACAATTTATTTCGGTTATTTCAATATTATTTTTCTGCAAACGCATTAACTACAAAATTGAACGCTACAAGCTATAAAAAATTCGCATTTTTAGACACTAGTGACTTAGGACACTTCACTAGTTACACTAGTAAAGTGTTAAAAGTAATTTACTTTTAAAACTGTTAAAAGTTTAACTTACTTTTAAGTAAGTTGCAACTTACTTAAACATTAATTTTAAAACCTACTAAGACCTTTTTGGTTATCCAAACCAAATTTAGTTATGTTGATGCAGAGGCACACAAATACAATATATTTTTTATCTTCAACCAATGTAGTCACGTGCCGCACGGAACCCATTGGCTTACATCCAAAGTTTGAAATGGAATAGTTGGAATATTAAATGATCTCATTTTTGTGTTCATTACGTTTTTTGTGCTCTATGTACGAACATAGTTGTTCCTTATATGTGATATTGCTAATTTTTCTTCAGATTTGTTCATTAATAACTAGGTATATTTTGTTATTAAAAATTAATTCCTTGAGCTATTATTTGTGATAAGTTCAAACATATATTTTTATATGACTTTATTTCATGTGATTAATAATTATGTCATTAAGAGCTTTCAATGTATTCTTATTAAAATACCTATTTAATTAAAACATGACTTTTTATTTTTTACTGATTTTATAAGGGTGGGCCGGGATTATCTAACTTCTTATTCTCATTCGTAAACGCATTCTTAATTTCCATCCATAACACCCCATAGGTACAACAAGCATTGGTTATTACGAATAAAAAAAAAAAGTTGGATAAACCCGGTTTTAAATTGGGCTTATTTTCGATACTACATATTACCTAATCAATAAAGATGAATGAAGCTGACGCCATCTAGATATTAGTAGTAGTGGTAACCTTTACGCGCCACCTTAATTTCTGATTCTTTGACATTTCTTGGGATATCTGTCAGATAGTTCTTGCCGATGCCCGTGGCGGCGTTCTCCGTGTTTCCACTTTAAAGACGTACGTTTAACTCTCTTTCTTTAATTAATCCTCTGTGATAGATACCTAGAACCGGGCAATAAGGTAGAATCACTGCCAAAACGACCATTTTTACTAATCTCGGGAACGGAACCCCGTTTTATTAGCGCGTTATATACCAGTCCAACGAAGACCATTAGGGGATCTCTTTATCCCAGCACATGGAAATGATATGGTAAGTGTCCCTTATTTTCCATTCCATACCATTCCCACTCCAACCATTTCATACAGTCCATTTTCTACAAATAAATGCGCAAACACCGTATACTATCTACGATAAAAATCAACGCTGATATATATTTACATTCTAAAACTCCAAATTGCAGCATTTTGTTGGGACACCCTATAGTATCTAAAACTGCTAGCAAACAAAATAAAATTGATAGAGGCAACGAATAGAATTGATTACTGTTGATTTATATGGAAAAAAGTCAATATTTCCATGTTAAACATATTTGGCTCTTTCTCAAACTTGATCAAAAGCCTAAATTTGGAGATCAAAATCATGCATTACGGCTTTTGAAAGCTTATATGTGGTTTTAATGAAGATTTATAAGAAGAGCTAAGAAAGGAAAAGAGTGAAGCAACATTTTGGGCTTATTTCTAAATGTCCAGCTCTAACAAGAACTGAGCACGGGTGACTCAAAAATAAAGTACAAATTTTGAATTTTTTTTTAATTTCTCGAGAACCATGAAAGGCATGAAACGTCGGAAAGACTTTATTTCATATTCGCAATGTTTGCGAATGTACTATGGGTATCCATAATAAGGTTCCAATTTATCACATATTGTTTAACCTGCAATAAAAATTTCAGATTTCTAGCGTTGATGGTTCCTAAAACTGTAATATTTGGCACTTTCTGGGACACTCTATATTTGAAATCAAGGCACTATTTATCATAAGGTGAATAGAACTTAAAAACAAATCTATTGGTAAACAAACAAAAATCTAAAATTAAATGTTACAACATTATTTGGGACGCCGTATACTATCTACGACAAAAATCAACGTTGATATAGATTTGCATTCTAAAATTCCAAATTACAGTATTTTTGGGACACCCTATAGTGTCTAAAACGTAATTATGTGCCCCATTTATCATCAAATTGCCAGAGGCAACGAATAGAATTAATTACTGTTGATTTATATGGAAAAAAGTCAATATTTCCATGTTAAGCATATCTGGCTCTTTCTCAAACTTGATCAAAAGCCTAAATTTGGAGATCAAAGTCGTGCATTGCGGCTTTTGAAAGCTTATATCTGCTTCTAATGAAGATTTATCTGAAAATCTATAAGAAGAGCTAAGAAAGGAAAAGAGAGAAGCAACATTTTGGGCTTATTTCTAAATGTCCAGCTTTAACAAGAACTGAACACGGGTGACTCAAAAATAAAGTACAAATTTTGTATTTTTTTTTTAAATTTCTCGAGAACCATGTAAGGCATGAAACGTCGGAAAGACTTTATTTCATATTCGCAATGTTTGCGAATGTACTATGGGTATCCATAATAGGGTTCCAATTTATCACATATTGTTTAACCTGCAATAAAAATTTCAGATTTCTAGCGTTGATGGTTCCTAAAACTGTAATATTTGGCATTTTCTGGGACACTCTATATTTGAAATCAAGGCACTATTTATCATAAGGTGAATAGAACTTAAAAACAAATCTATTGGTAAACAAACAAAAATCTAAAATTAAATATTGAAGCATTATTTGGGACGCCGTATACTATCTACGATAAAAATCAACGCTGATATATATTTACATTCTAAAATTCCAAATTACAGCATTTTGTTGGGACACCCTATAGTATCTATTATGTGCACCGTTTATCATAAAATTGCAAGAGGCGACGAATAGAATTCATTACTGTTGATTTATATGGAAAAAAGTCAATATTTCCATGGTAAGCATATCTGGCTCTTTCTCAAACTTGATCAAAAGCCTAAATTTGGAGATCAAAGTCGTGCATTGCGGCTTTTGAAAGCTTATATCTGGTTCTAATGAAGATTTATCTGAAAATCTATAAGAAGAGCTAAGAATGGAAAAGAGTGAAGCAACATTTTGGGCTTATTTCTAAATGTCCAGCTCTAACAAGAACTGAGCACGGGTGACTCAAAAATAAAGTACAAATTTTGTATTTTTTTTAAATTTCTCGAGAACCATGAAAGGCATGAAACGTCGGAAAGACTTTATTTCATATTCGCAATGTTTGCGAATCTAAAATGGTACTATGGGTATTAATAATAGGGTTCCAATTTATCACACATTGTTTAACCTGCAATAAAAATTTCAGATTTCTAGCGTTGATGGTTCCTAAAACTGTAATATTTGGCACTTTCTGGGACACTCTATATTTGAAATCAAAACACTCTTTATCATAAGGTGAATAGAACTTAAAAACAAATCTATTGGTAAACAAACAAAAATCTAAAATTAAATGTTACAACATTATTTGGGACGCCGTATACTATCTACGACAAAAATCAACGCTGATATAGATTTGCATTCTAAAATTCCAAATTACAGTATTTTTGGGACACCCTATAGTATCTAAAACGTAATTATGTGCCCCATTTATCATCAAATTGCCAGAGGCAACGAATAGAATTGATTACTGTTGATTTATATGGAAAAAGTCAATATTTCCATGTTAAGCATATCTGGCTCTTTCTCAAACTTGATCAAAAGCCTAAATTTGGAGATCAAAGTCGTGCATTGCGGCTTTTGAAAGCTTATATCTGGTTCTAATGAAGATTTATCTGAAAATCTATAAGAAGAGCTAAGAAGGGAAGAGAGTGAAGCAATATTTTGGGCTTATTTCTAAATGTCCAGCTTTAACAAGAACTGAGCACGGGTGACTCAAAAATAAAGTACAAATTTTGAATTTTTTTTTTAATTTCTCGAGAACCATGAAAGGCATGAAACGTCGGAAAGACTTTATTTCATATTCACAATGTTTGGGAATGTACTATGGGTAACTATAATAGGGTTCCAATTTATCACATATTGTTTAACCTGCAATAAAAATTTCAGATTTCTAGCGTTGATGGTTCCTAAAACTGTAATATTTGGCACTTTCTGAGACACTCTATATCTGAAATCAAGGCACTATTTATCATAAGGTGAATAGAACTTCAAAACAAATCTATTGGTAAACAAACAAAAATCTAAAATTAAATGTTGAAGCATTATTTGGGACGCCGTATACTATCTACGATAAAAATCAACGCTGATATATATTTACATTCTAAAATTCCAAATTACAGCATTTTGTTGGGACACCCTATAGTATCTATTATGTGCACCATTTATCATAAAATTTGCCAGAGACAACGAATAGAATTGATTACTGTTGATTTATATGGAAAAAGTCAATATTTCCATGTTAAGCATATCTGGCTCTTTCTCAAACTTGATCAAAAGCCTAAATTTGGAGATCAAAGTCGTGCATTGCGGCTTTTGAAAGCTTATATCTGGTTCTAATGAAGATTTATCTGAAAATCTATAAGAAGAGCTAAGAAAGGAAAAGAGAGAAGCAACATTTTGGGCTTATTTCTAAATGTCCAGCTTTAACAAGAACTGAGCACGAGTGACTCAAAAATAAAGTACAAATTTTGCATTTTACTCGAAAACCATGCAGCTTCGTCCTGATTAATATATCTGATAGTTCTCAATGACCTCTTCAAAAAACATAATAACGAAGAAGAATCGAGCTATACGTTGGGCCCATTTTCGTATGTCGGTCTAGAACAGTTACTAAGCACGGGTGGCCCAAAAATGAAATACAAATTTTGAACTTTTTTTTTAATTGTTGCGAAAACCGTAAAAGGCAGCCTCGTTCTGATGGCTTTATCTGATAGTCCTCAACAACATATTGAGCTGCATATTGAAAAAACTTTACCGTTTCCAAGATAAACAGGAGAATGTGAAAATTTCAAAAAATTCAAAGGGGATAGGTAGTTCGTTAAAATTTTTGGCCGTAATCAATTGCCATAGATTTTGTTAAAAACAGTTTCATTTGGTAGAGAAGATAAAAAAATATGTAAAAACGATGAACAATTGGAATTTTGAGTCGATTCCTTCGCCTTTAAAGTAAGGCCTAAAAAGTAATTTCATCGCGATTTTATTGACATTCTAAAACTTATTAGTGTAACGATGCCAAATTAACAGTTTATTTTATCATACCAAGTCTGAAATGATAAAATAAGACGACCATGTAGTTTTTACCTTTTCTGGCTGTCCTATATTTCTTCTCCTGCAAAAGAGAGCCCAATTGGTTGAATAGCTTCAGAGATATACCTTTTTGATGGTCGATTTTTAGGCACTTTTAGAATGGACTTTTGGGACTAATTTCATTCCAATTATGTTTGTTTCGTTCTTAAGGGATTGAAATCGTCTCATTCCCATCAAAAAAAGAATTGTGATTTTTTTTTCAAATGTCCAAAAGTGCGGGGGGGGGGGGGTATCCTAACCCCCAAGAAAATAAGTTTCTACTTAAGAACAAAGAGGTCTTCTGCTGAAAAAAAAACCATCTGAAAAAAAAATAATAAACTGAAACACCCAGTAAAACATGAGGTTTCCAAAGGAGTCTAAAGAAGTAAATGCACTGCTCTTTAAGTACAAAAAAAATCAAAATTCTGTATGATTGAAGAAAAACTTGCTATAACTCAATATAATGTATAAATGTTTATAAGCTTGAAGAAAGTGTGTCAACTCCCACCCAACTGTTAAACCTAAAAAGAATTTATGGAAGTGAAAAAACCCGGTAATGACACCGAAAACGAACTGCCCTGGTATATGTTATAATTAAAAATTATATAGTGTGGGCAATAAAATTCTGTCTATTTATCTTGGGCGCGACATTGTTTATTTTTATGTTCGTTCAGGCATACATAGCTCTTCCTGGTGCGGAGATTTATAGTACCGTTAATTTTGTTTCGGGCCTTTTCAGCGGCAATTCCTAATACTGCTGAAAGAGTGTACAAAAACTGAGCAAACAAAGCCCATCAGCCACATGTAGAAAGATAAATCATTCCGATGCAGCCGACAAGATATTCTATAAATTTATTTTGACACGTTCATAACACAGGCCATAACTTCAACTCATGTAACATTAGTAAGAACTATTTTGTCTTTATCAAACCATCTCCAGTTTGCCGCACTGAAAACTAATGAGCCCCATTTTTTATTTTGACATCGGGTGGTGCTTTGAGGAGCGTCTCCCTCTGCTACTTCGTGTTGTGTGTGTGTATCGAGGCTCGAGGACCGGCTTCAGGGCTATTCCGAAGATGTTGCTGCAGTCCAATCGATCATCGAACACAACAAAATGAAGAAAAATCCGAAACCCGCACACAAGATCCAGATTTATGGTGCATGCAGGCGTCAGCTGCGAAATGAGTAAACACTCGATATTTTTTTTTTATTTGCACACGGTCTCCCCTTTTTCCAACGCGAAATCCGATATAGAGCAGGGCATAAAATGAAAACATAATCCCTTTTAATAAAAATCTCCTCGGGATATATTGGTTAATAAAGTTTTATATTTTTTAGCACCAGCCTGATGTATTTTCATAAAAACCCAGCAGAAGGAAACTCGATACGTCTGTGCCTTTTTGTTTAAATTTATAATTCCGCTCAGCTTTAATAAAGTATTGAATGTCTTTAATCCACTCTAAGGTACTTTGATTGGACACCAACCATACAAATCAAATCGATTACCATCCGTAGCGAGGCCATCTCAAGAAAATGAAAAGGTAAATCTCGCTCTTGACCTTTTGGAGACAATACGAAAAAAATAGTCCGCCGATGCTTGACTTATTTACGAACGTTCTTCGGCGCTGCAGCTCTAAGGACAAGCGAAATCACTTTAGCAGAAGTACCATCGAGTACTGCACTCGAAAATGAGTTCCAAGTGCAGTTAGTTAAACACTCGAGCTCCTGTGAGAGGTATTATCTTGTCGGTCGATGGGTATTACGTCAAAGATATTGTACGTGTAACGTTGCTTCTGTGCACGTAATCACCTTTAATAATGTTGTGCTACGCATTTAAGATTTAATGACCAAGGACGTGCACTTATTGATCTGATGAGAACACAAATATACTTAAAGTTAATGGAAAAACGATGGAGATTGATAATGGTGTCAGAGTTTTGACTCTGACATCATTATCAAACTGAAATAACCTAATCAGGGAAACTACAACTGAACCAACCCGAACTAACCAGACGTAACCTGAACTAACCGAATTAACTTTTCTAAATTTTAAGAGAAAAGCGGGCCCTCACAGGCCCGCTTTTCATATTATTCTCTAGTCTTAACGTAAAGAGTAGAACTGAAGTAATCTGAGCTAAACTAACCTAAATGTAAAAAGTGTAACTGAGCTGACCTAACCAGGAAAACTAGAACTGTACCAACCTGAACTAACAAGACCTAGCCTGAAATAACTCAGAGTTAACTTTTTTCAAAAATTAAGAGAAAAGACCTAGCCAGACGTAACCTGAACTAAACGAAAGTTAACTTATTTTAAAAATGAAGAAAAAAGCGGGCCCTCACGGTCCTGCTTTTTATGTTATTCTCTACCCTTAACCTAAAGAGTAGACCTAAAGAAATCTGAGCTAAACTAACCTAAATGTGAAAAGTGTAACTGAGCTAACCTAACCAGAAGAACTAGAACTGTACCAGCCTGAACTAGCCAGATGTATCCTGAACTAACCGAAAGTTAACTTGTTTTAAAAATGAAGAGAAAAGCGGGCCCTTACGGTCCCGCTTTTTATGTTATTTTCTACCTTTAACCTAAAGAGTAGACCTAAAGAAATCTGAGCTAAACTAACCTAAATGTAAAAAGTGTAACTGAGCTAACCTAACCAGAAGAACTAGAACTGTACCAGCCTGAACTAGCCAGATGTATCCTGAACTAACCGAAAGTTAACTTGTTTTAAAAATGAAGAGAAAAGCGGGCCCTTACGGTCCCGCTTTTTATGTTATTTTCTACCTTTAACCTAAAGAGTAGAACTGAAGAAATCTGAGCTAAACTAACCTAAACGTAAAAAGTGTAACTAAGCTAACCTAACCAGAAAAACTAGAACTGTACCAACCTGAACTAGCCAGGCGTAACCTGAACTAACCGAAAGTTAACTTGCTTTAAAAATTAAGAGAAAAGCGGGCCCTCAAGGGCCGGCTTTTCATGTTATTCTCTACCTTTAACCTAAAGAGTACAACTGAAGAAATCTGAGCTAAACTGAACGTAAAAAGTGTAACTAAGCTAACCTAACCAGAAAAACTAGAACTGTACCAACCTGAACTAGCCAGACGTAACCTGAACTAACCGAAAGTTAACTTGTTTTAAAAATTAAGAGAAAAGCGGGCCCTCAAGGGGCCTCAAGGGCCCGCTTTTCATGTTATTCTCTACCTTTAACCTAAAGAGTAGAACTGAAGAAATCTGAGCTAAACTAACCTAAATGTAAAAAGTGTAACTGAGTTAACCAAACCAGAAAAACTAGAACTGTACCAACCTGAACTAGCCAGACGTAACCTGAACTAACCGAAAGTTAACTTGCTTTAAAAATTAAGAGAAAAGCGGGCCCTCAAGGGCCCGCTTTTCATGTTATTTTCTACCTTTAACCTAAAGAGTAGAACTGAAGAAATCTGAGCTAAACTAACCTAAATGTAAAAAGTGTAACTGAGTTAACCAAACCAGAAAAACTAGAACTGTACCAACCTGAACTAGCCAGACGTAACCTGAACTAACCGAAAGTTAACTTGCTTTAAAAATTAAGAGAAAAGCGGGCCCTCAAGGGCCCGCTTTTCATGTTATTCTCTACCTTTAACCTAAAGAGTAGAACTGAAGAAATCTGAGCTAAACTAACCTAAACGTAAAAAGTGTAACTAAGCTAACATAACCAGAAAAACTAGAACTGTACCAGCCTGAACTAGCCAGATGTATCCTGAACTAACCGAAAGTTAACTTGTTTTAAAAATGAAGAGAAAAGCGGGCCCTTACGGTCCCGCTTTTTATGTTATTTTCTACCTTTAACCTAAAGAGTAGACCTAAAGAAATCTGAGCTAAACTAACCTAAATGTAAAAAGTGTAACTGAGCTAACCAAACCAGAAAAACTAGAACTGTACCAACTTGAACTAGCCAGACGTAACCTGAACTAACCGAAAGTTAATTGCTTTAAAAATTAAGAGAAAAGCGGGCCCTCAAGGGCCGGCTTTTCATGTTATTCTCTACCTTTAACCTAAAGAGTAGAACTGAAGAAATCTGAGCTAAACTAACCTAAACGTAAAAAGTGTAACTAAGCTAACCTAACCAGAAAAACTAGAACTGTACCAACCTGAACTAGCCAGGCGTAACCTGAACTAACCGAAAGTTAACTTGCTTTAAAAATTAAGAGAAAAGCGGGCCCTCAAGGGCCGGCTTTTCATGTTATTCTCTACCTTTAACCTAAAGAGTACAACTGAAGAAATCTGAGCTAAACTAACCTAAACGTAAAAAGTGTAACTAAGCTAACCTAACCAGAAAAACTAGAACTGTACCAACCTGAACTAGCCAGACGTAACCTGAACTAACCGAAAGTTAACTTGCTTTAAAAATTAAGAGAAAAGCGGCCCCTCAAGGGGCCTCAAGGGCCAGCTTTTCATGTTATTCTCTACCTTTAACCTAAAGAGTAGAACTGAAGAAATCTGAGCTAAACTAACCTAAATGTAAAAAGTGTAACTGAGTTAACCAAACCAGAAAAACTAGAACTGTACCAACCTGAACTAGCCAGACGTAACCTGAACTAACCGAAAGTTAACTTGCTTTAAAAATTAAGAGAAAAGCGGGCCCTCAAGGGCCCGCTTTTCATGTTATTCTCCACCTTTAACCTAAAGAGTAGAACTGAAGAAATCTGAGCTAAACTAACCTAAACGTAAAAAGTGTAACTAAGCTAACCTAACCAGAAAAACTAGAACTGTACCAACCTGAACTAGCCAGGCGTAACCTGAACTAACCGAAAGTTAACTTGCTTTAAAAATTAAGAGAAAAGCGGGCCTTCAAGGGCCCGCTTTTCATGTTATTCTCTACCTTTAACCTAAAGAGTACAACTGAAGAAATCTGAGCTAAACTAACCTAAACGTAAAAAGTGTAACTAAGCTAACCTAACCAGAAAAACTAGAACTGTACCAACCTGAACTAGCCAGACGTAACCTGAACTAACCGAAAGTTAACTTGCTTTAAAAATTAAGAGAAAAGCGGGCCCTCAAGGGGCCTCAAGGGCCCGCTTTTCATGTTATTCTCTACCTTTAACCTAAAGAGTAGAACTGAAGAAATCTGAGCTAAACTAACCTAAATGTAAAAAGTGTAACTGAGTTAACCAAACCAGAAAAACTAGAACTGTACCAACCTGAACTAGCCAGACGTAACCTGAACTAACCGAAAGTTAACTTGCTTTAAAAATTAAGAGAAAAGCGGGCCCTCAAGGGCCCGCTTTTCATGTTATTTTCTACCTTTAACCTAAAGAGTAGAACTGAAGAAATCTGAGCTAAACTAACCTAAATGTAAAAAGTGTAACTGAGTTAACCAAACCAGAAAAACTAGAACTGTACCAACCTGAACTAGCCAGACGTAACCTGAACTAACCGAAAGTTAACTTGCTTTAAAAATTAAGAGAAAAGCGGGCCTTCAAGGGCCCGCTTTTCATGTTATTCTCTACCTTTAACCTAAAGAGTAGAACTGAAGAAATCTGAGCTAAACTAACCTAAATGTAAAAAGTGTAACTGAGTTAACCAAACCAGAAAAACTAGAACTGTACCAACCTGAACTAGCCAGACGTAACCTGAACTAACCGAAAGTTAACTTGCTTTAAAAATTAAGAGAAAAGCGGGCCCTCAAGGGCCCGCTTTTCATGTTATTCTCTACCTTTAACCTAAAGAGTAGAACTGAAGAAATCTGAGCTAAACTAACCTAAACGTAAAAAGTGTAACTAAGCTCACATAACCAGAAAAACTAGAACTGTACCAGCCTGAACTAGCCAGATGTATCCTGAACTAACCGAAAGTTAACTTGTTTTAAAAATGAAGAGAAAAGCGGGCCCTTACGGTCCCGCTTTTTATGTTATTTTCTACCTTTAACCTAAAGAGTAGACCTAAAGAAATCTGAGCTAAACTAACCTAAATGTAAAAAGTGTAACTGAGCTAACCAAACCAGAAAAACTAGAACTGTACCAACTTGAACTAGCCAGACGTAACCTGAACTAACCGAAAGTTAATTGCTTTAAAAATTAAGAGAAAAGCGGGCCCTCAAGGGCCGGCTTTTCATGTTATTCTCCACCTTTAACCTAAAGAGTACAACTGAAGAAATCTGAGCTAACCTAACCTAAACGTAAAAAGTGTAACTAAGCTAACCTAACCAGAAAAACTAGAACTGTACCAACCTGAACTAGCCAGACGTAACCTGAACTAACCGAAAGTTAACTTGCTTTAAAAATTAAGAGAAAAGCGGGCCCTCAAGGGCCCGCTTTTCATGTTATTCTCTACCTTTAACCTAAAGGGTAGACCTAAAGAAATCTGGGCTAAACTAACCTAAATGTAAAAAGTGTAACTGAGCTAACCAAACCAGAAAAACTAGAACTGTACCAACTTGAACTAGCCAGACGTAACCTGAACTAACCGAAAGTTAACTTGCTTTAAAAATTAAGAGAAAACGGGCCCTCAAGGGCCGGCTTTTCATGTTATTCTCTACCTTTAACTTAAAGAGTAGAACTGAAGAAATCTGAGCTAAACTAACCTAAACGTAAAAAGTGTAACTAAGCTAACCTAACCAGAAAAATTAGAACTGTACCAACCTGAACTAGCCAGATGTAACCTGAACTAACCAAAAGTTAACTTGTTTTAAAAATGAAGAGAAAAGCCTGCCCTTACGGTCCCGCTTTTTATGTTATTCTCAACCTTTCACCTAAAGAGTAGAACTAAAGAAATCTGAGCTAAACTAACCTAAACGTAAAAAGTGTAACTAAGCTAACCTAACCAGAAAAACTAGAACTGTACCAACCTGAACTAGCCAGACGTAACCTGAACTAACCGAAAGTTAACTTGTTTTAAAAATGAAGAAAAAGCGGGCCCTCACGGTCCCGCTTGTTATGTTATTCTCTACCCTTACCTTAAAGATTAGAACTAAAGACATCTGAGCTAAACTAACCTAAAGGTAAAAAGTGTAATTGAGCTAACGTAACCAGGAAAACTAGAACAGTATCAACATGAACTAACCAGACCTAACCTGAACTAACCGAAAATTTACTTGTTTTAAAAATTACACTAAATTAATCTGGGCTAAACTAACCTAAAAGGAAAAGGTGTAACTGAACTATCCTAACCAGGGAAGCTAGAACTGTACCAACCTGAACTAACCAGACCTAACTTGAACATTTTTTTTGAATCATTAAATCGGATAATTAAATATTTTCTTTATCTGTAATACATCAGTAAATCAATTAATCAACAAATATGTTTAAGGTTTGGAGGCGACGGATATTTTATTTTGTAGTAAACTTGAACCTTAAACAAATGCTAATTATTTGCTAAATTTTATTCTGCTCCAAATGTTTCATATTTGGCTAAAAAAATATCTAAGTAGTAATTCTCATACTGTCAATAAGTCAACATTGAACATTTTTTTTAATCAATAAATCGGATGATTAAATATTTCCTTTATCTGTAATACGTCAGTAAATCAATTAATCAACAAATATGTTTAAGGATTGGTGGTGATGTATATTTTATTTTGTAGTAAACTTGAACCTTAAACAAATGCTGATTATTTGCTAAATTTTATTCTGCTGCAAATGTCTCATATTTGGCTCAAAATATATCTAAGTAATAATTCAAATAGTGTCAATAAATCAACATTGAACATTTTTTTTTGAATCAATAAATCGGAAGATTAAATATTTTCTTTATCTGTAATACATCAGTAAATCAATTAATCAACAAATATGTTTAAGGATTGGTGGTGATGGATATTTTATTTTGTAGTAAACTTGAACCTTAAACAAATGCTAATTATTTGCTAAATTTTATTCTGCTCCAAATGTTTCATATTTGGCTAAAAAAATATCTAAGTAGTAATTCTCATACTGTCAATAAGTCAACATTGAACATTTTTTTTAATCAATAAATCGGATGATTAAATATTTCCTTTATCTGTAATACGTCAGTAAATCAATTAATCAACAAATATGTTTAAGGATTGGTGGTGATGTATATTTTATTTTGTAGTAAACTTGAACCTTAAACAAATGCTGATTATTTGCTACATTTTATTCTGCTGCAAATGTCTCATATTTGGCTCAAAATATATCTAAGTAATAATTCAAATAGTGTCAATAAATCAACATTGAACATTTTTTTTTGAATCACTAAATCGGATGATTAAATATTTTCTTTATCTGTAATACATCAGTAAATCAATTAATCAACAAATATGTTTAAGGATTGGTGGTGATGGATATTTTATTTTGTAGTAAACTTGAACCTTAAACAAATGCTAATTATTTGCTAAATTTTATTCTGCTCCAAATGTTTCATATTTGGCTAAAAAAATATCTAAGTAGTAATTCTCATACTGTCAATAAGTCAACATTGAACATTTTTTTTAATCAATAAATCGGATGATTAAATATTTCCTTTATCTGTAATACGTCAGTAAATCAATTAATCAACAAATATGTTTAAGGATTGGTGGTGATGTATATTTTATTTTGTAGTAAACTTGAACCTTAAACAAATGCTGATTATTTGCTAAATTTTATTCTGCTGCAAATGTCTCATATTTGGCTCAAAATATATCTAAGTAATAATTCAAATAGTGTCAATAAATCAACATTGAACATTTTTTTTTGAATCAATAAATCGGAAGATTAAATATTTTCTTTATCTGAAATACATCAGTAAATCAATTAATCAACAAATATGTTTAAGGTTTGGAGGTGATGGATATTTTATTTTGTAGTAAACTTGAACCTTAAACAAATGCTAATTATTTGCTAAATTTTATTCTGCTCCAAATGTCTCATATTTGGCTCAAAAAATATCTAAGTAGTAATTCTCATAGTGTCAATAAATCAACATTGAACATTTTTTTTTGCATCAATAAATCGGACGATTAAATATTTTCTTTATCTGAAATACATCAGTAAATCAATTAATCAACAAGTAGGTTTCAGGATTCGAGGTAAGACATTGTTTTTGTTTTTTTTGAAACTTAATAAATCTGGAGGCCTTTAATTTCAAACAAAAGCTAAGTGTTATCTAAACATTATACTGCTCCAAATACCCTTTTTTTATTCTTGTCAGTTTTTCTAGAAACTGAGCAAAGTAAAAAAAAAATGAGAAAAATCAGCTTGTTTTGATGTCCACTGCCTGCACCTGTTTAAGGTGTGAATCGCCCCGTAGAGCTATTGGTTACCTTTAGTTAATTTGTAATTTTATTAAATTCCCATGACATGAAATAATAATGTCTGTACAGGTCAATGAAGTTAAAGTCACTATTATTTGTTAGAGTACCTTTGAGAGACACGTAAAAAAATTGCCGCCATTCCTTATCTTGTCACTCACATACGTGTAACGAATAAAGTTGGAAGTGGCTGTAGGCATCAAAAAAATATAATCTAATAAAGTATGCATACCTCTCACACGTATGTTTGATGTGTTGTGATGTAAACAATAATAAATACATGATGTAGGGTACTCCTGGAAAAGAATAAAACCGTAAAAAATGCTGTCATTTAGAGACGCTCTTAGTCAGTGTTTCCAAAGGATTCAAAGCGTTAGTTGATTGGTCAGCAACCGACAATAAAAAACAAGTCCCCATTCTACCTATTCCCGCATTTTAGTATGAAAAAGAGGACAAAACCTCGAATATATTACGCGTATTATAAAACCGAAGCGTATTCATTTGTATCCGCTTTTGATCTGCCCGGGATGAAAAAGACAGTGGACGGGTCTAATGCAAAACGAAAAACCAGAAGTTGTTGCCGAAGTGACAATTATGTACGAGCGAGTGAAACACAAACATCAAACGAACCTTTAATAGAGAGATAATTCATCAGAGATGCCGCATGCGTCCGGGTTTGCGAGGCCTGAAAAAAAAATTTCAGGCTTGGGCGCTTCTCGTTCTCATAAAAATATAATAAAAAGGCCTGACTTTGTGTCGGCCATTGGAGCGGAGAATTTTTAAATTTCAACTGTGTGATCCCCGCTGTCAGATTTTTCTCGTTAATAGTCTTGTCACATCTTATTTATTGCGACCAGTGTATTTAAAGAGCCGTTTGACAGCGGGATCGAACATATGGGTTGCACCAGATGATGATGGGACGAAAAGGTAATTTCAGATTAACATCGCTCTCCCTCCACCTTGTTGAGGATGAGTTAACATAATTAGTGGCTGAAGTTTGAGCCTTATTAACTCTCTTATACCGTAATAATCAGTTTTCAATCAAGTATGCATAGTCAAGGTTTTCCTTAGGCTCGAGTTTTTATTGGATTTGTTAACAGTGATTTCTTGTTGTGATGGTTGGTTTGTTGGCAAGGGATGCCAGGTGGCGCAATGCGTCCAAAGTTTTACCCACGTCTAATAGTGGGTAAAACAAGAGAGGGAAGGAGTGTCCGAAGGGTATTCAACAGAACGCTTTCGACCCAACTTGTTCCAAGAAACAGAGAAACTGAGGTCGCACGACCCTATACAGAGCTATAAGAACGTTACTTGGTTGGTTTTTGGACAAGACTTATATAATCCAACCATGTGACACCTAGCCCCCTCTGTTATATAGCCACACTTAAACTGATATGGGCGCTTTGCTTTGCAGAACAGTGTTAGCCAATCAGAAATTCTTCACAAGGGATGCCATGTAGCGCTCTCATGCCGCTACACATAAACTCCAATGAGCAGTTTGCACACAACAGATCTGTTAGTAACCAGAAATCTGCACTAAGAAAAGATACCAGGGTATCTGTGTAAGTACTTACCACATTACTAATTAACCAACGAGATCTCTCAGAAAACCAAAATTGCTGATGGTTCTTGGTAAAACTCTTCAAGCTTATAAGGCAATAATCGTGAAAAGAATCCATCGTGACCCAAGTATACCACATAAATAAATTACGAAATATTATTTGTCCCGTTAGGCCGAAGCGAGTCTGAAATATTACAGATAATAAGTCCATCAGAGAGCTCTTCTACGAAGCGAGATACGCTGAGCCTCCGGAACACGAACTTAAGAAGCAATTAGCATGCATAATCGAGGCAGCTTTCTTCAAATATTTTAAATTGTTTTACGACTAGTCCAGTGATTCCGTATTGTCCTCGAAGATGGCAAAAAAGAAGCCCAATTGGGGCCGTAAAGCAAGAGGAACCCTGTCGATCGTTAAAGAGATAAATGGCCCTCATTACTGCATTATGCAAACTAATATCTCATAAAAGATTAATTTTATGATACATTATAGAGTGATAAAAACGGTGTTAACTTCTTTTTAATGGAAAAACTGGCTGTTTGAGATTCTAATTATTATGTTCCTTATTAATGTGTCCACTGCCGTGTCAATTGAGCGTCCATATAAGAGATTTATCGCGAATTCATTGCCGACTATATTAAGAGAACGTCTTCTTTTTCTTCTTCTTCATCATCTCTTCTCCGCTCGGTGCCCATAAATTCTTGCAGATGTCTCTGTATTCTTCGAGAGAGCTACTACATACTAAATCAAAAATTTAATAGGCGTATGCCTAGTTCTGTCAACATCAGAGGACTCTTTGCTTTACGAGTGTAACAATGAGAACGTACCTACCGTCGTCAGATAAAAGATTTCTCGTTGCAGCCCGCTTAAAAGCATTCCATCTTTAATGGCAGAGTTAATAACGACCGGGAATGCATTATGTTTATGAATTATAGAAATCGTTAAATATGGAAAGTCTTGGTCGCGGAGGTCTTCACGGTTTCTGAATACTTTCTGCCACCAAAATGATTCATTTAAAGTTGCAGGAGTTATAAAAATGTATTTTTTTTATAGTAAATCCTCTTAGTGTCTGCTTAGTTGATGGTTAATATTTAGAACAAAGTTTTTTAGAATTTAAAAAAAAATCACTAATGGAACTAACGTTCTTAGAGGGTCAAAATCGTTTCTTTTCTGAGTAAGAAAAATTCCAAATTTCTTTACAAAATTTCCAGAGGGTGAAGTTATATATTTCTGTGTGTTGCTGACTAAAGTCACGTACGTGCTTCTTCTACAGTCTTGACTATAAAATATAAACGTAGTCTTGGAAATAGTAAAAAGCCTGCAAGAAGGATAACATTGAGAATATTAAGCTTCTGCGTCAGTGGGCTATAAGTGGAAAACGAGTGGTTCAGCAGAAATCTTGAGTTGGTTTGTTTATGGTGTGCTTTTGTCACTTTTATTAGCGTTTGACCATGCGCGCGGGGCGCCCATTGTTTAAGAAATATCCGAACGCTTCTCTTATGTAAAAAAATGATCTGATGATGCCTAGAAGTAGATTTCATAAAAATATGTAAAATTATGGTACCACGAGTACGTGTCATGAAATACACACGTACATGTCAATGATCATGAAAAAAAGCTACGACTAAAATTTCAGGTTTTTAGATTTAAAAATGTAATGAAAGTTGAAGGAAATTTATTTTAATATATTTAAATTAATTTTAATATATTTTTTTGCTTTATAAAATGAGCTTTGAAACAAACATTGTAATTCAATGCCGGTAGGGGTATTAGCCCTCGGAGTAGTTGTTTCTGTCTGCAATATTTGTGGAAATATTCAAAGCAGGTACGTTTTCAATTTCCAATTAGTAAATATTGACTTTTTGCATATTTTAAACTGGAATTTTTTGCGAAAAAGCATTTCGATCACTAAAAATGGATTATTGTTCAATCTTTGAGTATATAGAGAAAGTATCTAAATCGGAAATCGAGACACCATTTATCATAGGTGAATAATTTTTATTATATATTACGATACTTAAGAAACAATAATATAAACACTAAGACAGTAATAAACCTATCAAACAGAAACCTCACTAATACTGAAAATCTTGTACTTTCTAAAGGTCTAAATTTTTCTGTAACACCTAAAAATGTTCCTAAGCTTGATTTCATTTCAGCAATTGAAGAAACAGTTCAAAACTTACCACAAGAACACCAACAAGAGTTTAGAATTAGGTCAAAATTAATTTTAGATAAACCCTTTAACATTAAACAAAACCTAAATCCCATCGAGCGAAAGGCACTCAATTTTTTAAAAAAAGATAATAATATTAAAATTCTTCCAGCAGATAAAGGTAACGCTACAGTTATAATGAACTGTATTACTTATGAACAAAAAATTGAGAGCCTTTTAAACGATGGTACTTACACAAAACTTAACAAAGATCCAACTGAAAAAATAGAAAGACAAATTTACACCACTTTAAAAAAACACAAAAACAGTTTCACTGATAGAGAAAGATTCAAATTAACACCACACAACAGCAAAACACCTCACTTTTACGGTGTTCCAAAAATACATAAAAACAACATTCCTCTTAGACCTATTGTCAGTAGCATTAACTCACCAACACATCCACTATCTAGGTTTTTATTAGAGATATTAAATCCTTTAGTAGGAAACACAGAATCATACATTAAAAACTCTAGTCATTTTTTAGAAAAACTAAAAGATATAGATATAAACCCAAATCACACACTGGTAAGTTTTGATGTTTCTAGTTTGTTTACTAATGTACCTGTCGATAAAACTTTAATTATTGTAAAAAATAAACTTGAAAATGACATCAAGCTTAGAGAACGCACTAAACTAAACATAAATACAATTATGGAATTACTAACACTATGCGTTAACACAACCTATTTTCAATACAAAAATGATTATTACCAACAAAATACAGGTATGGCAATGGGTTCACCATTGTCTCCTGTACTTAGTAATTTATTTATGGAAAATTTTGAATCAAATTATGTTTATAATTATAATTTTAAACCTTTAATTTGGTGGAGATATATTGATGATATTTTTTCAATATATCAGTTTGGTAATAATCATTTAGACACCTTTCTCAATCACATAAATTCACAAGAACCCACTATAAAATTTACAATTGAAAAAGAACACAATCAAACACTTCCATTTTTAGACATACTAATAAAAAAAGATTTAGACAGATTTGAAACTTTTGTTTATCGCAAACCAACACATACAGATCGATACTTAAACTACAACTCAAATCACCCTATTATGGTGAAAAAAGGAGTTGTAAAAAGTCTATTTGATCGCGCAAAAATCATTTGTAATGATAATAATTTGGAAATTGAAAAGAAACATATCAAAAATGTTTTACTTAAAAACAATTATCCAGGTTATTTCATTAATAAATGCTTTAGTCAATTCGAACAGCCAAATATAAGGCAAAATCAAAATAGACATATTACAAACCTTTTTATACCATATATCAAAGGGTTATCAGACAAAATTAAACGATTAGGTAACAAATACAATATTAGAACAGTTTTTAGAACACAAAATACATTACGTGCACAACTGACAAAAACTAAACCACACAATGAAAACGAATACACAAAAAACGTCATATATAAAATTCCTTGCGAATGTGAGAAATTTTATATAGGCGAAACTTCTAGACCTCTAAAAAAGAGAATAAAAGAACATCAAAATTACATAAAAAACAGAGATTTTGAAAAGTCAAATATATGCCAACAAGCCTTTGATAATGGTCATAGAGTAAAATGGAACGATAATAGTATCGTATCCAAAGAACCATTATCAAAGAAGCGTAAAATCAAAGAAAGTGCATATATTTTACTTAACAAAGACCATTGTGTGGCTTCTTGTTCAGCATACATAGATAACACATGGTTACCTATGTTAGAACAAGAAGTTCAAAATGGTAACTTACATATAAATTAATATTAACATTTACATTATACCTATTTTACACGTAGATAGAACAAATCATATTAGGTAATAAACAATACATTAACCAAACATTTTAAACGTACCTTTCGTAATAATGACAATTCTTATCAAATGACATTTTCATGTCAAGAGCAAAAAGCAATTTTCAGAATATCACACACAAATACTCAAGACAAAACACATTAATAGGTATAATTTTTTGTAATTCATAGTTTTTAAAGCTTTATTTTTTAGACAGTTCTGAAGAAGGCAGCAGACAAGTTGCCGAAACGTTAACCAGGTCGATTCGTCCGAGCCCTTTCTAGGGTAAATTGTTATTCGCAGTAATTTTACTGTGAGTAGTGCGAAATTCCTTCTCCAACAACGAACGAATCGAGCCCAAAAGTGAATGAGGCTTCACCCAAAAGTAAGTAGTAAAAAATATTACGATATTATTATATTACGATTTATTATATATTTATAATATATAAAATAACTTTTTTTTGACATTAAGTAGGCTTTGAAAGTCTGACTTTGACATTTTTAGCGTATCTTCTTAACTTATCTTCTTAAATGCTGCTGGAGTTATATATTTCTGTGTGGTGCTGACTAAAGTCACGTACGTGCTTCTTCTACACTCTTGACTATAAAATATAAACGTAGTCTTGGAAAGAGCAATATTACTGCAAGAAGGATAACATTGAGAATATTAAACTTCTGCGTCAGTGGGCAGGATTAAGACTGAGAAAAATTAATGAATAAATTAAAAATCAAAAAAAAATTTTAAAAAAAATGAAAATTTCAGAGGTAAAGAGATATCAAGAATAAGCGAATGACATATATGTTAGTTGAATATGAATGTAAAGACAATAATGCTGCAACATAGACATTAAGAAATTTTTTGCGAACTAACTAGGTTCGAACTTCACCATACCGGTAACATATTTCGTCTTTAAGACGTCTCTTAGACGACCGCACTTCGTCCAAACTACGTCAGAAAGGTGGCCAGTTGGACGTCTTAATGACGAAAGTAAGACACAGCTAAAACAGGTCATGTTTAAAACGTTGCATGTCCATATATAAAGACAAAATCTGGACGTTTATTGACTTTTTGAATTTTGCTGTCATAGAGTCGTCAATTTTATCAAAAAAGTGTCCTAAAGCAGGTTAAAACAACATTTTCTTAAAAAAAGATTTTTGTTTAATTGTTACTGCATCTATTTATAACATTTAAATATTCATGTTACATAAAAAAATTGTTTTTTTTTTCGGTATTTTTTGTCTCACAAAAGTGCTGCATCAAATAGACTGGTTACTGGAAATCACAAAAAATGTATATTCTCTGCAAATAATTTTTTTTGGCGAGTGTTGCTGCATTTCTGATTTAAAATTTTCAATTCCGCAATATGAAATTTTGCCATCCTATTTAACACATGTCATCGCTAAGACGACAGCATTTTGTCCCAAAGACTATCATTTAGGGGGCCACTTAGACTGCTTAACGACGAAAGTAAGACACATCCAAAAAGATGTCATATTTAAGACGTTACATGTCCATATACAAATTATATCCATTATAATGATCATTGATCCATATATAATCAATGCTTCTTAATTCTGCCGTCATATGGTTATCAGTTTTACTAAAAAAGGTGTCTCAAAGTAGGTTCAAAAATGCCTGAATTTTTTTTTGATATTTTTATCTAACTGCTCTACTTACATTTCTCAGTTTTTTACTATTTTGCTAAATGGAGTTTTTATTTTCACGAAAATAATAATTCACAATCATTCCTCTATCGCGTGATTTTAGTCGTCATTTCTCTATCGTGAAAGAACCTGAATTAACCTGAACTTTAGATAACCTAAACTAACCTGAACTCACCTGAACACGATCCAGAACAATACCACATTTGTGGAACAAAAATGACGTCGATAGGACGTAATGTTTCTGACGACTTTTGAATGACATATTTATGACGTCTTTAAGACGACGTTTTATGATCGAATGACCAATAGTGACAAAATTGGAACAAAAATGAGACTACCTATATATCAGACTGGTTACCTGCGAGGATGTCATGGTCGAGGATGTCCAGGATGTCACGATGACGACTTGATGAACTCTTGGTCGCGGAGGTCTTCACGGTTTCTGAATACTTTCTGCCACCAAAATGATTCATTTAAAGTAGCAGGAGTTATAAAAATGTATTTTTTTTGCACTTTGTAGCAGATCCCCTTAGTCTCTGCTTAGGACCAGTTAGTTGGTCGATGGTCGATTTTTAGACCAAAGTTCTTTACAGTTTTTTAAAAAAATCACCAATGGAACTAGATTCACTCAAATTATATTTGTGAAAGAGTTCTTAGGGGGATAAAATCGTTTCTTTTCTGAGTAAGAAAAATTCTAAGTTTCTTTACAAAATTTCCAAAAGGTGGAGTTTATTTCTGTGTGGTGCTGACTAAAGTCACGTACGTGCTTCTTCTACAGTTTTGACTATAAATTATAAACGCAGTGTTGAAAAGAGTAATTTTACCGCAAGAAAGGTAACATTGAGAATATTATAGGAAGTAACTGACTCGTAGGCGTCAGGGCGACATTGGAAAACGAGTTGTTCAGCAGAAATCTTGAGTTGGTTTGGTTATGGTGTGTCTTTGTCATTTTTTTTTGCGTTTCACCATGCGCTCGGAGATCCCATAGTTTAAGAAATATTTGAACGCTTCTTTTATGTAAAAAAAAATCTACAAACTACCGCAAAATTATGTAAAATTATGGTACCACGAGTACCCCATACAAGGGTTCCCATTGTGATTATGAAAAAAAAGCTACAACCAAAATTTCAGGTTTTTAGATTTAAAAATGTAATGAAAGTTGAAGGAAATTTATTTTAATATATTTTTTTGCTTTATAAAATGAGCTTTGAAACAAACAGTGTAATTCAATGCCGGTAGGGGTATTAGCCCTCGGAGTAGTTGTTTCTGTTTGTTTCCTTCTTAACAGCTGCAATATTTTTGGAAATACTGACAGCAGATAAGTTAAGTTTGAAGTTTTTGAAAGTACATTTTTAATTTTGCTTATTTCGATTAGTCTCCTTAAACTATAGACTCGGTGCCCGAAAGTGTTTAGGTTAGACGTTTACGAAAAAATGAACTGATAATTTTCACATTGTGGTGTTGTTAAATCAACATATAAAGTTATCCTTATAGCTCATTAAATTATTTTTGACATCTCGTTACTTTTGAAATCTTCATTTCTTTTATACCCATCTCTTTGGGTCAAACACCTACTTGATGTCAATAACAAGTTAATGGTTTATATAAACTACTCATTTATTTTTGCATTAAGTAGGCTTTGAAAATTTGACTTTGACATTTTTAGCGTATCTTCTTAATAAGTGCTGAGTTTGAGACTGAGAAAAATTAATGAATAAATTAAAAATAAAAAAAAAAAATAAATGAAGATTTCAGAGGTAACGAGATATCAAGAATAAGTGAATGAGTTATATGTAGTAATATTTTATATAACTTCTTCCGGAGAAATTTTACAATTTAATAGTAATTTGTAGTAGAACTTTCCAAGCTGCAACACAATATCAGTACTTTTTACTTTAGTAAAGTTATTAAAACTATAAATGATAGTTGAGTATGAAGGTAAAGACAATAATGCTGCAACATAGACATTAAGATATTTTTTGCGAACTAACTAGGTTCGAACTTCACCATACTGGTATCAGCCCAGGTAACATATTTCGTCTTTAAGACGTTTCTTAGACGACCGCACTTGGTCCAAACTACGTCAGAAATGTGGCCAGTTGGACGTCTTAATGACGAAAGTAAGACACAGCTAAAACAGGTCATGTTTAGGACGTTGCATGTCCATATATAAAGACAAAATCTGGGCGTTTATTGACTTTTTGAATTTTGCTGTCATAAGGTCGTCAGTTTTATCAAAAAAAGTGTCCTAAACAAGCTTAAAACAAATCTTTCTTAAAAAAAGATTTTTGTTTAATTGTTACTGCATCTACTTATAACATTTAAATATTTATGTTACATAAAAAAATTGTTTTTTTTTCGGTTTTTTTTTCTCACAAAAGTGCAACTAGAAGGCAATAAAAAAATATGAAATAAAGTTTCCACATTGTCGAGTGTCGTCCTAAGATAACACATGTCGTCTCTAAGACGACAGCACTTTGTCCGAAAGACGTTATTTAGGTGGCCATTTAGACTTCTTAACGTAAAGTAAGACACATCCAAAAGATGTCATATTTAAGACGTTACATTCCATCCATATATAAATTATATCCATTATATTGAACATTTATTCATATATAATCAATGTGTCCATATTTAATCAATGTGTCTTTATTTTACCATCATATGGATATCAGTTTTACTAAAAAAGGTGTCTCAAAATATGTTTAAAAATGCCTGATTTATTTTAAATATGTTTACCTAACTGCTCTATTTATATTTATCAGTTTTTTACTATTTTACTAAATGGAGTTTTTATTTTCACGAAAATAATAATTCACAATCATTTCTTTATCACGTAATTTTAGTCGTCATTTCTCTATCGTGAAAAAACCTGAATTAACCTGAACTTTAGATAACCTAAACTAACCTGAACTCACCTGAACACGATCCAGAACAA
Source organism: Taphrorychus bicolor (assembly GCA_951812265.1). NCBI lineage: Eukaryota > Metazoa > Arthropoda > Insecta > Coleoptera > Curculionidae > Taphrorychus > Taphrorychus bicolor. The sequence continues at coordinate 8,582,609 of OX638301.1, forward strand.
CACCACATTTGTGGAACAAAAATAACGTCGTTAGGATTTAATGTTACTGACGACTTTTGGATGACATATCTAAGACGTCGTTTTATGATCAAATGACCATTAACTGGTCACCTGCGAGGATGTCATGGTCGAGGATGTCCAGGATGTCACGGTGACGAATTAGAGAAATCGCTCTGTCTGCTGTCGAATGTCAGGTTTTGTTTATGTTTTACTTTTATTTTTGTTCTATGAATTTTTTTTATTATTTACATGTACTTAAGAGTTTCTCCAACTTCTTATATTTTTTTTTGACTGGTGATTGTTTGGTTTGGATCAATGAAATTGCAGAGGACTACCCTGTCAAACATATACTTGGAATCATTAGAACCATTGTTTCCTATGTTTTGTTTGTAATCGTACTCCTAATATTGTGAAATTCCCACCAGCCGACAAGTGTGGACCAGCGAAGGTACTAAGTGTCCACCCACTTAACGCAACTTCCTCGACTCCAATTGTTATTTTACCCTCACCGATCGCTATGGCACTACCCTTTAGGGAGTTCCTCGAAACACCGGGGAGAATCTTTGCTTTTTAAAGGTGAATAAAACTTACAAAACAAATCTGTTGCTAAACAAACAAATATCTAAAATTAAATGTTTGGTACAGCATTTTTTGGAACACCCTATACTGTCTAAAGCAGCATTTTTCAGATATTTTCTGGGACACCCTATAGTATCTAAAACGTAAATATATGCCCCATTTGTCATGAAACTACAAGAGCCAGCGAATAACATCTTTTACTGTTGATTTACGTAGGAAAAGTCGATGTTTTCATGTTATACTCTCGAACCTGTCCAAAAACCTAAATTTGAAGATCAAAATCGTAATGTAAGAAACTCTAAGAAAGTAGAAGAACAGAGCTACACGTTGGGCTCATTTCCGAATATCTATGTGGAACAGTTACTAAGCACGTGTGACCCAAAAATGACGTACAAATTTTGCATTTTTTTTTAAATTCTTGAAAACCGTAAAAGGCAGCTTCAGATGTATCTGATAGTCCTCAATGGCCTCTGCATACAACATATTAACCTGCATATTGAAAAACCTTACAGTTTCCCAGATAAACAGGAAAATGTAAAAACTTCAAAAATTTCAAAGGGGATCGTTAAAATTTTCGGCCAAAATCCATTGTCATAGATAGATTTTATCAAAAATAGTCTCATATGAAAGAGGGGACAAAAATATGTACCAATTATGCAAAACTGGAATTTTCAGCAACTTGCTTCCCCTTCAAAATGGCACTTAAAACGCATTTTTTTAGCAATATTTTAATACTTATATCTATATAATTCGAAAACTAAACAATGTATAACGATGCTGTGAACATCAGTGAATAAAGCACTTACGACCACAAAACACCAGCTTATTTCGTTATTCCAGGTTTTTAATTTTGTTAGCATAATTTTAAATTAAAATAAAACATTAGGTAATTTTCATACAATTTTAACAATTTTTCCCTTCTTAATAAAGTTCCTTTAACAGTCCTCAAGTTTCTTGACAAAGCAACAAGAACTTGTCTTACGCATGCGCAGTAGTGAATGAGCTGATCGCTTATGTCGTAAATAGGTCGTGTTTTTTTGTAATTTTGTGAAAAGTGTAGTGACTATTTTAGTAATTTTCAGCGGTGCCGATTGAACGTAAAGTTACTGGATTTTGATTACATGCTCATTTCAAGTCTTGTGAGTGTTGTGTAGAGTTTATTTATAAAAGTTATAAAAAAACGAATAAAGAAAATGTGCCTCAATGCAAAACAAAACCTCAATTTTCAAGCTCTTTTCAATACTTTAGTATTATTTCGTTTTGCCTCTATATAGCAAAAAAGCTTCTGCTTTCGATTGGCCTAAAGCAAGGTATTACTAGAACTCTATGAACAACATATCAAAATCGAGCATTAAGACTAAAAGCTTTGCAAGAGATTGCAGACGATTTTAATTAAAGAAACTTAACTAACCTCACAGCCAATGAGGTTAAATCCAAATTAAATAGATTAAGGCCCAATATTTGGCTGAGGTTAATAAGATAAAAAAAAAGTGCTGTCTCAGGAGCCTCAAGCAGTGATATATATGTCCCTAAATGGTGGTATTTGGAAAGGTTCACCTTCCTAAAAAGAGGAAAGGTTATTGCTGAAGGTGAAAGCAACCTCATAACAGAAAGCCATGATGTAACCACTGAATCTGCAGAACATGGGGTAGGTCAATAGTTATCCACTATAGTGCTATAAAGAAATGTGTACCTGAATAGAGTACTAATTTCATATTTCCAAAGAATCACGTTTAGTTAATTAGAAATTTAAATTTGTTTTAGGAGGAGGCAATTTGGAAGAATCTTTACTGTCCCCCATAAGTTCTCATCCCTCTATCACCAGTGCATAAATTATTCCCAACGAGATCCGAAAATGCAACCAAGACCCTCAAATCAGTGTCACAAAAAAGAGTGATGACACCTGAGCCTAAACTTTCATTATTTGGCGGGTAAACTTATTTTCTATGGTGAGAAAGATAAATCGAATTATGAATATTTATAGAATCATTGCACATATGAAACGGAATCTATTTTGTTTACTCGGTCCATAAACAAAGCGATATCTTTTATCTAGGTCCTCTTCAATGTTGCCCAAGTATGATTGTCCATACTCACTTCTTAAAAATTGTGAAGAGCACAACAAGCTTGGGTTATGACTTTTGCTTTATGTAGCTTCAAGTTTATAGTGTTAAGTAATACTCTAAACGAATTGCTGAAATTCCAAAAGTGTTCTCCACAACTCCTCTAGCCCTCCTACTCACTGTATAATTAAATATTCTTTCTTCTTCTACAATAAAAACTACTACAACCAACAAACTACAATAAAAATAAGGAAATAATAAACGAAATAAATGCCTATTTGACTCTAGTTAAATACTGGGTTCCCTTTAAGTAATCCTTTTTTAATTCCATATATATGGTCTCACAGACAATAGGAATGAATAAAGATATGGCACTTTCTAATACCCTATAATTATACATAAGACTTCTGAAACTTTCACCTGTTGCCAAATATCTCAGAGTTATTAGAAGTTTTTGTTTTAGTTATTTTGTGCTCCAGCTTTTTTAACAAAATAATAAAACTTTTTCATCTATTCTGAGGAAGTTTTTAAACTTTTCTTCATCATTTTCGAGTTCCGATGGCACATCAATACTTTTTCTACCTCGGTTTAACCATGGCCGTACCCACCATCTTCTTGGTCTTCTTTCTGAAGATAACTCGATGTTCAGCAATGCAGCAGGAGCTATCACTATACATATCGTAGCAACCTTATTTTTTTCCATTTCATTCATTTTTGTATATTTAAAAAGTAATAAATTCACAAGGCTCTCTCTAGGTTAAACTGAAAACAAACCATAACAAACTAAAAATAAATAAACAGAGGCAAAAACAGAGTTATTTTTTTATTTAGGTTGGCACATTTTTGGCTTGAATAGTGTGACAATAAACTTGTGGGCTGTAAAGTGAATCACCAATAAACTTCATCAAGAACATTGTAGTAAGAAAGTTGACTACTGTAAAACGGGCTTAAAGGAGACTGTCATGAAACTTAGCCAACGGTAATAAACGCTTTGAGTAGTATTTGAGACGACTCACACTCAGTTGAGATACTATTGTTCTATTGTTATAAATGGCTTTGCTATAAAATGGCAAATGTCGAAAAAAGAAAAAAAAAATCGAAATGGAACCTTTGGTACCCTCTGCAAGATTCCGGCCCTTAGCAACATTCAGCAGGTTCGACTCATGGCAACTTGCAGTCCATTCCGTAAGGAGCCGCCCTATCAAATTTCAACTCTCTAACTTTATCTGTTTCAGAGATATCAGAATTCTTCAATCAAACTGTCTACGACGGACATTTTTTTTCACCCCCATCTTTTATTTATGACGAAATCAATATTGTCCCATTTAAAGAGCACTAGACAATGTGTTTCTTATTGGAAGTTGTGGATTGTTAAAATGTACAGGGTATCCCATTTTCGGCACTTTTGCGGGGTATCTCCCTGATTTTTAAAGATAGAGGGTTGCGGTTTTCTCGACAGTGTGCTACTTTTTTGTGAAACTAAAGATGGCGCCAGCAGAATTTTTATAGCCCTTTTGGTTTTTGAGATACAGGGTGGAATTGAAAAGTATCGCTTTTGAGGCACCCCCCGCATCACAGTTATCTTTAAACTTATCCAAGAAGTTAAAACGCAATCTTAAATAATTTTTTCCGTAGAATCCAATGGCGTAGTCAGTTCTTTCCTAGCAACTTCAGTTTTTGAGTTACGAAGCAAATATATGTTTTTTTAAATGGAACACTCTGTATATTATTTTTCTAGTTTATTAGTCATAATGTGGGCTTTCCAAAAATATATAATTGTATGCAAATATTTTCAAAACAAAGCTCAGAATTTAAGATTTTCTTAAATTTTTATTTTTGTCCAATTCGTAAGTAGTAGGCTATGGCTAAAATATTATTAGGAACAAAATCGATGTAAGTAATAATTATTCTAATTTATAACATCTTCAAATTTAATACAAAAAATCTTTTTTAAATCTCAGTATCTCAGTTATTAGTAATTTATTACAGCATTCAACATAATTAAGTAAACAGTTTTTAAAGGTGGTTTTCAAAATGACGGCCATTTTCCTGTATGCAAAATTGGCACATTTTCGTTATTCTTCTAATCGCGTTAAAAAGAATCATAGGCCTTCTTTGCAAATTTTGGAAAGTTAAATTGATTGCCGCAAGAAGCTCCGCTCGAGACTGATACTGTGTTTTATAGACTTCATTTTGCATAAAACCCCATAAAAAAAAATCCAAAATTGAAAGATCGGGAGATCGAGGGGGCCACCTTACAGGTCCGTAGGTACCAATCCACCTTTGAGGAAAGTTATCGTCTAAAAATTCCCTTAAAAGGGCAGAGTTGTGGCTTGGGGCACCATCTTGTTGAAAAAAAAAACGGCATTATAAAGGGCCAAGGGAACATTTTCCATCAGTTCTGGAATAACTTCCTCAAGAATTTCTCGGTAACGATGCGCTGTCAGACCTCCTTCAATAATTCTGTAGACTATGCGTCTTCCAAAAATGAAACACGAGACTCCAACCCCAAAACGTCCTTGTTGTGCCCTCTCAAAAGTTAAATGGTGATTTTCTGTGGACCAATGTCTAGTATTATGGCGATTAAAAATTGCCGCACTTGAAAAATAACATTCATCGGACCAAATAACGAGTCTGCCAAAAGATTCATCAGTATGGATTTGTTGTAAATACCATTGGCAAAACAACATTCTGCGCTCGGCATCGCCAGGGTGTAAACGTTGAACTATGTGGAATTTATAGGGGTGATACCTATATTTTTTCAAAATTCTCTGAGCATCAGACTTGGATACACCAGTTGCTTCCTCTATATGCTTGCAAGAAGATGAAGGCTTTGCTTCTACATAACCCAATACGTTTATCTCTTTTCTCTCTCTATCTTGTTTGGAGTATGAATTAGGCCTGGGCTGGACAAATGATCCGTGCTCTACTAGATTTGATTTAATTCGGGCAAATATGTCTGGGAAAGGTTGCCTTCTCTCTGGATATCTAATAATAGCAAAAACGACCCCTAAGATGGTATCCTAACCATAGCGTGCAAAATACTTTACCTTTGGAAATATACTTCCGAAGCTTCTTGGGGATTTTCATTAGATTGTATAAAACAAACCAACATATCATACTTCTCATAATTTTCGTAAACCGCCATTATTGTAACAAAATTAATTTAATTAGCAGCTAAATAGTAAAATAGAAACACCAAAACAACAAGCATATTACTAATAAAAACAAAGAGTGACAAAACCACAAAGTTTTTGACATATTGCCTTTTGTTTCAAATAAGCTAGCCATCTAGCCATAGCCTACTACCAACGAATTGGACAAAAATGAAAATTTAAGAAAATCTCAAATTCTGAGCTTCGTTTTGAAAACAATTGCATACAATTATATATTTTTGGAAATCCCACATTATGACTAATAAAATAAAAAGATAATATACGGGGTGTTCCATTTAAAAAAACATATATTTGCTTCGTAACTCAAAAACTGAAGTTGCTAGGAAAGAACTAACAACGCCACTGGATTCCACGGAAAAAATTGTTTAAGAATGCGTTTTAACTTCTTCGATAAGTTTAAACATAACTGTAATACGGGGGGTGCCTCAAAAGCGATACTTTTCAATTCCACCCTGTATCTCAAAAACCAAAAGGGCTATAAAAATTCTGCTGGCGCCATCTTTAGTTTCACAAAAAAGTAGCACACTGTCGTGAAAACCGCAACCCTCTATCTTTAAAAATAAGGGAGATACCCCTCAAAAGTGCCGAAAATGAGATACCCTGTACTGTATCGGATTGTTAAAACGTAGACTATATGAACTAACTATAAACCGCGTGTGGTGGCGCTGGTGAATCGGAACCATTCGAGATTTTGGGTCAAAATTTGAAAAAAATCTGCATCTTTTGTTTCGGAATTCAATTAAAAAGCTGTTTCCAAGTCCCAAAAAGAAAACATTCCAAGGTATCCCCCGGGATAGAAAGCCATCAGCTTGGATGCACAGTCTCGGCACAAATCTACTTCAAAATGGCAGTTTGAAATTGAAGGTTTATAAATTCGTCAAAATTTTTAAATTAAAGCTAGGCCCTCGATTTTTGGTCAGGCCCTAGGCCTATATGTGTACTACCTCTCTGAATTATTTCACTTTTTTTACTGCCAAAATGTGGAATCTACAGGGTGGAATGTGACAAAAATTCACCCAAATTGCCAAAAAAATGTGGCACAGAAAAACTTTTGTAGTTCACCCGGTATAAGAGCTATACCGAAACTAATAACTCATTTTTGTCTCTCTCCACGTCTCCATGTATACAGACATATACAATCAAAACTGGGCACCTCTATAGTATTCGTAAAAATCGCAAAAAAACTTGCCATTCTATTTTGGACACTTTTTCTTAACTATCTTTGGATTTTTTTTTACTCAGACTCTATTAAAGTGACATATTTGGGCGGATAGGACTAAAAGTGCCCAAGGATATGCCCTTTCCTCTGGTATCACGCTCATTGGGCCAGTCGTCTAACTAAGGGGGAGTAGAAGGCCAAGAAGTTGAGCATTGCAAAATTTTTTTTAAAAACATTCTAAAATTTGCAAATTTTCCTAGATTTTCCTATTCAACTTATCGGAATTAAACTTCAAAATTTATCGTCTACAGATACGAGGAAATCTACACATGAGGAGCCCTATAGCCCCGAATCTACGGTAAAATCGTCGTAATCTTGGGTACCGCAAACCTCATTTTTTACTTTGGTGCGCCACTACTCACCCCCCCCCCCCTCCCTTGCTAACTTTTGTCAAATTAATAGTTTAAAAGTTATAACCAAAAATAATACCAAATATCTACGACCATCAAACATGAGATCCTTATACTTTATACTCCTCCCTCACGGACGTTCCTATAACAAAGCCGTGTGCAATGAGTTAGGAGCTATGGACCGAACAAACAAATAATGATGATAATTCCCTAATTCGTCAAAATTTCTCATTTAAAGCTATGGCCTTGACATGTGTACTACCTCTGTGAATTATTTCAGATTTTTTGCTGCAAAAATGTAGTGTCTACAGGGTGAAATGTGAGAAAAGTACACCCAAATTGGTAAAAAATGTGCCACAGAAAAACTTATGTAAATCACCCGGTATAAGAGCTAGACCAAAACTAATAACTGATTTTTTTTCTCGCCACGTCACATTTTGGACACTTTTTCTCAACTATTTTTGGAAATTTTTTACTCAAACTGTATTAAAGTGACATATTAGGGCGGATAGAACTAAGAGTGCCCATTTCCGCTGGTACCACGCTCACTGGACCAGTCGTCTAAGGGGAGTAGAAAGCCAAGAAGTTGACTATAGCAAAACAATAAAAACTTTCTCAAATTTGCGAATTTTTCTAGATTTTCCTATTTAACTTATCGGAATTAAGCTTCAAAATTTATCAAAGCGGTGTGCAATGAGTTAGGAGCTGTGGACAGAACAAACAAATAATGATGATAATTCCCTAATTCGTCAAAATTTCTCATTTAAAGCGAGGGCCTTGATTTTTGGTCAGGTCTAATGGCTATATGTGTACTGCCTCTGTGAATTATTTCAGATTTTTTACTCTAAAAATGTAATGTCTACAGGGTGAAATGTGAGAAAAGTAATCCCAAATTGGTAAAAAATGTGCCACAGAAAAACTTATGTAGATCACCCGGTATAAGAGCTAGACCAAAATTAATAACTGATTTTTTTTTATCTCCACGTCATATTTTGGACACTTTTTCTCAACTATTTTTGGAAGTTTTTTACTCAGACTGTGTTAAAGTGACATATTAGGGCGGATAGGACTAAAAGTGCCCGTTTCCTCTGGTACCACGCTCATTGGGCCAGTCGTCTAACTAAGGGGCAGTAGGAGGCCAAGAAGTTGACCATTGCAAAACTTTTTTTTAAAAACTTTCTCAAATTTGCGAATTTTTCTAGATTTTCCTATTTAACTTATCGGAATTAAGCTTCAAAATTTATCAAAGCGGTGTGCAATGAGTTAGGAGCTATGGACAGAACAAACAAATAATGATGATAATTCTTTAAAAACGCTGTTTTCGACCTTTTAAAACGACTGATACCATCATTTGGCAAGCAATGAGTTAGGAGCTATGGACAGAACAAACAAATAATGATGATAATTCTTTAAAAACGCTGTTTTCGACCTTTTAAAACGACTGATACCATCATTTCGCAAGCTCTAAGTGCGTCAAAGCCTCACTGATGAGCCGTAAACGGCGAAACTAGTCTGTGGATGGACGCACTTAGAGCTTGCGAAATGATGGTATCAGTCGTTTTAAAAGGTCGAAAACAGCGTTTTCATAGTACCGACGGCTAAAAATCGATTTCTGTATTTTACAGTAATCTGCATCGATAATTCTTTAATTCGTCAAAATTTCTCATTTAAAGCTAGGGCCTTGATATTTGGTCAAGTCTGAAGGCTGTATGTGTACTACCTCTGTGAACTATTTCAGATTTTTTGCTGCAAAAATGTAGTGTCTACAGGGTGAAATGTGAGAAAAGTAGACCCAAATTGGCAAAAAATGTGCCACAGAAAAACTTATGTAGACCATCCACGTCATATTTTGGACACTTCTTCTTAACTATTTTTGGAAATTTTTTACTCAGACTGTGTTAAAGTGACATATTAGGGCGGATAGGACTAAAAGTGCCCCTTTCCTCTGGTACCACGCTCATTGGGCCAGTCGTCTAACTAAGGGCCAGTAGGAGGGCAAGACGTTGATCATTGCAAATCTTTTTTTAAAAACTTTCTCAAATTTGCGAATTTTTCTAAATTTTTCCTATTTAACTTATCGGAATTAAGCTCCAAAATTTATCAAAGCGGTGTGCAATGAGTTAGGAGCTGTGGACAGAACAAGCAAATAATGATGATAATTCCTTAATTCGTCAAAATTTCTCATTTAAAGCTAGGGCCTTGATTTTTGGTCAGGTCTGAGGGCTATATGTGTACTACCTCGGTGAATTATTTCAGATTTTTTGCTGTAAAAATGTAATGTCTACAGGGTAAAATGTGAGAAAAGTACACCCAAAATGGCAAAAAATGTGCCACAGAAAAACTTATGTAGACCATCCACGTCATATTTTGGACACTTTTTCTTAACTATTTTTGGAAATTTTTTACTCAAGCTGTGTTAAAGTGACATATTAGGGCGGATAGGACTAAAAGTGCTCCTTTCCTCTGGTACCACGCTCATTGGGCCAGTCGTCTAACTAAGGGGCAGTAGGAGGTCAAGGAGTTGATCATTGCAAAACTTTTTTTAAAAACTTTCTTAAATTTGCGAATTTCTCTAGATTTTCCTATTTAACTTATCGGAATTAAACTTAAAAATTTATTATCTACAGATACGGGGAAATCTACATATGAGGAGCCCTATTTTCCACATAACCCCGAATCTACGGTAAAATCGTCGTAATCTTGGGTACCGAAAACCGCATAACTAAACCGCATTTTTTACTTTGGTGCGCCACTACCCACCTCCCCTTCCCCTACTAAATCCCGTCAACTTAATAGTTTAAAAGTTATAAGCAAAAAAAATACCAAATATCTACAACCAACAAACCAACAAAATTGAAAAACCAGAGATCCTTACAATCCTCCCTCACTGGCGTTCCGAAAACCAAGCGATGTGCAATGAGTTAGGAGCTATGGACAGAACGACATTTCCCTAAAAATGGTCCCATTTTTTGGCCGAACGTCCGCCATTTTTTTAGGAAACTCATGGGGTAGATTTATCGACACAGCACATCAATTGGCTAATAGCGGTTTCGAATTAATTTTCCTGCACAATAAAATCTGCCTCGAATGTTTGCATTTTGCGCAAATTTCGTTTGATCCAACTTGTCAAACCCCGGTATATTTGCTCAAAACAACACACTTATTAGGGCTTCCCGAATCAAAGCCTTCCAATTAAGTCCCGCGCTGCTTTGATGTTCTTAGGGCCAAAATGTTTGGTTTGTTTTCTATAGTACTTATCTTAAATTGCCAAACAAATCTACTTTTTACAGAAGCCTTTTATTTCCCGTGAGATTGGCAGCGACGAGAATGAAATAAATTGCATTATTCCGCTTGGGTTACAAAATGCACCAGGAATTATAATTGCAGGTTTGGTAAAGGCACAAACAATTGGGTAAACTGGAAATGGACCACTATATTCAGCAAAATGCCTAAATAGTCAGCTTTTGAGATACTTGGCTCCCTTAGTTAGTGACAAAGGGGGTACTGAGTACTTAGATGGGAGAAACTCCATAAAATAAAAAAAACTTTTTTCATACAGTACCGAAAATTACGTTTCTTTTGCAAGTTGTAAACCTCCTGCTAATGCAAATTTCTATTACCACGTTGTACACCGAAAAATAGCTTTTACCATTGCATTTTAAATCAAATATCCTCAGTCTCTCCAGTTGGGGCTTAAACGCATTTAGAGAGATAATTGCTTAAAGAAACCTTCACATTATTATCAGAAAAATGAATCGAATTGTCATTACACCGAGCCACATGAATAAATTTTATTGGGCAAAATGTCTGTCTTTTGGGTTACGGTTAATTAGAATTATAGCTAAAGCCAATACGTAGCAGTCTATTTTGTAAATTTTGAACTCACCAATGCATACAGACATATAATAGTAAATTTAATATAATAATAACAAAAGTAATAAAGTGTGTAACAGACAGACAATTTCAAATACGTAGTTTTCATGCTAAAATATACACAATAGATCTATTATTTATTTAAAATAAAGTGTAACGACATAGGAGCCCATAAAAGCGGGCATTATACTGCGAACATAATTTTAATCGAAATTAATTAGATTTATTTTATTTCTGCAATTTTATACATGGCCATATTTCGATGATTGTAATAAAATACCCCAATATTGGCAAGGGATTGTTTTAATTAAAGCTCTGACCTAAATATCAAAACATTTACAAAAATAAAATTCCAATTATTGCTGTTTTCGAAGGAACCTGGCTGTCTGTTCGAATCCGACCGATAACCTACTGAAATCCTGGAAAAATCTTAACCTTTGTTTATCATTCGCAATATGTAACAGTAACAAATTGCCACAAAGGTCAATATTTGCTTGCAGATAATGGAGAACCAGTTCATCCATCGAATGATGATTGTTTTGAGTACTTTTTGTGGCATTGTCACCATTTTATTGCTTTATTATTACACAAGTCAATAGTGAGATTGCTCACAAGGTGTGGTATTGTGTTAGTAGGTGATCTAGAATAACTCACTGTGTTCATCCTTTTAATCTTCCTAAAATCCAAATAAAAAGCTTCTCATTAGAAAGCAATTTATCGTTTGACCTGTTTGGTGCTTTATACCTTAAAAATTTCTGATTCATAAAATGACTACGACCTAAACTACTCCTTCTTTCTAAGAGTTCAAAACAATTATTATAGTTCAATGTTGCTTCGATGAACCTTTTACAGCCAGTCCATAGTTCCACATTCCGCGTTCATGGCTTTAAACTATGACTTAATCTTTCCAAATTCTTTTATAAACTCAGAATTCCAAAATTATATAGTTCGTATATAATCTCGACTTTGTTTAAGTTATTTCATTCTTTTCTGGTGAATTTCAAAGTTCAAAAAGACAAAATATTTACTAACCCAATGACAACGCAAAGTAGCATTATGTTTCCTATGGAATTAAAGGTCAAAACAATATTAATTAAACTGTTATCATTTAAAAATGTTTTCTGGGCTTTGAAGCGGTAGTCAGATTTAATTTCTTCCACAACTGTGGCGGACTTTTTCAAAGTTTTTCAGCTGATATTACTTTCTAGTCTTTCTCTTTTCCTATCTGCCTACTCAAACAGCAGGGCTCAGACGCTTTTCTTGACGAGAGGGTATAAAAATAAGGCAGTTATTCATTAAGTATGTAACTATTGGTAATTAGTGATTTGGTGATAATAGTTTGTAGAGTAACAGGGTTAAATTAGAGTAGCTAGTGTTCGTAGAGGCTTTGCTTAATAGTGGATGTAGATATTTTGGGAGAAAGTGATTCTTGTGAAGGAACATATATCGGACAAAGTGGTAGGTACCTAAAAACCAGAATCCAAGAACATGAAAGGAGTATTCGCCCATCTAATCTAACTAAATCTAAACAAAAGACAGCACTTGCAGAACATTAGGAAAAATTTCTACATTCCTTTAGATTCGATGATATAAAAATCCTATAGAATTTTAATAATATTAAGAATTTTAATAACTGTTCAAAATTTTGTGCTTGTTGAGTGTATAAGTGGTTCTATTATATAAACAAATTTTTTAGTGTCCTGAAGCTGGCACTAATTTAGTGCCGAAACGTCGACATTATACAACGTTTCTATACCCTGTGATCTACACCAAGTCAAATATATACTCGGTATCACTAGAACCATTGTTTCAACTTGTATTTGAAGACAAATTCAGCGCAGGAAAGGCGGTGTGATGTTATGAAGAAATTCAACTATTGCTGCCACCTGTGAGTCGGTGGCTGAAGTTTCCCCACATTTCTATTGACCTTTATTACTAAGCAGCTAAGCAGAAATTCTTCTTCTACTCAGACGTCTAAACTTTCTTACTTCCCTTTTGCCTCACGTGACTTTCTACTTCATACAACTATTAATCCATAATCATCGTAATAGCTTTCTCTAAGTATTTTCTGGCGAAATCGCTTAACGGAGAGAATCTTCGTCAGTTTAAGGTGAAATGGCAGGAAATTGATTCCGCACAATGCATGAATTTCGAACGTGCCAGCTATATTATAAAGTTCCTATATTTCTGTCATTTCGTGGTATACGTGAGTCGGAAACTTTAAAAAGTTTCCCCTCAAGCGAAATGCATATTATAAACATGTCTAAAAGGGGTATCGAGAACGACTCGAAAGTAGGCTTTTATTAAAATATATTCCTAGATATTTTGTATATAACCTCGATAATACATTTAACCGTGGATTATATTATTGTTTGCATGCGGATTTATCGAAGGTTGTGCACTTTTACTGCGACGATGTTTACGCCAAAAGACAAAAGGCAATTGTCCTAGATGCATACAGATCTCCTAGTCTTTACTGGACCTTGACCACGCTCTTCTTCCTCGTGGACTGAAATAATTAGACAGGGGCGTGCAACATTTGCATCTCCTGAAGCCAGGCCTGTCATGTTGGACCCGAACATGCCTCCGGGTCTTAAAAAATTCATCCGGTGCCTGACTTGACTATATAAACGAATAGTATAGTGTAACAGATTTTCCCGCAAGGCAGATAGCCAGAGAGGTATGTATAATAACTCTAATTTGGACAATGCAGGTATAAATCCGTTTTCGGTGCATGATGGCGGAATTCTTTATTTCTTATTTATATAAGCGTGGGAAAGCGAGATGACCGCCGGTCAGAGCCTTGAATTTTATATAACGTTTCACTCGTAAAACACGAGATTTTTCATTCGGGAAAAATCTCAGACCAAACTGTGAATCTTCAAATTAAATGAAAAAAAGTGGTGCATTCTGATGACAGCACACCGGGACATAAATAAAACATGAACATTAGTTATGTTAATGCCAGAAAATGATTACAAAATAATGTATGTTATTAAACCACTAAGGCAGCGGTCGATCAATTTTTCGCTGTCATGGATTTAAATTGGCGCTCTTAAGGGCCCATCCGCTTCTTTTTTTTTGGACACTTTTCAATTTCGTTTGGATATTCTTATTTGATTTTGATTGCAGGGTGAAAACCTTTCCGTTGCAAGGTAATAGCATGATAAAAGAATAATAAATTCGTATTTAGGGGTAGTGGCGTCAAGCCACTACCCCCAAAGTATCTCTATTTAGATGGAGAGGGCGGGGAACTTGGGTGATTAGCACTCAATCACAGTTGGATTTACTTCAATCGATCAAGGCGTTTTTAAGTTACAGGCGATCAAAATCGAGAATTGAGAACAAAGTCGTAATACATTCCTTTTGGACATTGTCAAAACAATTTCTGGAATTTTTTTTTGCTGTTATTGATCGGAATGGCACACTTGCAATCCACTAGGAACGTAACATACTCAATTCGAATGGGATTAACCTCTAAAGAGTTTTTTTTAAAATGGTCCAAGTGCGTAAACATCGACCACCGATGGGGTCTATCTCCGAAAATATTGCACCTACGGAACTTCCGATCGTGGGAGGTGAAAGAAAACATCAAAAAGAAGAAAAAACAGTTGGATTCGCTCCAAAAGGTTAAAGCGTTTTCAAGTTACAGGCGGTCAAAGTTGAGAATTGAGAAAAAAGTCGCGATTCCCCCCGCTGTCGATATTTTAAAAACAATTTCTGGAAAATTTATTTGGTGTTTTTGATCAAAATGGCACGCTTGCAACATCCTAAGAATGTATTGCATGTAATGCATTCTCAATTCGAATGAAATTAACCTCTAAAGAGATTTTTTTAAAAATGGCCCTAAAAAGTCATTCTAAAAGTGCCTAAAAACCGACCTCCGAAGGATTCTCTCTCCGAAAATATTGAACCTACGTAACCTTCGATGATGGGAGGTGAATTAGCACAATGACGACATCAAGAAGAAGAAAAAACAGTTGGATTCACTCCAATCGGTCAAGGCGTTTTCAAGTAACAGGCGGTCAAAATTGAGAATTGAGAAAAAAGTCGTAATCGCCCCCCCCCCCTTTGGAATTTCTGGAAAATTTTTTTGCTTTTTTTGATCAGAATGGCACGCCTGCAATATCTTAAGAATGTAACATACTCAATGCCAAAGAAACTAACCTCTAAAGTGGGTTTTTTTAAAATGGTCCAAAAACGCCATTCTAAAAGTGCCTAAAAATCGGCCCCCGAAGGGGGCTATCTCCGAAAAAATTACACCTACGTAGCTTCCGATGGTGGGTGGTGAAAGAGGACATCAAGAAGAAGAACAGTCAGTTCGACTCACTATAATTGGTCAGGGCGTTTTCAAGTTACAAGCGGTCAAAGTAGAGAATTGAGAAAAAAAGTCGTAATGCTACCCAATGCTACCCCTTTAATCGAAATGGCACGTGTGTAATCCCCTAAGAATGTAACATACTTAATTCGAATGAAATTAACCTCTAAAGAGGTTTTTTTAAAAAAGAAAGTTTTTTTAAATTTATCAAAAACAATATGTCAGAAGATTTTAACCAATTTTGCCTCGTTTTGGCCTAAAATTAAGTTTCTATAAGAACATCTGAAACTCATTTTTAAATATTTCTTTGTTAAAAATTTTTAGTCATTTTTTAACGGAATTGTGACTCTAATCTATGATAAAGATTAAAGCCGAAAACGGATAAAAATTACTGAAAACCTTTACAAACGCAGATTTGAAGTTTGTGGAAAAATTCAGGTTTATGTTAGACCCAAAATCGTTTAATAAAAATTTTACAAATAACACAGAATGCAAATGTGGAGTTTTTGGAGAAACTGAGGCTAGAATTAGGACTAAAACCCTATGACCACACATTGTCTAAAACTGCAAATTTTGACGTTTTTGGAAAAATTTTAATTTAGGACAAAATCAGGTAAAATTAACTCAAATTTCCTAATTCGTTTTGATAAAATTTTCGAATCAAATTTTCTAAGACTTTAATTTGCATTTTGAGGTACTTTTTGAGACATTTTTAGCCGATTTTGTTTCTAATCTTAACCGGTATTTTTCAAAACATTTTAAAATTCTACAAACACTTTGGAATTTTGATTGAAAACGTATTTGACTTTGAACGAAAACGAGTTAAACACACAACACAAAAGTAAACATAAATCAAAGATTCTCAAAAATTGCTTTTTTGGTCTTCGAGCTGACAATTTTTGTGAAAAAAAGAACAGAAATTTTGTTGAATATCTTTGAACGAAAAAATTACTGATAAAAGTAGAAAATAATAATTTTTAAAATTAGTTTTTTAACTTCCTTAGCACACAACAAGTAAAGAGTATCAACTATTGTCACAAATTACATTTTTGGCCCTTCAAGCTGACAATTTGTCAAAAAAAAGCTCTCAGATCTAACAAAACTTGCCTGTCACATCATATCATTAAACTACAAAAATACTGATAACAATAAAGAATAATAGTATTTTTTAAATATAATTGTTAGTTCCTTGAGTTGGCCACTTTTCCACAAATTTCCACAAAATTCTGAAAAAAAAAATTAATTCGATCGACACAAAACAAAAGTAAAGAATATCAAGGATTCTCAGAAACTGCTTTTTTGGTCCTTCTGAACATTTATGACAATTTACCTAAAAAAAAACAAGAAGAAAAAAGCAAAAAGCTTCTTGAAACAGATCAAATAAAAGTTGAATTTCATAATTTTGGCTTTAAATACCATTGAACAATACCTACAATATCACCCATAAAAGGACGAATAACAGTAATTTTTTTAATTTAATTTGTGATTCTTCGAACCTGTTAATTGGCTTTTCCGTAGCAATTGATCCACACAGCACAAAAGTAAAGAGTAGGATGGTTTCTCAAAAATTGCTTTTTTGGCTCTTCGAGCTGATAATTTTTAAATAATAAATAGAGAAAAAGAAGAGAAAAAATCCAAAAAGCTCCTTAAAACTGATTTAATAAAATTTGCTTTCAATATTTTTGGCTTTAAATAACATTAAACTAAAAAAATTACTGATAAAAGTAAAGAATAATAGTTACATAATATAATTTTTAGTCCTTTTTAGCCGCTTTTTTCCAGAACTTCAAACATGAAATTTTTGAATCATTCGGAAGTTTATATTCATCAATTTGCTTTTCCTTAGCAATTGATCCACACAACACAAAAGTCCAAAAGGATCTTGAAACAGATCTTATACATGAACAGTCATTCTTAACATATAATTCTTGGTCCTTCGAGCTTGCCATTTTTTACACAAAATTTGTTGAAATCCTACGTGAAAGTCATTAAAACACTTCAAAATTCACATATTTCAATTGGTTTCTTTTTTTTTAATTGGTCCACAGAAGTATCGACCATTTCGAAAAATGCATTTTTGGTTCGTCAAGTTGACAATTTTTGCCAAAAAAAAAAGAGAAAAAATAAAAAATCATCCTTGAAACTATCAGATACCAGAAAATTTAAAAAAATATGTTAAATACAGTTGAAAAATATGAATTACTATTAAAAGTGCAGAAAAATAGTCAATCCTAAAAATTATTTTTGGTCCTTCGAGCTTGCCAATTTTTTTTCACAAAAGTCATTGAAATTTTGAACACACTCAGAAATCTATTTGTTTCTCTTTTGTGTAATGGGTCCACGGATGAAGTATCAAGAATTCCCAAAAACGCATTTTTTGGTCCGTCAAGCGGACAATTTTTGCTAAAAAAAACAGAAAAAATCAATAATCCTTCTTGAAATTTATAGATACAAAAAAATAAAAAAAAATATGTTAAATATAGTTGAGAAATATGATTACTATTAAAAATACAGAAAAAAGTCAATCCTAAAAATTATTTTTGGTCCTTCGAGCTAGCCATTTTTTTTCACAAAAGTCATTGAAATTTTGTAAACACTCTGAAATTAATTGATCTCTTTTTTGTAATTGGTCCACAGATGAAGTACCAATAATTTCCAAAAATCAATTTTTTTGGTGCGTCAAACTGACAATTTTTGCCAAAAAAAAACAGAAAAAATTAAAAATCCT
This sequence comes from Taphrorychus bicolor, assembly GCA_951812265.1. Lineage (NCBI taxonomy): Eukaryota > Metazoa > Arthropoda > Insecta > Coleoptera > Curculionidae > Taphrorychus > Taphrorychus bicolor. The sequence goes on from OX638301.1 coordinate 8,600,915, forward strand.
TCTTAAAACTATCAGATAAAAGAATATAAAAAAAAAATTCGTTAAAGATAGTTGAGAAATATGTATTACTATAAAAAGTGCAGGAAAGGAGTCATTCCCGAACATTATTTTTGGTCCTTCGAGCTTGCCATCTTTTTCACAAAAGTCATTGAAATTTTGCAAACACTCCGAAATCAATTTGTTTCTTTTTTGTAATTGGTCCACAGACGAAGTATCAAGAATTCCCAAAAATGCATTTAAATTTTTTTTTTCAAAAATTGGTTGAGTGACAAAAGATACAATAAATATCACAAATTTTCAACTTTAACAGATTGATCGTTGAACACTGCCATTGTGAAAGAGGACATCAAGAAGAAGAAAAAACAGTTGGATTCACTCCAATCGATCAAGGCGTTTTCAAGGTACAGACGGTCAAAATTGAGAATTGAGAAAAAAGTCGTATTAGCAGCCCCCCCCCCCCCCCCCGTTGGACATTTTCAACAAAATTTCTGCAAAACTTTTGTTGCTGTTTTTTAATCGGAATGGCAAGCTTGCAATCCCCTAAGAACGTAACAAACTCTATTCGAATGAAATTAACCTCTGTTTTTAAAAATGAGCCTAAAACGCCATTCTAAAAGTGCCTAAAAATCGATTTCCGAAGGTGTCTATCTCCGAAAATATTGCACCTACGTAACTTCCGATAGTGGAAGGTGAAAGAGGATATCAAGAAGAAACAAAAAACAGTTGGATTCACTCTAATCGGTTAAGCGTTTTCGAGTTACAGGCTGTCAAAATGGAGAATTCAGAAAAAAGTCGTAACGCCCCCTTTTAGACACTTTCAAAAAATTCTGGAAAGTTTTTTTGATGTTTTTAATCGGAATGGCACGTTTTCAATATCTAAGAATGTAATATGCTCAATCCAAATGAAATTAGCCTCTAAAGAGATTTTTTTAAAAATGATTTAAAAACCCCATTCTAAAAGTGCTTAACAATCGATCTCCGAAAAAATTAGACCTACGGATCTTCCGATAGCAGATCGTGAAAGAAGACATCAAGAAGAAGAAAAAGCAGTTTGACTCACTCCAATCGGTCAAGGCGTTTTCGAGTTACAGTCGGTCAAAATTGAGAATTGAGAAAAAAGTAATGTGCCCCTTTGGACATTTTCAAAAAAAAATTCTGGAAAACATTTTGCTGTTTTTGATCAGAATGGCACGTTTGCAATCCCCTAAGAATAAGAAAAATACTAAATTCGAATGAAATTGACTTCTAAAGCGGTTTTTTAAAAACGGTCCAAAAACGCCATTCTAAAAGTGCCTAAAAATCGATCTCCGAAAAAATTAAACCTACGGATCATCCGATAATGGGAGGTGAAAAAGGACATCAAGAAGAAGAAAGAACAGTTGGATTCACTTCAATCCGTTAAGGCGTTTTTGAGTTACAGGCGGTTAAATTTGAGAATTGAGAAAAAAGTAATGCCCCCCTTTGGATATTTTCAAAAAAAAAATTCGGAAAAATGTTTTGCTGTTTTTGACGTTTGCAATCCCCTCAGAATGCAACATACTAAATTCGAATGAAACTAACCTCTATAACGCATTTTTTAAGAATGGTCGAAAAACGCCATTCTGAAAGTGCCTAAAAATCGAACTCCGAGGGGGTCTATCTCCGAAAATATTACACCTACGGATCTTCCGATAGTGCGAGGTGAAAGACGACATCAAAAATGAAATTAATCTCTAAAGAGATTTTTAAAAAAATGGTCCAAAAAAGACGATTCTAAAAGTGCCTAAAAATCGATATCCGAAGGGGTCTATCTCCGAAAAAATTAGACCTACGGATCTTCCGATAGTAGAGGGTGAAAGAAGATATCAAGAAGAAGAAAAAGCAGTTGGACTCACTCCCATCGGTCAAGGCGCTTTCGAGTTACAGGCGGTCAAAATTGAGAATTGAGAAAAAAGTCGTAATGCCCCCCTTTGGACATTTTCAAAATGCTGGCTAGAATTAGGACTAAAACCTTATGACCACACACTGTCTAAAACTGCATATTTTGACGTTTTTGGAAACATTTTAATTTAGGACAAAATCAGGTAAAATTAACTCAAATTTCCTAATTCGTTTTGATAAAATTTTCGAATCAAATTTTCTAAGACTTTAATTTGCATTTTGAGGTACTTTTTGAGACATTTTTAGCCGATTTTGTTTCTAATCTTAACCGGTATTTTTCAAAACATTTTAAATGCGCAGCAATTTTAGATTTTGTAAGTTTTTCTTTAACCAATTATGGCTCTTATTTAAACCTGAATTTTAAAAAACTTTAGTTTGTTATTTTAACTGGTTTCACTGATTTTTCCTTTAATCCTAATTTGCCTTTCTCGAAAAATACCAAATCAGCATTTTGAGGCTTTTTGAGCCAAATTTCATTTATTTTAGTCCAAAAGCGTAATTTACCAAAAAGAATAAGTGAGAAAATTTGGACCAGTTTTGACTTATTTTGTCCTTAAATTAAATTTCTATAAGAACATCAAAATTGGCTCTTTTAGAGGATGTGAGCCATTTTAAATCAATTTTAGTCCTAATTCTCACCTACTATTATTTAAAAATTTCAAATTTATATTTCTAGACGTTTTGAGTCATTTTTACATAGCATTTAAAAATTACTGAAAGCCTTAAAAAATGCAAATTTGGAGTCTATTCAGGGGTGGGGGAGAGATTCATGGAAAAAGTTCAGGTTAAGATTAGGCCCAAATTATCTAAAAAGAATCTTTGGAGAAAGTGAGGCTGGAATTAGGGCTAAAACATTGTCTAAAACTGCACATTTTGATGTCTTTGGAGAAATTTTATTTTAGAACAAAATCAGGTCCGAAATTGTGACTAATCCATGATAAAGATTAAAGCCAAAAGCGGTTAAAAATTACTGAAAACCTTTAAAAACGCCGATTTGAAATTTGTGGAAAAATTCAGGTTTATGTAGAACCAAAATCGTTTAATAAAAATTTTACAAATAACACAGAATGCAAATGTGGAGTTTTTGGAGAAACTGAGGCTAGAATTAGGACGAAAACCCTATGACCACACATTGTCTAAAACTGCAAATTTTGACGTTTTTGGAAAAATTTAAATTTAGGACAAAATCAGGTAAAATTAACTGAAATTTCCTAATTCGTTTTGATAAAATTTTCGAATCAAATTTTCTAAGATTTTAATTTGCATTTTCAGGTACTTTTTGAGACATTTTTAGCCGATTTTGTTTCTAATCTTAACCGGTATTTTTCAAAACATTTTAAATTCGCAGCAATTTTAGATTTTTTTAAGTTTTTTTTTAACCAATTATGGCTTTTATTTAAACCTGAATTTTTAAAAACTTTAGTTTGTTATTTTAACTGGTTTCACTGATTTTTCCTTTAATCCTACTTTGCCTTTCTCGAAAAATACCAAATCAGCATTTTGAGGCTTTTTGAGCCAAATTTCATTTATTTTAGTCCAAAAGTGTAATTTACCAAAAAGAATAAGTGAGAAAATTTGGACCAGTTTTGACTTATTTTGTCCTTAAATTAAATTTTTATAAGAACCTCAAAATTGCCTCTTTTAGAGGATGTGAGCCATTTTAAATCAATTTTAGACCTAATTCTAACCTACTATTATTTAAAAATTTCAAATTTATCTTTGTAGACGTTTTGAGTCATTTTTACATAGTATTTAAAAATTACTGAAAGCCTTAAAAAATGCAAATTTGGAGTCTATTCAGGGCTGGGGGAGAGATTCATGGAAAAAGTTCAGGTTAAGATAAGTTCAGGTTAAAACTGCAAATTTTGACGTTTTTGGAAAAAATTAAATTTAGGACAAAATCAGGTCAAATTAACTCAAGTTTCCTAATTCGTTTTGATAAAATTTTCGAATCAAATTTTCTAAGATTCTAATTTGCATTTTCAGGTGCTTTTTGAGACATTTTTAGCCGATTTTGTTTCTAATCTTAACCGGTATTTTTCAAAACATTTTAAATGCGCAGCAATTTTAGATTTTTTAAGTCTTCTTTTAATCAATTATGGCTCTTATTTAAACCTGAATGTTTAAAAACTTTAGTTTGTTATTTTAACTGGTTTCACTGATTTTTCCTTTAATCCTAATTTGCCTTTCTCGAAAAATACCACATTAGCATGTTGAGGCTTTTTGAGCCAAATTTCATTTATTTTAGTCCAAAAGTGTAATTTACCAAAAAGAATAAGTGAGAAAATTTGGACCAGTTTTGACTTATTTTGTCCTTAAATTAAATTTCTATAAGAACATCAAAATTGGCTCTTTTAGAGGATGTGAGCCATTTTAAATTAATTTTAGTCCTAATTCTAACCTACTATTATTTAAATTTTCAAATTTATCTTTCTAGACGTTTTGAGTCATTTTTACATAGTATTTAAAAATTACTGAAAGCCTTAAAAAATGCAAATTTGGAGTCTATTCAGGGCTGGGGGAGAGATTCATGGAAAAAGTTCAGGTTAAGATTAGGCCCAAATTATCTAAAAAGAATCTTTGGAGAAAGTGAGGCTGGAATTAGGGCTAAAACATTGTCTAAAACTGCACATATTGATGTCTTTGGAGAAATTTTATTTTAGAACAAAATCAGGTCCGATACTTGGAATGCATCTAAAACCTTAAAAACTTTGCTAAATGAGTTTCGTTTTCGGACCAAAATTTTTTATTAAAAGTCGATTTTTGGCTCGTAGAGCTATTTCGGATCGAAACTATATAAAACTAGGTATTATTATTTAAAATTATTCAGTTTTTGGGCCAAAATTGTTTCAACTTACATTACAATAGTTTAAACGTAGAAAAAGTTCATTATTTTTGTGTCAAAATCACCTTGAAAGAATAAAAACTCAATAAAATGGTCCAATTTCAATCCAACTTCAACTCCTTAAAGAAAGAAATTAGAAAAATATGGACAATAAAAAAACAGTAAGAACCCATTTTAAAAACTGCGAAAATCATCGAAAGGCAAAAATCTGGAGCAATTGGGAAATTATAGCAAAAAATTTGTCCAACAGAGGCAGATACGGGCAAAGGTCTATAATATTTCTAAGTTTTGGCCATATTGTTTGAAAACTTAAAAAAAATTTGCTAAATAGGTTTTCTTTTAAGACATAATTTTTATTTTTTCAAAAAAATTAATTTGGGACTCGTTTTAAATCTATTCTGTGGGAGGTGAAAGAGGACATCAAGAAGAAGAAAAAAACAGTTGGATTCACTCCAATCGGTCAAGGCGTTTTCAAGTTACAGGCGGTCAAATTTGCGAATTGAGAAAAAAGTCGTAATACTTTGGACATTTTCAAAAAAATTTCTGAAAAAGTTTTTTGCTGTTTTTGGTTGGAATGGCACGTTTGTAATCCCCTAAGAACGTAACATACTCACTTCGAATGGAATTAACCCTAAAGAGGTTTTTTTTTGAGTAGTGCAAAAACGCCATTCTAAAAGTACCTAAAAATCGACTTCAGAAGGGGTCTATCTCCGGACATATTGCACCTACAGAACTTCCGATGGTGTGAGGTGAAAGAGGACATCAAGAAGAGTACAAGTTGGATTAATTTCAATCGGTCCGGGTGTTCTCAAGTTACCGACGGTCAAATTTGAGAATTGAGAAATAAGTCACCCTGGAGATTTTCAAAAAAAAATTGGAACATTTGTACTACTGAAAATTCTAATGTTGCATTTTTTTTACAAAGTTTTGTACTTTCGATGATACGAGACTATATTTACCAGACTGTGAAAATTTCGAAAATTTTTTTTTGTGTCTTGATTGCTTGAAAACCGTAAATCTTTTCGATGGACGTGTTAAAAGATGATATGAGCGGACTGTTAGGTTAATAATAATATTAATAAATTAAAATAAAAACTAAAGAAATTAAATAATTAATAAGCTGAAACAATCAAAACGTAGCTATTGCTTTCGGTTTTCACAAATAAATTAAAAAAAGTGCAAAGTTCGTACTTCATTTTGGGCCACTCGTGCTCAATTACTATTAAAGCTGGACAATTGAAAATACGTTAGAAATGTAGCCTCATTCGTCTACTTTCTTAGCTCTTTTTACAAATTTTTTGATAAATCTTGATCGAAACAAGATATTAGGTGCAAAAGCCGCAACGCACAATTTTGATTTCCAAATTAGGTTTTCGGGCCGATTTTTAACAGGCAACATTCGATTTTTCCAATATAAATCTATAGTTATCGATTTTGTTTGTTGATTTTAGTAATTTTGTGTTATAGAGGGCTTTAATTTCTATTTCAAATAGCCCCATATGCACATTGGAATATTTCAGATAGTATAGAGTGTCCCAAAAAATAAGTGTTAGAATGTCGCCAAAAATGGAAAAATTACGTTTTGCGGGCCACTTTGAGGTGGAAGAAAGCTACTGAAAATTCAAATTTTGCATTTTTTTAGCCTTTTGCCATTTTGCCCTTCTTTTATATGAAACTATATTTTTCAGAATCTGTGACAATCGAGTTCTTCTGAAAATTGCGACATCCCCTTGTGAAATTTGAAATGTTTTGTTTTTTGTCTGTAGCTTGTGGGAGATGTTATGAGGGGACCATTGGGAACTATAAGCTGGACCATTTAAAACGAAGTTACCGTTTACAGTTTTCGAAAAAATTGAAAAAAAGTGCAAAATTTTTACTTAACTTTTGGGCCACTCTTGCTCAATTACTGTTAAAACTGGACATTTGGAAATGGGTTAGAAATGTAGCCTCATTCTTCTGCTTTCTTAGCCCTTCTTATAGATTTTCCGATAAATCTTCATCAAACGGAGATAAATTTAGGTTTTCGGGTCGATTCAGGAGCCCCATATGTTTTAACAGGCAAATTTCGATTTTTGCAATGTATAGCTATAGTAATCGATTTTAGTAATTTTATGTTATAGAGGGCTTTAATTTCTATTTAAAATTGCCCCATATGCATAAGATCTATTTAAGTTAGTATAGAGTGTCCCAAAGATATGTGTTAGAATGTCGACAACAAGTGGAAAAATTACGATTTAAGCGCCATTTTGAAGTGGATGAAAGCTACTGAAAATTCCAATTTTGCATTTTATTTGCATAGTTTTGACCTTTCTATGATATGAACCAGAATCTGTGACAATCGAATTCGGCTGAAAATTTCGACATCCCTCTGTGAAATTTTCGAAAATATTTGTTTTTTGTCTATACCTTGAAAACGGTAAAACTTTTTGATATTCGTGTTAGAAGATGTTATGAGGGGATCGTTGAGGACTGTAAGCTTGACCATTCAGAACGAAGCTATCGATTACAGTTTTAGAAAAAAAATAAAAAAATGCAAAATTTGTACTTGCCACTCGTGCCACTCGTGCTCAATTACTATTCAAGCTGAACATTTGAAAGTGAGTTAAAAATGTAGCTTGGTTCTCCTTTCTTAGCTCTTTCTATAGATTTTCTGATAAATCCTCATCAAAACAAGATATTAGCTGTCAAAAGCCGCAACACACAGTGTTGAGGCTTCCAGTGTGTGAGTGTTGCAAAAAATAAGTGTTAGAATGTCGATAAAAAGTGGAAAAATTCCGTTTTAAAGGCCATTTTGAAGCAAAGAAAGTTACTGAGAATTCAAACTTTTCTTTTTTTTAAACGGTTTTGTCCCTTCTTGTATATGAAACTACATTTGCCAGAATCTGTGACAATTGAGTTCGGAGGAAATTTTTTAAAATTTTTGGTTTTTGTCTGTAGCTCGAAAACGGTTAAATTTTTGATATTTGTGTTAAGAGATGTTATGAGAAGACCTTTGAGGACTATAAGCTGGACTATTCAAAAGATAGCTACCGTTTACAGTTTTCGAAAAAAATTAAAAACACTGTAAAATTCATACTTTATTTTTGGGCCATTCGTGCTCAATTACTATTCAAGCTGAACATTTGAAAATGAGTTAAAAATGTAGCTTCGTTCTCCTTTCTTAGCTCTTTCTATAGATTTTCTGATAAATCCTCATCAAAACGAGATATTAGCTGTCAAAAGCCGTAACACACAGTGTTGAGGCTTCCAGTGTGTGAGTGTTGCAAAAAATAAGTGTTAGAATGTCGATAAAAAGTGGAAAAATTACGTTTTAAAGGCCATTTTGAAGCAAAGAAAGCTACTGAGAATTCAAACTTTTCTTTTTGTTAAACGGTTTTGTCCCTTCTTTCATATGAAACTACATTTGCCAGAATCTGTGACAATTGAGTTAGGAGGAAATTTTTTTAAATTTTTGTTTTTGTCTGTAGCTCGAACGGTTAAATTTTTGATATTTGTGTTATGAGATGTTATGAGAAGACCTTTGAGGACTATAAGCTGGACTATTCAAAAGATAGCCACCGTTTACAGTTTTCGAAAAAAATTAAAAACACTGTAAAATTCATACTTTATTTTTGGGCCACTCGTGCTCAATTACTATTAAAGCTGGATATTTGAAGATGCGTTAAAAGTGTAGCTTCGTTTTTCTTCTTTCTTAGCTCTTCTTATAGATTTTCCGAAAAATTTTCATCAAAAGGAGATATTAGCTGTCAATTGCCGAAATGCCTATTTTGATTCCCAAATTTAGGCCGATTCAGATGTTGCCCTATATGCTTTAACAGACCAATTTCGATTTTTACAATATAAATATATAGTAATCGATTTTATTCGTTGATTTTAGTAATTTTATGTTATAGAAGGCTTTAATTTCTATTTCAAATACCCCATATGCACAATTTAGATAGTATAGAGTGTCCCAAGAAATAAGTGTTAGAATGTCGACCAAAAGTAGAAAAATTATGTTTTAAGGGCCACTTTGAAGTGGAAGAAAGCTACTGAAAATTCAAATTTTGCATTTTTTTAAAATAGTATTGTCTCGTCTATCATATGAGACTGTATTTACCAAAATCTGTGACGAAAGAGTACGGCTGAAAATTTGGACTTCTTTTTCCCCTGTAAAGTTTTCTAAAATTTAGTTTTTTTTGCCTATAACTTGAAAACAGTAAAACTTTTTGATGTTTGTGTCAAGAGATGTTATGGGGGGACCGTTGAGGACCATAAGCTGGATCATCCAAAACAAAGCTATAGTTTACAGTTTTTGAAAAAAATGAAAAAGTGTGTAAAATTCTTACTTAATTTTTAGGCCACTCGTGCTCAATTACTATTAAAATTAGGAATTTGAAAATAGGGTAAAAATGTAGCTTCGTTCTTCCCTTTTCTCTAGCTCTTCTTATAAATTTTCCGATAGATCTTCATCAAAATGAGATATTAGTTGTCAATAACCGAAATGCACTATTTTGTTTCCCAAATTTAGGTTTTTGGGGCTATTCAAGAGCCCCATTATGTTTTAACAGGCAAATTTCATTTTTTCCAATACAAATCTATAGTATTCCATTTTATATAGTAGACACAGGGTTTTAGTATATTTATGTTATAGATGGCCTTAATTTATATTTCAGATAATATCGAGTGTCCCAAAAAATCAGTGTTACAATGTCGATAAAAAATTGGAAAAATTACGTTTCAAGCGCCATTTTGAAGTGAAAAGAAGGTATTCAAAATACCAATTTTGCCTTTTTCAGGTAGTTTTGTCCCCTCCGAGATATAACACACTATTTACCAGAATCTGTGACAGTCGAGTTCGGCTGAAAATGTCGACCACTTTGAAATGAAAAAAAAAATGAAAGAATAAAAATTTAAACGAATCGTATTAAAGAATAAGCCTAGAAAAATATGAACAATAAAAAAACAGCCAAAAAATAAAAATCTAAATTTAAAACTACGAAAAACATCCAAAGTAAAAAATCTGGAGCAATTGGGAAATTATAGAAAAAATATGTCCACCAGAGGCAGATATGTTCAGATAAGTATTCAAATCTTTCGGCGATGACTTTAGTCCACCTATAAACCATTCACTTATTATTGTCATCAAGTTAGCGTTGAAAATCTGACTTTGACATTTTTGATGCGATGAAAAGAGATAGGTATTGAAAAATTAAATATTTCAAAGATAACGAGATGACAAAAATAAGTGAATGAGGTATATAGAAAGAAGGCATGACATTTCATCAACTTCCCTCTTATATTATAGATTTTAATAATTTTTCGACCTAAATCCCGACCGCAGCACCGCCAGTACCGGCCATTGATAAGGCCTATTGGTGTCAGGTGACGCAAGAGCAATTCTAATTTATTTACCTATATATCGACCGGCTTGGAAATGTGCATATGAAGTTATCAGGCCGTGAAAATTTCCATAACGCCGATTGTGCGCAACTTTTCTTATATTACGTTACAGATTAAATAATTATTTCCAATCTCAGTCATGTGTGTTTATCTCGTTTTAGGATCTTGAATAACGTCGTTTTTTTTTGCCTCTTGCTGCTGGTGTCAAAACAGCGCAATTATTCCTACTATATCGACCGGAGGTCATTCAAATTCAAGAGGTGGGTATATACTAAATGACCTAATATACATAATGGAACGTCGCATGCAAATTCAAGCCGGCTAACATGTTTATCTTGGCGGCAAGAGACCAGAGAAAAAACAGGTAAAAATTCCTTCAGCACCTGTTATTTAGTTAGGAGTTTCCCGACCGTGTAATTACTCAAACCGTATGAACAGGAAATTACAAATTGAAACTCATAAAATTCGTGGAGAACATACACGGGGTCCGACGAAAATAAAAAGGGTGTTAATTCGTGCATTAAATGGGACGAGTTGATTCCGAAATGGGTGTGAAAGACACACCGAAGCAGAAGGAAAAAACCCAGATTTTTATCTAACAGATCTGCTAAATTGTTTTCTTTCGTTCGGCCATTATTATTATTTTTCACATCGTGACGCTTTGTATTGTTGCTAGTAGTAGTAGTACTCTAACTGGTTAAATTGATGATAAGATAATGGACACGTAAGAAGCTTATGGCCGTATTGTCGTTTGCGCGATCAGAGCCGGATAGGGCTCGTTTCTGATGGGCGCACCCATGGTACGGCCCCTGTATATACATTTAATGACACGTCTCGTAATGCACCTTATTTATAAATATGTATGTTTCTGCGTTATAAGTTATTTGAAATAATCACGACATGCTGTTGCTGCAGAAGGAGGAAGTACTTATACTCTGTCTGATACTATCAGGCAATTAGTTTTTCTTTTGAATTATTGTGATAATGCATTTATCAAATCAGCAAATGTAGAAGGACATCATGAGGGTGTTAATGCGATAAGCAAGCTAAATTGCTGGTGACAAGTAAGTCTCATACTTTCCTTTTTTCTTTTCCCATTAATAATGCATCTGAAGTTTTACAATAAATAAAAAAAAGAAACAAATTAATAAAAAATGTATGCGATCGCCGATTCCCTTGCAAAGTTGTATCTGAGGCAATATTTGAGTATCTAGATATTTTACTTACCATAAATATGTTGTATACTTAAAGAGATATCTAGATAGTTTTCGAACATTGAAATGTCATAAGCTTACTTACAAAATGGATGGATATACGTGTTTTTTAATAAAAGGTGTCCACCAGATATCTCGATATTTTGTGAGCTACTTAATTTTTTATATTCTGAGTATCTAGATATATAATACCACCGTAGTATTTCTAAGGAACATAGATATTTAGGCTATAATGAACTAATTCGCGTCACAGTACTTTTTAAAGTATCTAGATATTTACTTACCACAGATATGTCGTATATCTAGAGACATCTAGATAGTCCGTTTTTGAACATTGAAATGTCATAAGCACGAAGTACTTACAAAATGGATACATATATGTTTTTTTTTATTAAAAGGTGGCCACCAGGTATCTAGCTATTTCGGCCGCTACTGCAGTTTTTCATATATTTCAATGTTTATATTCTGAGTATCTTGATATGTAATCCGTAGTATTTCTAAAGAACATAGATATTTAGGCATTAATGTACAAATTTACATCACAGTACTTTTTAAAGTATCTATATATTTTACTTACCATAGATATGTCGTATATCTAGAGACATCTAGATAGTCCGTTTTTGAACATTGAAATGTCATAAGCATGAAGTACTTACAAAATGGATAGATATACGTATTTCTTAATAAAAGGTGTCCACCAGATATCTAGATTCAGTTTTTCATGCATTTAAATGTCTATATTCTGAGTATCTAGATATGTAATCCACCGTAGTATTTCTAAGGAACATAGATATTTAGGCATTAATGTACGAATTAGCGTCACAGTACTTTTTAAAATATCTAGATATTTTAATTACCCATATATATTTTAATTATTTATGTCATATATCTAAAGAGATATCTAGATAGTGTGTTTTCGAACACTGAAGTGGCGTAAGCATGAAGTACTTACAAAATGGATAGATTTACGTATTTCTTAATAAAAGGTGTCCACCTGATATCTAGATATTTAGGCAGCTTTTCATATATTTAAATGTTTATATTTTGAGTATCTAGATAAATAATACCAACGTAGTATTTCTAAGAACATAGATATTTAGACATTAATGAACGAATTTGTGTCACAGTACTTTTTAAAGTAAGTAGGTATTTTACTTACCACAGATTTGCCGTATATCTAAAGGAACATCTAGATAGTCCATTTTCGAACATTGAAATGTCATAAGCACGAAGTACTTACAAAATGGATATATATACGTGTTTTTTAATAAAAGGTGTCCACCAGATATCTAGATATTTTGGCAGCTACTGCAGTTTTTCATATATTGAAGTGTTGATATTTTGAGTATCTAGATATATAATACCACCGTAGTATTTCTAAGGAACATAGATATTTAGGTAATAATGAACGATTTCGCGTCATAGTACTTTTTAAAGTATCCAGATATTTTAATTTGAATAGATATATTTTATATATAAAGAGACATTTTGATAGTCTGTTTTCCAACACTGAAATGTCATAAGGATGAAGTACTAACAAAATGGATAGATATACGTATATCTTAATAAAAGGTGTCCACCAGATATGTATATACAGTATCTAGATATGTAATCCACCGTAGGTAGTATTTCTAAGGAACATAGATATTCAGGTATTAATAAACGAATTCGCGTCACAGTATCTAGATATTTTATTTAGCATATATATGTTGTATATCTAAAGAGACATCTTGATAGTCTGTTTTCGATAAGCATGAAGTACTTACAAAATACATGGATATACGTATTTCTTAATAAAAGGAGTTCATCAGATATCTAGATATTTTGGGAGCTACTGCAGTTTTTCATATATTTAATTGTTTATATTCTGAGTATCTAGATATATAACACCACCCTAGTTTTTCTATTAAACATTAATGAACGACTTTGCGTCATAGTACCTACTCTTTTAAAGTATCTAGATATTTTACTTACCATAGATATGTTGAATATACAAAGAGACATCTTGATAGTCTGTTTTCTAACACTGAAATGTCTTAAGCATGAAGTAATTACAAAATGGATGGATATACGTATTTCTTATTAAAAGGTGTCCACCAGATATCTGGATAATTTGGCAGCTGCTGCAGTTTTTCATATATTTAAATGTTTATATTCTGAGTATCTAGATATATAATACCGCCGTAGTTTTTCTAAGGAAAGTAGATATTTAGGAATTAATGAACGAATTCGCGTCACAGTACTTTTTAAAGTATCTAGATATTTTACTTTGCATAGATACATTGTATATATAAAGAGACATCTTGATAGTCTCTTTTCTAACACTGAAATGTCATCAGCATGAAGTACTTACAAAATGGATAGATATACGTATTTCTTAATGAAAGGTGTCCACCAGATAACTAGATTAAGTTTTTCATGCATTTAAATCTCTATATTCTGAGTATATAGATATGTAATCCACCGTAATATTTCTAAGGAACATAGATATTTAGGCATTAATGTACGAATTAGCGTCACAGTACTTTTTAAAATATCTAGATATTTTACTTACCATAGATATGTCATATATCTAAAGAGATATCTATATAGTGTGTTTTCGAACACTGAAATGGCGTAAGCATGAAGTACTTACAAAATGGATAGATTTACGTATTTCTTAATAAATGGTGTCCACCAGATATCTAGATATTTAGGCAGTTTTTCATATATTTAAATGTTTATATTTTGAGTATCTAGATAAATAATACCAACGTAGTATTTCTAAGAACATAGATATTTAGACATTAATGAACGAATTTGTGTCACAGTACTTTTTAAAGTAAGTAGGTATTTTACTTACCACAGATTTGCCGTATATCTATAAAGACATCTAGATAGTCCATTTTCGAACATTGAAATGTCATAAGCACAAAGTATTTAGAAAATGGATAGATATACGTGTTTTTTAATAAAAGGTGTCCACCAGATATCTAGATATTTTGGCAGCTACTGCAGTTTTTCATATATTGGAGTGTTGATATTTTGAGTATCTAGATATATAATACCACCATAGTATTTCTAAGGAACATAGATATTTAGGCATTAATGAACGATTTCGCGTCATAGTACTTTTTAAAGTATCCAGATATTTTAATTTGCGTAGATATATTTTATATATAAAGAGACATTTTGATAGTCTGTTTTCTAACACTGAAATATCATAAGCATGAAGTACTAACATAATGGATAGATATACGTATTTCTTAATAAAAGGTGTCCACCAGATATCTAGGTTTTTTGGCAGCTGCTGCAATTTTTCATATATTTAAATTTTTATATTCTGGGTATCTAGATATGTAATCCACCGTAGTTAGTATTTCTAAGGAACATAGATATTTAGGCATTAATAAACGAATTCGCGTCACAGTATCTAGATATTTTATTTAGCATATATATGTTGCATATCTAAAGAGAAATCTTGATAGTCTGTTTTCGATAAGCATGAAGTACTTACAAAATACATGGATATACGTATTTCTTAATAAAAGGAGTTCATCAGATATCTAGATATTTTGGGAGCTACTGCAGTTTTTCATATATTTAATTGTTTATATTCTGAGTATCTAGATATATAACACCACCCTAGTTTTTCTATTAAACATTAATGAACGACTTTGCGTCATAGTACCTACTCTTTTAAAGTATCTAGATATTTTACTTACCATAGATATGTTGTATATACAAAGAGACATCTTGACAGTCTGTTTTCTAACACTGAAATGTCTTAAGCATGAAGTGATTACTATTTCTTATTAAAAGGTGTCCACCAGATATCTGGATAATTTGGCAGCTGCTGCAGTTTTTCATATATTTAAATGTTTATATTCTGAGTATCTAGATATATAATACCGCCGTAGTTTTTCTAAGGAAAGTAGATATTTAGGAATTAATGAACGAATTCGCGTCACAGTACTTTTTAAAGTATCTAGATATTTTACTTTGCATAGATACGTTGTATATGTAAAGAGACATCTTGATAGTCTCTTTTCTAACACTGAAATGTCTTAAGCATGAAGTACTTACAAAATGTATGGATATACGTATTTCTTAATGAAAGGTGTCCACCAGATAACTAGATTAAGTTTTTCATGCATTTAAATCTCTATATTCTGAGTATATATTTATGTAATCCACCGTAATATTTCTAAGGAACATAGATATTTAGGCATTAATGTACGAATTAGCGTCACAGTACTTTTTAAAATATCTAGATATTTTACTTACCATAGATATGTCATATATCTAAAGAGATATCTATATAGTGTGTTTTCGAACACTGAAATGGCGTAAGCATGAAGTACTTACAAAATGGATAGATTTACGTATTTCTTAATAAAAGGTGTCCACCAGATATCTAGATATTTAGGCAGCTTTTCATATATTTAAATGTTTATATTTTGAGTATCTAGATAAATAATACCAACGTAGTATTTCTACGAACATAGATATTTAGACATTAATGAACGAATTTGTGTCACAGTACTTTTTAAAGTAAGTAGATATTTTACTTACCACAGATTTGCCGTATATCTAAAAAGACATCTAGATAGTCCATTTTCGAACATTTAAATGTCATAAGGACAAAGTACTTAGAAAATGGATAGATATACGTGTTTTTTAATAAAAGGTGTCCACCAGATATCTAGATATTTTGGCAGCTACTGCAGTTTTTCATATATTGGAGTGTTGATATTTTGAGTATCTAGATATATAATACCACCATAGTATTTCTAAGGAACATAATTATTTAGGCATTAATGAACGATTTCGCGTCATAGTACTTTTTAAAGTATCCAGATATTTTAATTTGCATAGATATATTTTATATATAAAGAGACATTTTGATAGTCTGTTTTCTAACACTGAAATATCATAAGCATGAAGTACTAACATAATGGATAGATATACGTATTTCTTAATAAAAGGTGTCCACCAGATATCTAGGTTTTTTGGCAGCTGCTGCAATTTTTAATATATTTTAATTTTTATATTCTGGGTATCTAGATATGTAATCCACCGTAGTTAGTATTTCTAAGGAACATAGATATTTAGGCATTAATAAACGAATTCGCGTCACAGTATCTAGATATTTTATTTAGCATATATATGTTGTGTATCTAAAGAAACATCTTGAAAGTCTGTTTTCGATAAGCATGAAGTACTTACAAAATGCATGGATATACGTATTTCTTAATAAAAGGTGTCCACCAGATATCTAGATATTTTGGGAGCTACTGCAGTTTTTATATATTTAATTGTTTATATTCTGAGTATCTAGATATGTAACACCACCCTAGTATTTCTATTAAACATTAATGATCGACTTTGCGTCATAGTACCTACTCTTTTAAAGTATCTAGATATTTTACTTACCATAGATATGTTGTATATACAAAGAGACATCTTGACAGTCTGTTTTCTAACACTGAAATGTCTTAAGCATGAAGTAATTACAAAATGGATGGATATACGTATTTCTTATTAAAAGGTGTCCACCAGATATCTGGATAATTTGGCAGCTGCTGCAGTTTTTCATATATTTAAATGTTTATATTCTGAGTATCTAGATATATAATACCGCCGTAGTTTTTCTAAGGAAAGTAGATATTTAGGAATTAATGAACGAATTCGCGTCACAGTACTTTTTAAAGTATCTAGATATTTTACTTTGCATAGATACGTTGTATATATAAAGAGACATCTTGATAGTCTCTTTTCTAACACTGAAATGTCATAAGCATGAAGTACTTACAAAATGGATAGATATACGTATTTCTTAATGAAAGGTGTCCACTAGGTAACTAGATTAAGTTTTTCATGCATTTAAATCTCTATATTCTGAGTATATAGATATGTAATCCACCGTAATATTTCTAAGGAACATAGATATTTAGGCATTAATGTACGAATTAGCGTCACAGTACTTTTTAAAATATCTAGATATTTTAATTACCATAATTATGTCATATATCTAAAGAGATATCTAGATAGTGTGTTTTCGAACACTGAAGTGGCGTAAGCATGAAGTACTTACAAAATGGATAGATTTACGTATTTCTTAATAAAAGGTGTCCACCAGATATCTAGATATTTAGGCAGCTTTTCATATATTTAAATGTTTATATTTTGAGTATCTAGATAAATAATACCAACGTAGTATTTCTAAGAACATAGATATTTAGACATTAATGAACGAATTTGTGTCACAGTACTTTTTAAAGTAAGTAGGTATTTTACTTACCACAGATTTGCCGTATATCTAAAGGAACATCTAGATAGTCCATTTTCGAACATTGAAATGTCATAAGCACGAAGTACTTACAAAATGGATATATATATATACGTGTTTTTTTTTACTGTTTACTGCAGTTTTTCATATATTGAAGTGTTGATATTTTGAGTATCTAGATATATAATACCACCGTAGTATTTCTAAGGAACATAGATATTTAGGTAATAATGAACGATTTCGCGTCATAGTACTTTTTAAAGTATCCAGATATTTTAATTTGCATAGATATATTTTATATATAAAGAGACATTTTGATAGTCTGTTTTCTAACACTGAAATATCATAAGCATGAAGTACTAACATAATGGATAGATATACGTATTTCTTAATAAAAAGTGTCCACCAGATATCTAGGTTTTTTGGCAGCTGCTGCAATTTTTCATATATTTAAATTTTTATATTCTGGGTATCTAGATATGTAATCCACCGTAGTTAGTATTTCTAAGGAACATAGATATTTAGGCATTAATAAACGAATTCGCGTCACAGTATCTAGATATTTTATTTAGCATATATATGTTGTATATCTAAAGAGAAATCTTGATAGTCTGTTTTCGATAAGCATGAAGTACTTACAAAATGCATGGATATACGTATTTCTTAATAAAAGGTGTCCACCAGATATCTAGATATATTGGGAGCTACTGCAGTTTTTCATACATTTAATTGTTTATATTCTGAGTATCTAGATATGTAACACCACCCTAGTATTTTTAGTAAACATTAACGAACGACTTCGCGTCATAGTACCTACTTTTTAAAGTATCTAGATATTTTACTTACCATAGATATGTTGTATATATAAAGAGACATCTTGACAGTCTGTTTTCTAACACTGAAATGTCATAAGCATGAAGTACTTACAAAATGGATGGATATACGTATTTATTTATAAAAGGTGTCCACCAGATATCTGGATAATTTGGCAGTTGCTGCAGTTTTTCATAGATTTAAATGTTTATATTCTGAGTATCTAGATATGTAATACAACCGTAGTATTTCTAAGGAACATTAATGAACGAATTCTCGTCACAGTACCTACTTTTTTAAGTATCTAGATATTTTGCTTACCATAGATATGTCGTAAATCTAAAGAGACATCTAGAAGGTCTGTTTTCGAGCATTGAAATGTCATAAGCATGAAGTGCTTACAAAATGGATTGCTATACGTATTTCTTAATAAAAGGTGTCCACCAGATATCTAGATATTTTGGGAGCTACTGCAGTTTTTCATATATTTAATTGTTTATATTCTGAGTATCTAGATATATAATACCGCCGTAGTATTTCTAAGGATAGTAGATATTTAGGAATTAATTAACGAATTCGCGTCACAGTACTTTTTAAAGTATCTAGATATTTTACTTTGCATAGATATGATGTATATAAAAAGAGACATCTTGATAGTCTGTTTTCTAACACTGAAATGTCATGTAAGCATGAAGTACTTACAAAATGGATAGATTTACGTATTTCTTAATAAAAGGTGTCCACCAGATATCTAGATATTTAGGCAGTTTTTCATATATTTAAATGTTTATATTTGTATTGTGTTTATATATTTTTGTGTTTTTTAATAAAATATATCGACAAGATATCTAGATATTTTGGCAGCTACTGCAGTTTTTCATATATATCAGTGTTGATATTGTTAGTATCTAGATATATAATACCACCGTATTATTTCTAAGGAACATAGATATTTAGCCATTAATGCACGAATTCGAGTCACAGTACTTTTTAAAGTAGATAGTCTCTTTTTGAACATTAAAATATCTTAAGCATGAAGTACTTATAAAGTGGATAGATATACGTATTTCTTAATAAACGGTGTCCACCAAATATCTAGATATTTTTTCAGGTACTACAGTTTTTGAATCATTCAAGAAATGTCATATGCATGAAGTACAAAATGGATAGATATATGTGTTTTTTAATAAAATGTGTCCACCAAATATCTAGATATTTGGGCAGCTACTGCAGTTTATCATATATTTGAGTGTTGATATTGTGAGTATCTAGATATATAATACTACCGTAATATATCTAAGGAACATAGATATTTAGCCATTAATGAACGAATTCGCGTCACAGTACTTTTTAAAGTATCTAGATATTTTACTTACCGTCATGTCATAAGCATGAGGTACTTTAAAAATGAATGGATATCTAGATATTTGGGCAGCTACTGCAGTTTTTCATATATTTAAATACCACTAAGCTCACCACAGTCGAGTCAGTCAACGTCGAGAAGCACGGGTGATCACTTCGCCCATTGCCCTATTGCCTTTGTAAATGTCTGCCGCAGCTGTAGAATCGGAAAACGACCGGAAGAAATTTTATTGGACCATGGCTTCAAAGCTCGGAAAACACTTTAGATTGTAAAGTGCCTTTTATTTTATTTGATGTATAATTGGGGATATTATTGTGGGATGGTTATTCTATCGGTCCTTCTACAATTGGGAGTTTCGGTGGGACGCATGCTGATGGAATATCACTTTTTTGGTTAAAATTTCTTAAATCTTAGGATTTAAGAAATTACTTGTGACTCCACTTGTGACTACTTGTGACTCCACCACCTCGAAATTGCATCTTCGGCTGTTACTTTTCCACATGTTCCATTAGAAGTACAGTTCTTTCGGTTTTGCAATTTTACGTCTTCTTAATTACACTTGTTCCTCAACATTTTCATCTACTTTATTTGGGTTACACGGTAAATTTTACTGTAAACAGCCTTCATCTTCCACCCTTTTCAAGTTTGGTGCTTTCTTCAATAAAACTCTTAAGGCCTCTACTTCTTCACCCTCTGGTGTTTGTAATTAATTTATTAAAATTTCTCTCTTAACAAATCTATGTTCTTAAGTTCTTTTTTATTTTTGTAAGGTGTTCTTTGCAATAGACTTTTTTCGAAGTTTTTTTTCTTGGTTTTGACCTTTTTCTCCCTCTTCTTCAAATCGACGTCGATAATGGGAACGAGATCTATTTCGCCCTCTTGTTTTGGCAATTTTTTCTATTGTTTCCTCAGGCTGCGCTGGCTAAGAGATTTTAATCACATCCCCGTCTTCCTCATTTTTTACCCGTTTAAGTTTAAATTCTTGGGATTCTTTGTCGTAGATTTTTCTTCTGTTGAATCCTTCGGTTCCTTCTTTCCAAGGCTTTGCTATATTCTTTTCGATAGTTATATTCTCGGGTTCAGTCTTTCAGGTTTCTCTGGCTTTGTTTTCTTCTTTTTCTTTACATATTTTTCATTCCAAGTCAAATAGCTCAAAACTTGTACTCTCAACCCTGACCTTGGTAGTTGGGGGGGGGGGGGGGGGGAAAGCACGCATCATTATTTCAGGCGGAGCCCCAATGTCATTAAAATAGCCAGGTCGATAAGCGATCAAAACTAGACAAACAAAAATATAAAAATATATTCGGAGAGTCAAAGCACTTAACTCCAGATGGACCTCTTCGAGAAATCTCTGGGGATTTTGAAACATACTGAACCACCTTGGTGAGCATAATACGCTAATCTTGGTCTGGATTTCAGGTCACAGAGGCCTTGAGGGCAATGAAGTCGCCGATTCAGTTGCCAAGAAAGCCTGAATCGGTCTCGGGTATCGCAAGAGAGGTATCGAGGAGGGCAGTAATCCAGATGGCGGAAGAACAGACCGATTGTTACTAGATTGATACCCCGGGCCTTGTTCAATACAAGGACCCTGAGAGAAAAGGACAAAATACCTGCTAAATCTCGACAGAAAACAGCTCAAACCCCCACATGTTTTTCGTATTTATTTTTGTATTTGATGGAATTATATTTAAAGGCACCGTTCCGACTGAATTGTTGGTTTTTGACATGGCTCCGTCCAGATAAGACCCACGTCCTCCGCTTTACACTTCCAGGGAATATTAATTAGAAAAGATTAGCTCTGGAATGTTCCCCCTGAGCCCCTGATAAAAACCAATCAGCAAGTATAAACACATTTCCCTGCAGAGGGCAGTGGTCTTCCGGGGCCCGTTTGAAACTCCATCGCCCCGGATTATGCTTACACATCCACGTATATGCATGCACGGAACGCCTCGGGCGACCCGGAAATTGGCCCCCGATATTCCGCCAGACCGTACAAACAACGCTTTATTGATGGGGTAATACATTTTCATAGTAAATATTTGCTTATTTCCTTGAAGAATTGCCCATGTATACGGAATACCTTTTTGACTTCTTCAGGTCACGCTCTAAAGTTGAAACAAGGCGAGTACTCTTATTATTTGTCATGCTTCAATGCACTATACGTATTGTACAAATTCCCATCCGTTGTTGGTTGATTAGACCCAGCATTGACGTTCTCGTCTTATCGGCGTACACAGATTACCAATTACCTTCATGGTTAACGCAGTTGGGACACCATGTGCCTATCAGCTTGGTAGGTAAACTTTTAAACGTACTGTCGACTAGTGACAACATTTAGATATTTGTTTTTTATTTATTACAGTCCACCTGTATAAATTAGTCACGCTCTTGGCTCGACATGTTTCGCTTTTCACTGGAACACCGTTATCACGAAACATGATTCATTGCCGTACCCATTGGGGAAAATTGTTTTATTTTGCAGCGAATTTGGGGCTTAAATTGATTTCGCCACCAACAACTCGACTTTCAAACACGAGGCAGTTTATTGGTGCCAATCAAGGCAAGCCTAATAGATCTAATGCCTCATCATGCAATAACAATATAGATACATACCATTTAAATAAGTTAACAAGGTGGTATAATGTATACTTTGAATTTACATATGCTTGTGTATTAATTAAGAGTATCTTATCAGGAACCCGCCGAGCAATTTCTCACAAACAACAAATTAATGTGAGGGCCCCTTTAATTGGTCTATTAAGGTGATACCGGGGTAATTTATGGAAAGTCGTTAGGAATAAGTAGCTTCGGATAGTTCCACTTTTTAAATTTTACGAGATTACCAACACGCGAATACTATTGTTATGATAACGACCATTGGGTGCCAAGTGTGAAAGGGAAATTTGCATAAAGCTCCATCTGAAAATCTTGAAACCGGGCAATTAAAATTGTGGACAAATACGAGAATTCTCCACTTGGAAAGCGCCATATTAAAATTCTTTTCAGGCAGTATTAGTGACCGTCAAAATTTATTCATGAAGCTACCGGTATTACGCCTCGCCTCGACCGAACTATACATCTATTACGAGAGATTAAGGCGACTTTAATATTCAGAACTTGTCTTTCTAGGTCTAATCTGTATTGTTATTGATTTTCTTGTCTTCATAACCGAAACCTGACACTGTATTATGCTGACGCTTAATAGCGTTTTTTATTGCTTACGAGCGGGACTGATTATAATTTCAAATCGATAAGTTGCTTTAGCTGAAAACGTCTTTGTCATGTGCAGTTTTACAACTATCTTTGGATACCTTGCGGTTGTAAATCTAGTACTTTACTGTTCATGACCTGATGACACTTGAGAGTAGCGGAAATGTTAAAACGTCTACCCCTATCAGGGTTCCCATTTGTGATATAATGTTTGTGATTATGAGAAGAACCTAAAACCAAAATTTGATATTTCTAGATTTAATCATTCCTAAAATTTTTGGGACACCCTATACTATCCACAACAGAAATCAAAACTCTATTTATCATAAAGCTGCTCGAATTAACGCAATAAATTAACTGATATAGATTTACATGCTAAAATTTAAAAATTCGATTTTACAGCAATTTTTGAGGCACCCTATACTATTCAATGCAGCATTTTGCAGCATCTTTCTGGGACACCCTGTACTATCTAAAACGTAAATATCTATGAAACTACTAGAACCAAGGAATAAAATACATTACTATTGAGTTATATGGAAAAAGTCGATCTTTCCTTCTTTCTTTCAAAAACCTAAATTTGGATATCAAAATCGTGCATTGCGGTCTTTAACAGCTTATACCTCGTTTTGCTGAAGATTTATCTGAAAATCTATAAGAAGAGCTAAGAAAGTAGAAGAAGAGGGCAACACGTAGAGCCGATTCTAAGAGATCTATCTAGACTAGTAACCGAGCACAGGTGGCCCAAAAATTAAATACACATTTTGCATATGTTTTTTAATTTTTTTCAAAAACCGTGAAAGGCAGCTTCGTTCTGATTGGTGTATCTGATAGTCCTCAATGACCTCTTCAGACAACATATTAACCTGCATATTAAGAAACCTTACCGTTTCCAAGATAAAGAGAAAAATGTGAAAATTAAAAAAATTTCAAAGGGAGGTAATTCAAAATTTCGGCCAAATTCGATTGTCATAGATTTTATCAAGAATAGTCTCATATGAAAGGGAGAAAAAAAAGATGTAAAAAATATGCAAAATTGGAATTTTCAAGAACTTCCTTTCCCTTCAAAAAGGGCGCCCAGAAACGTAATTTTTCCACCTTTTATTGGCATTCTAAGACATATCTATGTAATTCGAAAAATAAACATGATATAAAGATACCATTGACAGCAGTCGATAGAGAATTCACGGCCACTTATTATCAGCACATTCGCATTATCAGCTAATTGTGTTGTTCTAAGTTTCTAATTTCTTAAGTTTCCAGAGATGTTCCTATTTAATTTATAGGAATTACCTCCCCCCCCCCCTCTCCCGCACATACCACCAGACCGACCACGTTTTTGGAAAGCCCATTCATGTCTCGACATACGCGCAATTCTCAAGAATCCGGTGAAATTAATAGTTCAAAAGTTGTAAGCGTCAGAACCTAAAAAAAAATACCAAATATCTGCAACCAAAACGTCTGAGGAAGTTCGGATATAATAGTGTTCATCGGACATTGAGATATTGAATTTTCGACAAATTACAAAATGTTTTATACAAATTTGGCTCTCGTTTTGGATTGCCGATTCATAGTAGAACAATTGTTGCAAACGTTCATCAATTAAATTTTGTGAAAGAAACATCAAAATAGAACTGATTTGCCACTATAACTCTCAGAGGTCAATCTAAAGAAGCCCACTTTATAATAGCATTAATAGAATTACGCATTTTCACATTTCAGATTGTCTGGCAACTTACAACTTTGATATATTGATAAGTAAAATCCAGGGCGAGCTTTATTGAATAAAGCTTCAAGCAATTTAAAATGGCAGAATATTGAAGGTGGACTGAAGGTGGACTGTAAGGACTCTGTAAGAGGGCAAAGTGCGAGTTGAAATTCTTAATCAATATTGATTTTTTATAGCTAAATAAAACCGTGATTTATTCATTAAAACCTCAAGGTTGATTAATTATTAACGATGGGGTCCTAGGGCCTAATTTCAAGAAATTAGTTTTGATTGATTCGACGTGTGGATATCAATAAATTTAATAATTTAGAAGCACGATTTATTGATAAGTAGAATCAAGATGCCCCTATATTCAATAAATCTTCAAGCATTTTGAAATGGGAGAAATATTAAAAGTGGATACCAATAATACAAAGCTTTAAGCTTTTTGTGGTTTCTTAAATTATTGAAGTAGAGCGCAAAATGCAAGTCGAAATCCTTAATCTGTATTAAGGTTTTGTATTGCTGAATCAAAACCTTGATGTATTGATAAAATTCACAAGTTTGATTAATTATCGACACTGTAAGGCCTAATTTAAAAAAAAGTAGTCGTGGTTCGATACGTGGATATCAATAAATTAGAAGCGTGATTCACTGAGTATAATTTAGATAGAGTTGTATTCAATAGCAGGCAATTTACAATTGAAGTTGTATTATATTGCTAAAAAATTATAAGCTTGTGTGGTTTCTTAATTATCGAAGAATAGTGCAAAGTGTGGATTAATATTATGAATTTATTTTGAAGTTTTGATCTCCGAATTATAACACCTTGATTTATTGATTAAAATTCACAAATTTTTTTAATTATTGTCAATCGCCATTTCTGACCTAATTTAAAAAAAATTGCCTTGAAGAAAAGCAATTTATTGATATGTAAAATATAGAAACAGCTATATTCAATAAAGCTTCAAGCAATTTAAGATGCAAGAATCATTAAAGACTGTAATACTTACCACAAAATTGTAAGATTTTTTGTGATTTTTTATTGAATACTAGCACAAAGTACGAGTTAAACTCCTTAATATGTTTTGAACATTTTTTATTGTTAAATCAAAACCTTGATTTATTGATTAAAATTTATTGACGTGTGGATAACTAAAAAAATAAAATTGTGTTTAATAGAGCGAGCTGTATTCAATAGCGATTCAAGCAACATATGAATTAAAAAAGGTGGATTGTAAAGCTACCAAATTGTACGGTCTCTTATTGCAGAATAACCCAACAATCGAGGCTTGCATTAATAAAAAAAGAATAAGCTTTTCTGCGTTTCTTAAATTATGGAGAAAGAGCGCAAAAGTTGAAATTTTTAATCTATATTCAGGTATTTTATCGCTAAATTAAAAACTTAATTTTTTTGCCTAAAGTTTTTTCGCACTAATTTCAGAAAATTAGTTTCGAATTGGCGATTCATGGCAGATCAATTGTTGCAAACATTCATCAATTAAATTTTGTGAAAGAAACATCAAAATGGAACTGATTTGTCACTATAACTCTCAGAGAAGATCAATAGGAGCACTAAAGAGATCCATTTTCTAATAGAATTAGTAGCATCACGCATTTTCACATTTCAAATTGTTGGGCAACTCACAACTTTGATTTATTGATAAGTATAATCCAAGGCGAGCTTTATTGAATAAAGCTTCAAGCAATTTAAAATGGCAGAATATTGAAGGTGGACTGAAGGTGGACTGTAAGGACTGTGTAAGAGGGCAAAGTGCGAGTTGAAATTCTTAATCAATATTCATTTTTTTATAGCTAAATAAAACCGTGATTTATTGATTAAAAATCTCAGGGTTGATTAATTATTGACGATGCTGTCCTAGGGGCTAATTTCAAGAAATTTGTCTTTATTGATTCTACATCTGGATATCAATAAATTTAATAAATCCGAAGCATAATTTATTGATAAGCAAAATCTAGATGCACCTATATTCAATAAATCTTGAAGCTTTTTGAAATGGGATAAATATTAAAAGTGGATACCAATAATACAAAACTTTAAGCTTTTTTTGGTTTCTTAAATTATTGAAGTCAAAAAGTAAAATTTTTAAAGAAGTGCGCAAAGTGCGAGTTGAAATTCTTAATTTATAATGATTTTTCTATAGCTAAATAAAACCGTAATTTATTGATTAAAATTCTCAAGGTTGATTAGTTATCGACGATGGTGTCTTAGGGCCTAATTTCAAGAAGTTTGTCTATATTGATTCTACATGATGATAATGTATTGCGTCCCCTCAATTAACAGATGTAATGGTTTTGCAGGTTTAGGACAAACAAAACTCCCTTGTCGCTTGAATAAAGTCCAACTTTTCAACGTTTAATTTACTTCTTCTTCAGGGCTATACTCGGCGACAAAAGATGACGTCAATAAACAAAATTACATCCATGATGCACGTCACACATTATTACGCACTCGAGCACCATCAGAGCACTAATATCGTTCAGCACAAGGAGAGGATGTAATTTTTAGAGGATGTAATTGCATCCTTTGTCGCTGAGTATAGCCCTGAAGAAGACATAAATTATATATCGAAACGTTGGCTTTTATTCAGAGGACAAGGGAGTTTTATTTGTCCTAAACCTGCAAAACCATTACATTTATTGATTCTGCAGCTGGATATCAACAAATTTAATAAATCGGAAGCATGATTTATTGATAAGTAAAATCAAGATGCCCCTATATTCAATAAATCTTCAAGCATTTTGAAATGCGAGAAATATTAAAAATGAATATCAATAATTCAAAACTTTAAGCTTTTTGTGGTTTCTTAATTTATTGAAGTAAATGCGCAAAATGAGAGTTGAAATCCTTCATCTATATTAAGGTTTTGTATTGTTGAATCAAAACCTTCTTTTATTGATAAAATTCTCAAGTTTGATTAATTATTGACACTGGTCATTTAAGGCCTAATTTATGTGATTTGATATAAATAAATTAGAAGCGTGATTTACAATTGAAGGTGGATTGTATTATCAAAAAATTATACGCTTGTCGTAGTTTCTTAAATATCGAGGAATAGCGAAAAGATTGGATTAATATTCTAATGTTTTAATCTCCGAATTAAAACACCTTAATTTATTGATTAAAATTTACAAGTTTTGTTATTTATTGTCAATCGCCATTTCTGAAGCAATTTCAAAAACTTTGCATTCAATTCACAATTTTATATAACTATATTTGAAAAGCAATTTATTGATATGTAAAATATAGAATCAGCCATATTTAATAAAGCTTGCAAGAATCATGGCAGGGAGTCTTTAATACTTACTACAAAATTATGAGGTTTTTTGTGTTTTTTTAAATTATTAAAGAGTATCGCTATCAAAACCTTGATTTATTGATTAAAAATCCTTTAAGTGTGGATAACTAAAAAATCAAAATGTGTTTAATAGAGCGAGCTGTATTCAAAAACGATTTAAGCAACCTAAGATTTTAAAAAGGGTGATAGTAGAGCTGCCAAAATGTAAGATTTTTGTGGTTTCTTATTGCAGAATAACCCAACATGCGAGTTGATATTGTGAATCTGTATTGAGGTTTTATATCCCTAAATCAAAACCTTGATTTATTGAATACAATTTACCAGTTTATTTAATTATTGACAATAGTCATTTATAGTCTTACTTGAAACAAATATACAAATTACACTTGAAACGACATGTGGATGACAATAAATTATATAAATAAGCAACATGGTTTATTGATAGGTGAAATTATTGAAAAAGAGCGTAGAAGTTAAAATTTTTATTCTATATTCAGGTATTTTCTTGCTTCATCATGTTGATAACAATAAATTACAAGGGTAATTTACTGATTCTAAAATCGTTTTTCAAAAGGATAATTTTCATTTAATTAATTAGTCTCTATAAAAAACTATCTGACCTATTATAGGGGTCAGTTCCAGGAGTTAAAATAATTTTGATATCACAAAAGTTCTAGATTTGAAACAAGGATTAATTTTTTAAACTAACGGTAATGTTGCCTGTAACGTTTTTGTGTATAAACTTTTAATATTTTTTGTTTTTTTGCAGTAAAATCTCTTTTGTTACTTGGTTTATTGATGGTAACATTTTTGTTTTAATTTATTGATTATCTTTTACTACATACTATCCTACTTCAATAAATCACGATTATTTACCTGTGATTCGCAGTGTATACATTAGTAAACTATAAATATTATTTGTTTTATGAACTAGTTCTTTTTCAGAAAATCAAACTGCAAAAATGCTCTTTTACGTCTTAATCACTGCAGATTTCGTACATTAGATATTGATTCAAACTCATTCAGCTCATTTCATCAACTTTCCGACAAAGTCTTCGGGTGAAGATAATTTACCATTATTAGATCGCTGATCCAGATAACTGATACTCGTTAATTTAACGATATACATCAACATTTGTCTCAATTAATTTTTTGTCTCAATCAATTGAAAATCACACGTATAAAATGGTTTGAAATAAATCGTGGAAAGCATTTAGTTTCTTACATGCAGTTGTGGCTACATTCTTTCTTAACAAAGTTATAGAATTATTGAAGATTATTCACATTTAGACATAAGTAACAAAACCTGAGTGACTTTTTACGCTTAATAATATAAATCAATAAAATCAAAACCGCGATTTTTAATATCGAGGAAATTCTCATAAAGCAAAAACAATTTTATTTCACGGGTTTATCGATAATATCATCTGTTTCTTAACCTTGACAAGCTCAGTTTCCACCCAATTCTTTCGACGAACAAAAAACTTATTGATTATACATTGAAACCTCACTGATAAAGTTGCTACGAAACCAAGTTTTTAACCATTGTCCCTTTTTGGTTACTGAATTAAAACCTCGATTTATTGATTAAAAACAAAAAATGAATATGAACCTCTATGAAGCAAGAATATTAAAAATAAAATTGCTTCTGCTTTGCATTTGCTTTTTTTACACTGATTCAATTTCTTACAGAGAAACTATTCAATACTCAGTTAAAAAAATCTGAACCATTCTGGTTCATTAAATTCATTGAATGAATCGTTTAATTTAATTTCGTTCATTTACTAAATCGGAACTCTTATTTATTGAATAAAAGGAAAAAGTATGACTGATTGCGAAAGCTTCATCTATTTTCAATAAATTCGTAATATTGCTTGATATTTACTGAAATTTGTATGATCCGCTAGTTTTTGAAATGTTTGCAAACTCTGAAACATCCTTGACATTGATTTAATCAGTAAAGAATGAGAAAAGTTTGGTCTATTGATGAAGCGTCATCTATGAACTATTATTAACAAAGGCAGTTTTCCATTTTTGATTTATTGATGTACAAGTAGCAAATCATTGCACTCTGTCAAAAAAATTTTCGACAAATAGCCTTGTTTAGGGTTATTAAACCCAAACTTTGATTTATTTAAAAAAAAATTAAAAGTTTGATTTATTGATGAAGAGTCATTTGTGAACTATTATTAACAAAACAAAATCTTTATAATTCATTAACTGATGTACAAGGCGCAAGTTGTACTAATTCTGAACCATTCCTTTGTAAATGATAAATCGAAAGTTTAGTTTATTCGTTAAAGGCAAGAAAATGTTTGTCTATGAATCTTATGTACTGAAATGTGATTTATTCAATAAAAGCAAAAAGCCTGAATTATTGATGAAGCGTCTTCTATGCTAATGTTAATAAATTCGTAATATTCTCTCTTAAATACGAATTATCAAAAAACTATGGAAAATGTTAGCGATAGTTCTCCATGTATTGAATATTGATATATAACGACCTTGTTTACGGCCATTAAAAGCCGAAACTTAAAGTTTAAAAAAAAACTCTTTTAATGTTTGCTTCTTTGTAAAAATAAAATTTTGTTTTAATTTATTTATTATCTTTTACTGCATCTTCTATTATCCTACTTCAATAAATCACGATTATTTATCTGTAATTCGTAGTGTATACATGAGTAAAATATAAATATTATTTGTTTTGTGAACTAGTTCTTTTTCAGTAAATCAAACTGCAAAAATGCTCCTTTACGTCTTAATCACTGCAGATTTCGTACATTAGATATTGATTCAAACTCATTCAGCTCATTTCATCAACTTTCCGACAAAGTCTTCGGGTGAAGATAATTTACCATTATTAGATCGCTGATCCAGGTAACTGATACTCGTTAATTTATCGATATACATCAACATTTGTCTGAATTAATTTTTTGCTGTAATTAATTAAAAATCACACGTATAAAATGGTTTGACATAAATCGTGGAAAGCATTTAGTTTCTTACATGGAGTTGTCGCTGTGAATCTACATTTTGTCTTAACGATGTTATAGAATTATTGAAGAATATTTAATTTTAGACATAAGTAACAAAACCTGAGTGACTTCTTACGCTTAATAATATAAATCAATAAAATCAAAACCACGATTTTTAATATTGAAGAAATTCTCATAAAGCAAAAACAATTTTACTTCACGGGTTCATCGATAATATCATCTGTTTCTTAACCTTGACAGGCTCATTTTCTACCCAATTCTTTCGATGAACAAAAAACTTATTGATTATACATTGAAACCTCAATGATAAAGTTGCTACGAAACCAGGTTTTTAACCATTGTTCCTTTTCGGTTACTGAATTAAAACCTCGATTTATTGATTAAAACCAAAAAATGAATATGACCCTCTATGAATCAATAATATTAAAAATAAAATTGCTTCTGCTTTGCATTTGCTTTTTTTTACACTGATCCAATTTCTTACGGAGAAACTATTCAATACTCAGTTAAAAAATTCTGAACCATTCTGGTTCATTAAATTCATTTAATGAATCGTTTAATTTAATTTTGTTCATTTACTAAATCGGAACTCCTATTTATTGAATAAAAGGAAAAAGTATGACTGATTGCTAAAGCTTCATCTATTTTCAATAAATTCGTAATATTGCTTGATATTTACTGAAATTCTGAAACATCCTCGACATTGATTTAATCAGCAAAAGTGAGAAAAGTTTGGTTTATTGATGAAGCGTCATCTACGAACTATTATTAACAAATTTGTAACATTTCTTCTTACATAGCATGTATCCAAAAATGGATGAAAAATGTCGGCGACAGACAGTTTTCCATTTTTGATTTATTGATGTACAAGTAGCAAATCATTGCACTCTGTCAAAAAAAATTTCGCCAAATGGCCTTGTTTAGGGTTATTAAACCCAAACTTTGATTTATTAAAAAAAAATGAAAAGCTTGATTTATTGATGAAGAGTCATTTGTGAACTATTATTAAGAAAACAAAATCTTCATAATTCATTAACTGATGTACAAGGCGCAAGTTGTACTAATTCTGAACCATTCCTTTGTAAATGATAAATCCAAACTTTAGTTTATTCGTTAAAGGCAAGAAACTGTTTGTCTATGAATTTTATGTACTGAAATGTGATTTATTCAATAAAAGCAAAAAGCCTGATTTATTGATGAAGCGTCGTCTATGCTAATGTTAATAAATTCGTAATATTCTCTCTTAAATACGAATTATCAAAAAACTATGGGAAATGTTAGCGATAGTTCTCCATGTATTGAATATTGATATATTGATATACCTTGTTTACGGCCATTAAAAGCCGAAACTTAAAGTTTCAAAAAAAACTCTTTTAATGTTTGCTTCTTTGTATAAACAAAACCTGAGTGACTTTTTACGCTTAATAATATAAATCAATAAAATCAAAACCACGATTTTTAATATTGAAGCAATTCTCATAAAGCAAAAACAATTCTTAACCTTGACAGGCTCAGTTTCTACCCAATTCTTTCGATGAACAAAAAACTTATTGATTATACATTGAAACCTCAATGATAAAGTTGCTACGAAACCAAGTTTTTAACCATTGTTCCTTTTTGGTTACTGAATTAAAACCTCGATTTATTGATTAAAACCAAAAAATGAATATGAACCTCTATGAATCAATAATATTAAAAATAAAATTGCTTCTGCTTTGCATTTGCTTTTTTTTTACACTGATTCAATTTCTTACGGAGAAACTATTCAATACTCAGTTAAAAAATTCTGAACCATTCTGGTTCATTAAATTTATTGAATGAATCGTTTAATTTAATTTCGTTCATTTACTAAATCGGAACTCTTATTTATTGAATAAAAGGAAAAAGTATGGCTGATTGCTAAAGCTTCATCTATTTTCAATAAATTCGTAATATTGCTTGAAATTTACTGAAATTTGTATGAACCGCTAGTTTTTGAAATGTTTGCAAACTCTGAAACATCTTTGACATTGATTTAATCAGTAAAAGTGAGAAAAGTTTGGTTTATTGATGAAGCGTCATCTATGAACTATTATTAACAAATTTGTAACATTCCTTCTTACATAGCATGTATTCAAAAATGTATGAAAAATGTTGGCGACAGAAAGGCAGTTTTCCATTTTTGATTTATTGATGTACAAGTAGCAAATCATTGCACTCTGTCAAAAAAATTTTTGACAAATAGCCTCGTTTAGGGTTATTAAACCCAAACTTTGATTTATTTAAAAAAAATTAAAAGTTTGATTTATTGATGAAGAGTCATTTGTGAACTATTATTAACAAAACGAAATCTTCATAATTCATTAACTGATGTACAAGGCGCAAGTTGTACTAATTCTGAACCATTCCTTTGTAAATGATAAATCCAAAGTTTAGTTTATTCGTTAAAGGCAAGAAAATGTTTGTCTATGCATTTTATGTACCGAAATGTGATTTATTCAATAAAAGCAAAAAGCCTGATTTATTGATTAAGCGTTGTCTATGCTAATGTTAATAAATTCGTAATATTCTCTCTTAAATACGAATTATCAAAAGACTATGGAAAATGTTAGCGATAGTTCTCCATGTATTGAATATTGATATATAACGACCTTGTTTACGGTCATTAAAAGCCGAAACTTAAAGTTTCAAAAAAAACTATTTTAATGTTTGCTTCTTTGTATAAATAAAATTTTGTTTTAATTTATTTATTATCTTTTACTGCATCTTCTACTATCCTACTTCAATAAATCACGATTGTTTACCTGTAATTCGCAGTGTATACATGAGTAAAATATAAATATTATTTGTTTTATGAACCAGTTCTTTTTCAGCAAATCAAACTGCAAAAAATGCTCCTTTACTTCTTAATCACTGCAGATTTCGTACATTAGATATTGATTCAAACTCATTCAGCTCATTTCATCAACTTTCCGACAAAGTCTTCGGGTGAAGATAATTTACCATTATTAGATCGCTGATCCAGGTAACTGATACACGTTAATTTATCGATATACATCAACATTTGTCTTAATTAATTTTTTGCTGTAATCAATTAAAAATCACACGTATAAAATAGTTTGACTTAAATCGTGGAAAGCATTTAGTTTCTTACATGCAGTTGTGGCTGTAAATCAACATTTTTTCTTAACGATGTTATAGAATTATTGAATCATATTCAATTTTACACATACGTAACAAAGCCTGAGTGACTTTTTACGCTTAATAATATAAATCAATAAAATCAAAACCGCGATTTTTAATATTGAAGAAATTCTCATAAAGCAAAAACAATTTTACTTCACGGGTTCATCGATAATATCATCTGTTTCTTAACCTTGACAAGCTCAGTTTCCACCCAATTCTTTCGATGAACATAAAACTTTTTGATTATATATTTAAACCTCAATGATAAAGTTGCTACGAAACCAAGTTTTTAACCATTGTTCCTATTTGGTTACTGAATTAAAACCTCGATTTATTGATTAAAACCAAAAAATTAATGTGAACTTATATGAATCAATAATATTAAAAATAAAATTGCTTCTGCTTTGCATTTGCTTTTTTTTACACTGATCCAATTTCTTACTTAGAGACTATTCAGTACTCAGTTAAAAAGTTCTGAACCATTCTGGTTCATTAAATTCATTGAATGAATCGTTTAATTTAATTTCGTTCATTTACTAAATCGGAACTCTTATTTATTGAATAAAAGGAAAAAGTATGACTGATTGCTAAAGCTTCATCTATTCTCAATAAATTCGTAATATTGCTTGATATTTACTGAAATTTGTATGAACCGCTAGTTTTTGAAATGTTTGCAAACTCTGAAACATCCTTGATATTGATTTAATCAGTAAAAGTGAGAAAAGTTTGGTTTATTGATGAAGCGTCATCTATGAACTATTATTAACAAATTTGAAACATTTCTTCTTACATAGCATGTATTCAAAAATGCATGAAAAATGTTGGCGACAGAAAGGCAGTTTTGCATTTTTGATTTATTGATTTATGTCAAAAAATTTTTCGACAAATAGCTTTGTTTAGGGTTATTAAACCCAAACTTTGATTTATTAAAAAAAAATGAAAAGTTTGATTTATTGATGAAGAGTCATTTGTGAACTATTATTAACAAAACGAAATCTTCATAATCCATTAACTGATGTACAAGGCGCAAGTTGCACTAATTCTGAACCATTCCTTTGTAAATGATAAATCCAAAATTTAGTTTATTCGTTAAAGGCAAGAAAATGTTTGTCTATGAATTTTATGTACTGAAATGTGATTTATTCAATAAAAGCAAAAAGCCTGATTAATTGATGAAGCGTCATCTATGCTAATGTTAAGAAATTCGTAATATTCTCTCTTAAATACGAATTATCAAAAAACTATGGAAAATGTTAGCGATAGTTCTCCATGTATTGAATATTGATATATAACGACCTTGTTTACGGCCATTAAAAGCCGAAACTTAAAGTTTCAAAAAAAACTCTTTTAATGTTTGCTTCTTTGTATAAATAAAATTTTGTTTTAATTTATTTATTATCTTTTACTACATCTTCTACTATCCTACTTCAATAAATCACGATTATTTACCTGTAATTCGCAGTGTATACATGAGTAAAATATAAATATTATTTGTTTTATGAACTAGTTCTTTTTCAGCAAATCAAACTGCAAGGAGTGCTCCTTTACGTCTTAATCACTGCAGATTTCGTACATTAGATATTGATTCAAACTCATTTCATCAACTTTCCGACAAAGTCTGCGGGTGAAGATAATTTACCATTATTAGATCGCCGATCCAGATAACTGATACTCGTTAATTTATCGATATACATCAACAGTTGTCTTAATTAATTTTTTGCTGTAATCAATTAAAAATCACACGTATAAAATGGTTTGATTTAAATAGTGAAAAGCATTTAGTTTCTTACATGCAGTTGTGGCTGTAAATCTACATTTTTTCTTAACGATGTTATAGAATTATTGAAGATTATTCAATTTTAGACAAAAGTAACAAAACTTCAGTGACTTTTTACGCTTAATAATATAAATCAATAAAATCAAAACCACGAATTTTAATATTGAAGAAATTCTCATAAAGCAAAAACAATTTTACTTCACGGGTTCATCGATAATATCATCTGTTTCGTAACCTTGACAGGCTCATTTTCTACACAATTCTTTCGATGAACAAAAAACTTATTGATTATGCATTGAAACTTCTATGATGAAGTTGCTACGAAACCAAGTTTTTAACCATTGTTCCTTTTTGGTTACTGAATTAAAACCTCGATTTATTGATTAAAACCAAAAAATGAATATGAACCTATATGAATCAATAATATTAAAAATTAAATTGCTTCTGCTTTGCATTTGCTTTTTTTTTTACACTGATCCAATTTCTTACTTAGAGACTATTCAATACTCAGTTAAAAAGTTCTGAACCATTCTGGTTCATTAAATTCATTGAATGAATCGTTTAATTTAATTTCGTTCATTTACTAAATCGGAACTCTTATTTATTGAATAAAAGGAAAAAGTATGACTGATTGCTAAAGCTTCATCTATTTTCAATAAATTCGTAATATTGCTTGATATTTACTAAAATTTGTATGAACCGCTAGTTTTTGAAATGTTTGCAAACTCTGAAACATCCTTGACATTGATTCAATCAGTAAAAGTGAGAAAAGTTTGGTTAATTGATGAAGCGTCATCTATGAACTATTATTAACAAATTTGTAACATTTCTTCTTACATAGCGTGTATTCAAAAATGGATGAAAAATGTTGGCGACAGAAAGGCAGTTTTGCATTTTTGATTTATTGATTTATGTCAAAAAATTTTTCGACAAATAGCTTTGGTTAGGGTTATTAAACCCAAACTTTGATTTATTAAAAAAAAATGAAAAGTTTGATTTATTGATGAAGAGTCATTTGTGAACTATTATTAAGAACACGAAATCTTCATAGTTCATTAACTGATGTACAAGGCGCAAGTTGTACTAATTCTGAACCATTCCTTTGTAAATGATAAATCCAAAGTTTAGTTTATTCGTTAAAGGGAAGAAAATGTTTGTCTATGAATTTTATGTACTGAAATGTGATTTATTCAATAAAAGCAAAAAGCCTGATTTATTGATGAAGCGTCGTCTTTGCTAATGTTAATAAATTCGTAATATTCTCTCTTAAATACGAATTATCAAAAAACTATGGAAGATGTTAGCGATAGTTCTCCATGTATTGAATATTGATATATAACGACTTTGTTTACGGCCATTAAAAGCCGAAACTTAAAGTTTAAAAAAAACTCTTTTAATGTTTGCTTCTTTGTAAGATTAACTTCCTCGTAATTATTAGCTGAAAGCAATTAAATTAACAAAACAAATTATTATTAGATCTATTGAGATCCCCTTTTTATCTCCCGGCCTATATTAAATCACCAGAGATAATGCAGAAATATGTGTCATATCTAACTGCGCAATTGGATCTTGGCCAGGCACCAAGTGCATGACCAACGAAGGCAAAAAAGAAGAATAAGGTATAACTGCGTAGTATCCAGGAATGGCACGACAATAAGACCAAGATTAAGCGCACTTGTCGTTATTTCAGGAGGAATTTCAAGTAAACGAGTAATTTTATTTGAAGCATTATGTGTCAGCAAGCCAAACTTGTATACTTGTTTAATTGCTTGTAAGACAGAATAACTCTCGTCTAGTACGTGACATACACTATTATTCTTCTTTCGGTATGCAGATTGCAGAGCAGGATGGTAAGAGCAGGGCACCTTTTTCACTTTCTATTACCTCAATCTGATCCTGGGGAGCTTTCCGAAGTCGAACACGTCTCTCGAGAATGAATGGACGCGGATATTGCGTAGGACTTTAAATCTAAAGGAACCCTGAATTAAGTCCCGCAGTATATGGGTAAAAGAATTACTTTTATGGCCAAATAAATCC
This sequence comes from Taphrorychus bicolor, assembly GCA_951812265.1. NCBI lineage: Eukaryota > Metazoa > Arthropoda > Insecta > Coleoptera > Curculionidae > Taphrorychus > Taphrorychus bicolor. Next base: position 8,638,936 of record OX638301.1, read on the forward strand.
AGCAGGGCCTATTAAAAGGCATGCCCATGCCATGCAGATGCGCGACACTGCCGAACATATTTTCTTGGGACCGATAAGTCTCCTATATACGATCCCGGGCTGAATACGGAAAGGTCTTTAAATTTCGGAAAAAGGTATCGGATGCTTGTGTGATTTAATGGGCCGGGGAAAAGCGATTTTCGATCGGAGGAAAAATTAGGAAAAAGGGCCGTCTAAAATTGAGAACGACGCCGAACCCTCCAGAGGGTACCACCGAGCTCTTGGCCTATGATGGAAAGGCGACCCGAAATGTTCGCACCTTCTTTGTTCCCATTCTCGTGATAAGGTGTTTTTTTCCTATTAAAACAAAGAAACCGATGGATGGCTGGAATGACGCATTTTAAGTCAAAATGATAAGCGAAATTAAAAATGCGTGTTTATCGGGCAGGATTATTTTAATAATTTCGTCCATTTTATCGCAAGAAGGAAATAGTAGCGACGTGCAAATCAAGAGTACGATTTAATAATGTTTTATCGGTAACCTTCCTCCCGATGTGTCACGTATTTACGGTTTTCTTAACAAAGAAAATCCAAAGTGTACAATTGCGACGCTTTTATATAAACATCATTAGAAATGATACTGTTTTTAGTGGTTTTCCTGGAGATTTGGTTCCACCAGACTCGATGGAGTTAATATAGATTTTGAAATAAACATAATATTAATTGATACTAATAATATATAATGTTTTTTTTTGTAAATCGAGCTCGTTGCATAGATTTTAATTCAAAAGTGCACAAAACAGAAGGACCTTTTTATTAAAATGTAGTTTCACTATTATGATATTCGAACACAGCTGTAAGAAAAACGCGAGGATGGCCTATACGCTGCTATTGTGATATATTTTTAGCTGCGTTCCAAACTTTGAAATTTATTGTTCTTTGGGTACGAAAGCTTGGATTTGTTGACAACAAATAACATTCATTATTCACGCTACATGTTTTGTTTTCTTCATGATACACTCCATAAGAATTGCACGCAGACACCGCCATGTTGGAAATTACAAACAAAAACAAATGAAACCGATGAAATCAGTCAACGTCTCGAAGCACGGAATGTTACTTCGCCCATTGCCTCATCGCCTTTGATAATGTCTGCCGCAGCTGCAGACGAAACGTCAGGAAGAAATTCCATTGGACCCCGGCTTCAAAGCCCGGAAAACACTTTAGATTGTATTTTGACTGGCCTTCACAGTTTCATAAAACAAAAGTCATTTAATATTTTTTTTTAAATTTAATTTTTTATTTGTTTTAGTCTTCAATGGATCGATATGTGAATCAATTTTTTAAAAGATCGATCTTAGATTGACATCCCTTTCTAGTCCTTCGTATTGAAAGCACGATGAAAGTGGTCATTATGGGTGATTGTTGTCGTTTGCACCTTAATAAACATGTACGAAATAGCAAACCTAGTTTTTGTGGTGAAACTGTTTCGAATTTATAGCCATCGTCAGCGCCAAAAGTGCAACTGACAAAGCAAAATTCACTCATGATGATTATTCCTAGCCCTGCACTAGGAATAAACGTCGCCTATATCGAGTAGGCAGTTTTCCTATTAAAATTTATCGACACCTCCCATAAACCCGATTGTTTACCATCGAGCGACCGCTGTTGAATTCCGTTAGCCTCTCGGAAAATTAATATTCCGACATAACCGCGCTAATTGAAAACGTCTTTAAAAATCCAAAGATTGCGGTTTAAATTCCAATTTGCCTCAGATATACGCAATCATTTCGCCTTTTACGATGTCCATAAACCGCGAAACCCGAGCTCGACTAGTTTTTCTCCCCGATCCGAGTGGATTCGCGTATTAGAACACCTGCGATTCGTACCTACGTAATCAATTCGTAAAAATTTACCGGCCGTGGGAAAACGAGTGCTCTATCTGGAAAATCGTCTGCGATATATTGATATTAGGGGCATAAACTTTGCCGGGACTTGGCAACCGTTCGGTATTTTTCATTATGTTAAGTGGCTCGTACGAATGCGGCCAGAGATTTAGAAGTTTCGATTTTAGGAATTGTTCTAAGCCAATGATAAAATTGCGTCTCCAGTAGAGTCGTTAACTGCACTCCCCGTTGGATTAAGTCGATACCAAAGTCGCTCCAATGGATAGAACTTTCCACTTCTTCCACCTTATTTTAGCCACTTCTCAATGTCTTAACGTTTTCTGTTTTGAATTCCTTTGGGCCGTGGCTATAAAGTGAGCTCTTTTTTGTATTTTGTTTTGTGTAAAGGTACTTTTACAAATAAACGAGACAATCATTACATTCTTACTCGTTAGATAATCGTCACTCTCTGCTTAGAATGAGAAATCAGAGACATACCTACCTGTCGAAATTATCCAACTAGAACCTCATGTTTAGTCTCTGAATTAAGACAATTCAGTTATTATTGACATAAGTAGGGAAAGGAGATAGGTAAAAAAACAGAACGAAAATAATCTGAATAAAATGGCGAATGAGCTTACTCGTATACCCGGGTTGAGCAGTGCTGTAAGATGAAACTTTTTTTCAGACTAAGACACAAGTTGGTGGCAAAATTGTTTGTTTCCCAAAACGTTTTGATACATTTTAACATCTTGTCATTCATAGCAATCACTGATGAAGATGCTAAACAACTTCGAAACGTCTGTAGCATAAAAAAAGCTTAGGAAAATTGTTTATTCACTAAAACTAAGGACCATCCTCCCACAGGATAATAACAAAAAAATATGAAGAATAAAAGAAAAGAAAATCATATTAAAAACTACAAAAGCACTGAATTCAGAAAGAAACCTGAAAAATCGGCAATTTATAGAAATAAATCCAAGACAGTTAAAAATTTGGATTAGTCGTCGGTTAATTACAGAGAAAAATATGTCCAAATGGAAATTATCTTAATGGAATTCAATCTAGGTACATTACAATTGTTTTCTTTCCTTTTTTTTCTTTAACAACTTTTTTCTATGCTTCAGACGTTTTGATACTTTTTATTATATTGACATTCATAGCAATCACTAATGAAGGTGCAAAAAAGCCTCAAAACACCTGTACCATAGAAACAGCTTGGGAAAAGAATCTGTTTTCTCACTAAAACTAAGGAACACAACCCAAAAACTATCCCTCATATGTTAAGAATAGAGAAATATGAAGAATTAAAGAAAAATAAGTAAAAAAATATATTAAAAACTACAGAAGCACTGAATAAAGAAACAAACCTGAAAGAATCAGAAAATTTTTGACAATTTTTACAGTTTTTCTTGCGTGTTTTTTTACACTTCTTTTTATAATTTTTCCTACACTTTACTACCTATACTAATATTGAATTTAATTTATGGGTTTTTCTCTAATTATTTTTTACGAAGGCGTAGAAGCGCCAACAAGATTTTTTTTTCTTAAATTCTGACTTAAAGTTGGAATTTAGTTAAATCCCGAGTTTAAAGTTGGAGTTTAGTTAAATTTAGTTCAAAGTCAGAATTTAGCTAAATGCCGATTTCAAAGTCCCTAAATTCCGTTTTTAGTAACTAAACAAAATTTAACTAAATTCCCACTTTGAACTCGGAATATAACTAAATTCAGACTTAACTCGGAATTTAACTAAATTCCGACTTTGAACCCGAAATTTAACTAAATTCCGACTTTGAACTCGGAATTTTAAATTCCGACTTTGAACCTGCAATCTAACTAAATCCCGACTTTGACCTCGGAATTTAACTATATTTCGACATTAAACTTGGAAATTAACTAAATTCCTACTTTAAACTCGAAATTTTCGGCGACTATGAACTTGGAATTTGACTAAATTCCGATTTTACACTTGGAATTTAACCAAATTCCGACTCTAAACTCAGAACTTAGTTTAGCTAAATTCCGAGTTTACTAAATTCCGACTTTGAACTCCGAATTTAACAATATTCCAACCTTAAACTCGGAATTTAACCAAATTCCTACTTTAAACTCGGAAGTTAACCATATTCCTTCTTTAAACTCGGAATTTAACTATTTTCCGCCTTTGAACTCGGAATTTAATTTACTTAAATTCCGAATTTACTAAATTCCGCCTTTAAACTCGGAATTTAACCAAATTCCGACTTTAAACTCGGAACTTAATTTAGTTAAATTCCGAGTTTACTAAATTCCAACTTTGAACTCGGAATTTAACTAAATTCCGACTTTGAACCCGGAATTTAACTAAATTCCGACTTTGAACTTGGAATTTTTAAATTCCGACTTTGAACCCGCAATTTAACTAAATTCCGGCTTTGAACTCGGAATTTAACTATATTTCGACATTAAATTTGGAAATTACTAAATATTAATTTAGCTAAATTCCGATTTTACTAAATTCCAACTTTAAACTCGGAATTAAACCAAATTCCTACTTTAGTAACTCCAAAGTTACTAAATTCCGGCTTTAAACTTGGAATTTAACCAAATTCCGACTTTAAACTCTGAACTTAATTTAGCTAAATTCCGAGTTTACGAAATTTCGACTTTGAAGCCGGAATTTAACTAAATTCAGACTTAACTCGGAATTTAACTAAATTCCGACTTTGAACCCGGAATTTAACTAAATTCCGACTTTGAACCCGG